>JARQZK010002948.1:212500-495906 GCA_030704885.1 Cynegetis impunctata | reverse complement strand
AAAAAAAGTTGAAGTTGAAACGGCAACTAACATTATTATGTCTTCATTAAATAAAGAAACACATCAGCAGCCGAGCGCTGTTACTGATTACGTCCTATTTCCTCGCATTTTTTTTTCTTACATAAAATTGTTGAAATTACTAAATAAACCTTCCATTATAGGTATTTATATATATATATATATATATATATATATATATATATATTTATATATATATATATTATATTAATATATCTATATATATATATATAGTTATATGAGAGACAGCCTGTATCTCCCTTTTAAAATGCTGAATTGTAGTTGTAGACGCTGCGCATAATATATATGAAATGCTTATTCATCCTTTTTAGCTAGAGAGCACAATTAGAATAATAGAACTGTAAGTTTTGATTTGAACTCTCAACCTGTAAACATCGTTCTGATAAAATCGTTATTTTTAAAAATAGTTTCTTCGTGTTGAAAAATATAATTGGCGACGAAGGATGGGATTGCTTCATTAATCCTTCGTGAAAAGAAGTGCATTAAGTGAATATCAATTCTTAAGAGCAATCCGAACTTTAAAACACATAAGCTCAGTTGTTATCTCACAGTGACGGCGAAAATTGGCAGTACCGGTCCTGAGTTCAACTGACCATTGAAGAAATCAACAGAGTGCATAGTTAAGGGTAGCGCCCGAGGACTCCACTTTGGAATAACGATCAGAACGTAAGTTGCAGTAGTTTAATCAACTTCCTGTTTTTCCCATGGTTTTCAGCCCAAAACCTACAGACTCCCTATAAACATAGTTGTAGCAGGTCATTAGTAAATTAAGAATTTGTTTTAAATTTTAATTACTTTTTAAATTGACTTTCATCATTGATTCTTTGGCAGACTCGTTTGAATAGAATTGAATTTAGATTCAAGAAAAGAAAAAAACTAAATTGTCCAAAAGTTAAAATTGGCTGAAGGTAACGGCTTTAATGATAGCTCGTGAGTTTGGATCTCTAATTGCCAAATTTCTCAGGAACACAAGCCGAGTTGAATTCAATTCTTGAATTCGTGCGAAGAATATCTTACGCAATTTTCTAACGAAGACCAGATAGTGAAAACATATTGTTTTGGCTGTCATTAAAGCAAATTAATTGAAAAAGCAAATGCCGATTTCGATCATCTAATGTACGCAAATACTTGGATCGGTATAAAAACATTTTTATTGAATAAATTTGGTGATCATGTCAATCTCGATGTACTTAAAAAATCAGCTTCAATTTCTGCGCAAGAAACCCAATGAAGACGTTCTAAGATTTCATTGAGTTAGTTAAAAATTATAAAAATCCGAATTAATTATCGAATTGACGCAGAACCTACTTTAGACTCAAGCTCTGAAAATTATTACATAAACAACTAGTTTCAGACTTAGCAAAAAAATGTTCTTAATAAGTAATGTCTCAATAGATCTACAAACTGCTCTATTGACTACACCGCATATTACATTTGACTTAACAGTACAGACTATAGAGAATTATATGTCTCAAAAATCACAACTAGATTTGATGAGAACAATGGAAACAACAGTGATTGCACCTACGGAAAACGTTTCCTTCTCAACCTATTCATTTACAACAAAGAACAGTAGCTACCGCAAAGACAATATCCGACGAACAGTCAGGTTTTCGGAAGAAATAACAAGGAAACACCTAAAACAAACGTGTTTCGACCAAAATAATAATTATGTGGCGTAATAATAGACCGACTCCTATGTCGACTGTTTCTGTAAACCCAAGCGCAAAACGTCAAATGACAGGTAGTTCGCAAATACCGCGTAATCAATATCAAAATCAACGCTATAATCATTTTCAAAATAGATTCAAACACCGAATAATTTCATATCCGAAGAACTTACAAATCTCGACGCGGAAAAATAGCGTAGAAAAATGTAGATGAAAATCACGAATTTGACAACTGTCCTTCAGACGAAAATTTTGATGCCAATGACGAAGATTGTGAAAAAATTTCAGATAACGGTCTCGGAAACTCAATTGACATAAATTCTATAAATGACAAAATCGAAAAAAATTGCTTGCCTACATCGCAATCGAATATCCGAAATGCAATTACTCTTAGATAGCGGATGTACTGTCTTGCTTAATAGATCCTAAGGTTGCTATATAACAGCATACCTCATCTCATTTATCCAGAAGACACTGATTTTAATTACCCCTCACGGACACGATAAGAGTCATGAAAAAGTTTTATTTCCCGTGGACTCCTTTGGTTTGAAAAAAAAATTTCCATTCGTAATTTACAAATTCCATACTCAGTATGATGGTATTGTAAGGCTTTGAATTTTTAAGAAAAAATAATTTTACTATTGACTTACAGAATAATTTATTAATAGGTGAAAATTGTAGAATGCCCATATATTTCAAAAAGTGATTCCTAGAAAATTATCTTACCGATAGATTTATCACATTCACCTATGAAAATTCAGAATCAATTAATTAAAATTTTCAAATAATACTGAAAACGCCCTGCAATTAGCGGGACAATCCTTGAATTTCACTTCAAAAATCAAGCATCAATATCAGAACTAAAGATGAATTTCCTGTTCATGCAAAAATATATAGATACCCCGAAAAACACCGTGCGCGGAAATTCAGAAAACAAATTGCGAATTATTAGAAAAAGGCATTATCAGACCCAATCCCAAGAAAATAGAAGCCATTGAAAGATTTCCCTTAACCTAGATCCATTTAAAGAAATTAAATCTTATTTAGGTATGCTAAGCTACTATCGTAAATTTATCCCGAACTTTGCTAAAGTCACTAAAACCAATGAACTAAGTACTTGAAGAAAGACTCGAAAATCGACACCAACAGACTTAGAATACAAAGAAGCATTCCTGACCTCAAAAAAACTACTAATTAATCATCCAATTCTAAACTATCCTGACTTTTCAAAACATTCAATTTAAACGACTGACGCCTCAAATTATGCTTTAGGAGCGATTTTATCGCAAGGTAATGTTCCTAATGATTTACCGATTAGCATTACGCCAGCAGAACGTTAACTGATCAAGAAATCAAATACTCGACGATCGAGAAAGAATTATTATCGATTGTTTGGCTACTAAGCATTTTCAAACCGTATTTGTACGGAACGAAATTTATTATTTATACAGACCATAAACCAATTAATTTGGCTAAATTCATTAAAAGAGCCAACTCGCGCCTGATGCGATGGAAATTAAAACTAGAAAGAGTTCAATTATGAAATTAAATATAAAAAGGGCCTCACGAACAAACGCAGACGCTTTATCGCGTATCCAATTACATGGAGCAAGACGAGATAAACAATTCAGAAGACGAAATTAGTTCTATGCTTCCCAACATAAATGCTGACGACTGTAGGCATGAGTAACGAAGAATTAGATATTCTTCTCAAGAATTTTCAAGATAACACAGAGGAAATAACGCAACCTGAAACCGTGCATAGTAACCTTGAAAATCCTACGTTAGAGTTGTCATATACAGGTAAACCTCTTAATTACTATAAAAATCAAGTCGTATTTATTAAAACTTATCGCGAAATATGGAACAAATAAAACTAGTAGTCGATAAGAACTCAAAGTAAAAATGAAACTAAACATTGATAAACTCAATCAAAATCGTCAATTAAATAAAGACCTAAATGAAGATCAACATGCTTTTCCTAAAAAGTTCCTTTTCAATCTAAACTCAAAGAAACCAATTCAAAAAAGTTCCCATTAATATTATAAGCGACATTCAAATAAAGAATCCTCGGAATCAACACATTTAATCATAAAAATAAAATTAAACAAAGAAAACACTAATTGGTTTTTCTTATTTTCAGATGACCAACTATACGTATTCTCTTTCTAATAACGCTCGCCGAAATAATTTCAGATACACAGTTAAAATATGTCGACACTATCAATTTCTTAATAAAGAAAACTAATCAATTAAGAGACTCCCAAAATGTGGCTTTGAGAATGAATTCAATAACTCTCTATTCACACGAGATAATCTATTCTATTAGGTAAATTAAATAGCAAGTGCTATTCATTTATTACACGAGAATATTTCTGCCGCTATCAACGTTTAACGAAGTTCTGAAATAAAACTGCTGCCTGTTACGCATTTCAGCGATTATTATGCAGCATGCACCGTTTTAGAGTATTTATCAAAGATTTTAACATTCTTTTCAGTAATCACTATTCCTATTTTTCAAAAATTGAATATGACTGTACAAAATATACAACTTACCTTTCCAAAATACCAGTGTACCCCCACCTTCAATCCTATGGATTAACACTCAACAAGAAAATTATATGGAGTACCGAGGTAGTCAACAAGTAGAAAACTTCTACATTGGAAAACAAGATTACATGACCAAACCACCAGAAATGCCTTGCACATGTACTAGCTACACTTATGGATCAATGTAGCCATATACCAATCTACCCTCAAAAAGGACCTATTTCAAATCGAAGATGGAAGTATCTTAATGGTTTCAAGAAGATATACCCATTAGAGGTTCTTCTAAATACGGCCCAAGTCGACCTCATCCCGTTGGAAACGAATTGGACTTATACTACCGACATATCAATGACTAAAGAAGAAGAAGTCCCAAAATTAGAGGACATTTACCAGTGGGCTCCACATCCCACAACTCTTAGCATAGTTACCATTTTTTGTGTTTTTTATTGTCATTTGTAATTGTATTTTTCTTTTTATATAAACTTTATACTAAGATTCGTCACCTCATTAAGAGGGAATAACGAACTTTCTCAAAAGAGGGGAAGAGTTATAAGAGAGACAGCCTGGATCTCCCTTTTAAAATGCTGAATTGTAGTTGTAGACGCTGCGCATAATATATATGAAATGCTTATTCATCCTTTTTAGCTAGAGAGCACAATTAGAATAATAGAACTGTAAGTTTGATTTGAACTCTCAACCTGTAAACATCGTTCTGAATAAAATCGTTATTTTTTAAAAAATAGTTTCTTCGTGTTGAAAAATATAATTATATATATATATAATATATATATATATATATATATATATATATATATATATATATATATATATTATTATATATATATATATATATATATATATATATATATATATATATATATATATATATATATATATATGAAGGCATTATTCCAAAAACGAGACAAGTCCAAAATTTTTGTAGCGCGTGGAAAAAATTTTTACTTTTTATATGGTCAGGTTTTTTTTTGATAACTTTGCATAAGTTCTATAATAAAATTTCTATAGGAGGCTCCGTGGCGGAGAGGTTATAGGTAGCGCTATGCCGTCTTCGTTGACGGAGTTGGTAGGTTCGATTCCCACTGTATTCCTGGGTGTTTGTGTGCATTCTGAGTTTTCAGTGGTTCCCCTCATTTAGTAATTTGATGGCTAATGTCCATAGATGACGAAGCCAAATTGTACGGGGGTCGGGCGGTGTGAGAGGGCACACGTCCCACCTCTTTAAAAAAATTTCTATATATAGCATATTTAAAAAAAATATAAAAGTCATTGGTCTTGTCTGGTTTTTACAAAAAAGTACTACCAAATTTCAGTTTGTAATAATGTATTGCTTATGTAATGTTATTACAAAAAAAGTATTCGCAAGATAACAGGCCTTTAGTGATCTTCACAACCATCGGAATTATCATCGTCATCAATATCAACGTTGCCCCTTAATTTGCTTTTTGTTGCTTCTGCAAGTTGCATTCCTGTTGGTGGCTGGTGAAGTTTTGGAATTTTAATAGTATTTACTATGCTTTTGAAGGACGATTTTCGCAGATTTTCATGAATATAATCTTTGTCAAACAACATCATTCTTACTTCTTGCAGTTTTAGTGGAGGTTAAGGTGTTTTCAAAAACAAAATCAACACCAATTCTAATATCGAAAAAGTCTTTGTGGGTCATTACTTTCAGTTTGAATGGAGAAGGATGTTTTCGTGCATCCTGCACTACTTTGTCCCAATGTTCTGGAAGTGTCACTATGTTGGCTTTCTGTTTCTGGTTCCCGACTAAGCCGAAATCTTGATCATTTTAAATATAGCAGTGTCCTCTCATCGGAAAGAGTTGAGTAACTTTCTTGAAAATTTTTAAGACGATGACTAAACTGGACTGTTTTTGTAGAATCGCACTTATTTCTATGCCTTATATCTCCCCTCATGTCCAGTTTTTGGTAAAACTAATTACACCAGTAGATAGCCAGTGTTTTAAAGCAGGCAACTTAAAAATACGATATTTTGGACTTGTCTCCAACTTAATCCACATACTAAACTTCAATCCTCTTACTCAATCTGGAGGGTGTATCAGGGTGCACTAATCCTTGAAGGCCAAGAAGAACTACTAAATCACTACATATATAAAATAGCAGTAGTTTCAAACCTCTTATTCAATGGATTTAAAAAGCACTCCTGCACCTCAGTTTTGGACTTTCGATATAGTTTAATAGTTTATCATTATATATAAGCCGATTTCGTGAGTAAATCACATCTGAAAACTTGTGCTGTAAGATTTGAAAAACTATTTCTGTTTGTTCAAAAATTAATTTGAAGATGTTTAAAAAATATATAAATTCCTTATCTTGTGAGTAAGATATTAATCTGCGTAATTCTATAGTTGTGATTGGTCGACATTGTATTAGACTGGGTCTCTATCGGTGTTGCCATTTACATGTGTTTTGCTTTTCTATTGCAATGAAGTATTCATTCGGAGTATTGCACCGTTGTTTGCTTTTCTGTGGCAGGCATAATGAACGTTGAGAATATACCTTTCTAAGCCTCCGCAGCGTTGCCACAAATCTTGAAATGAATGAAATGCAGTAAATGTAAATACCTTCTTTCTTAATTAATAAATTATATTATATAATGTAGGTTGAAAGAAAGGTAGATGCATAAAATAATATGATTTTGATTAATATGAATATGCTGAATGCTGACTATATTCAATATAATATATTAGTGATACACGGAATATTATTGAGGAGGAGGCTTAGCCTCCTTTGACTAGCCGCCCCTGATATATATATATATATATATATATATATATATATATATATTTATATATTTATACCTATATATATATATATATATATATATATATATATGTGTGTGTGTGTACCGGGCTTTCATTCAAAAACTTGCCACCCACGTTATCTGCGCGAAGAGACAGATTTGTTACAATCACCGAAACACATCAACAAACTTATTGAGGGGAAACGTTTTTTACGTAAAACTGGACTCCGCCCCTTCAACCTCCTAACCCTCAGACCTACCACCCCACAAATTTTAAATGAGACAAGGGGTTATTCATGAAACAAGGGTTATATATATATATATATATATATATATATATATATATATATATATATATATATATATATATATATATATATATATATATATATATATATATATATATATATATATATATATATATATATATATATATATAATATGCAGTTATATAAATTAGCTGTGTTTGTGTCAATTTCCTGAGAAAGTAAATATTGGAAATTTATTTGAAAATATAAATATGATTGAGAATGGGCAGGTAAACACAATTTAACTATAAAAGATTATCACAGCGAGAAATAAATCCAACAATTGATAATTTTATTTTTTAGTTCAGATGTATCGATTTCCTGATATGAATGTAATTAGTGACCACTTCATCAACTTCATGCCGGAATACATCAAAAGTACAGTTAAAAAGCTGTCAAGTAACAACGATTATTCTGTCGTGATCGAATAAAATAACGTTGTGTAAATGTAAACAAACTTGCATTTTAACGTGTACTCCGATTTCAAATTAACGGGAAAAACTGTAAAATTCTTTTCGGTTCATTCAATTGCGAGTAACTTACAATCGATGCAGCGATTACGAAAGGCTAATTGTTGTGTGATGACACCGTAATGTTTGTGAGATTCAGTTTTAGAATGCATAAGTAGGTGATTGAACCAGCCCGTGGGATCTTATAAACTAAAAATATTTGAATCTGTTAGATGAGGCTTTTTTTGAATCTTCTTGAATAAGTTAAAAACGCAGGTATACCTCAGGGGCCTATTCTATTCTACTACATACAAACGACCGATTGAATTCATCAAATGATATGTATGACGATTTCTAGTCGTATTTTTATCCCTTTTAGACCTCCTAGACCACGATTTTCGAAAAAATTTTCATGGCTATATAAGGAAAAACGTGATTATTTGGGTATGCAGGATGAATAAAAATGAACTTTTATTTCTGTTCAACATTTCGAGTATTTATTGTTTCTTCATTAGCTACAATGATCAACAACAATTGTATTCCTTTTTTTTTAAGTATAGTATTTGCTCACATATAGGAGACATTAGGAACCTTAAAAAGACTTGCCCTTTAGCACAACATATTGATGATGACCATGAACCTGATTATGGTAATGTTACTATTTTAGAACATGAATCTAATTAGAGGGTTGGTCAACTTATTTTATGTTGTGGTAACTTTATTTGTCAGTTATTATTACGTCGTTATTTGTCATGGTCGGGACGAACAATATCCCACTTGTATTGCTTTGAATGCTTTCAGGATAATTCTTTCTCGCATTTTATATTTGAGATGTAAACCAATTTAATATTTACTTTGAACAGTGTGTTTAACTCACACCTTTGTAATGTTTGACATAGTTTTTACGATTTTCACCATTTAAATTCAACTTCACTCTTGCAGGTAATAATCTCATTTGTTGTTGAGTGTGTCCATTTCTGTAGATCATTGTAGAGTTCCTGATGAAGAGCTAATAGGGAAGAAATAGAAGAAACAAGACTTTTATTCAGCTTTTAGAATGCATACCCAAAAACTAACGTTTTTCCTTAATACTTTCGTCTAACCTTGAACTCTATATATATATATATATATATATATATATATATATATATATATATATATATATATATAAATATATATATATATATATATATATATATATATATAATATATATAATATATATATATATATATATATATATATATATATATATATATATTTATATATATTTATATATGAATATATAAATATATAATATATATATATATATATATATATATATATATATATATATAATATATATATATATATATATATAATATATATATATATATATATATATATATATATAAATATATATATATATATATATATATATATATATATATATATATATGTATATATATATAAATTAGGTGCATACATATCCGTTCAAATCATCAATAAAATTATGTTTTATTCATAGATTTATTTGGTATGTTTGTGAGTTTCGTCTTTTTCAGTACTTACAATTAATCATCAAATGTCAAACTAAAAAAAATTGAGACCAAGAAGCCATTGGAATGCTAACAATTAAAATATGTTTTCCTCTAAATATAATTTTTATTCATCTCTACATGGGTAGTTTATTAAACTATCCACCAAGTTTGTGGATGATATAAACATTTTGTTTGTGTGGGTTTGATTTTTGGTTGTTCCAGGTTTGTAAAAATACTTTAAATTACTAGATTAATTCGTTTAATAGACGTTTCAGGAGTAGTACTCCCTTCCTCAGTATCTAAAATATAAATATAAAAATTATTATCATATATATTTTGAAAATAATTTTGTTCATTTGTCTGGCATGTCAATGTCAAACTTGGTGATGTAGTTCTTTTCTTATTCTTTTCAGTTTGACTTGTTTTTAAGAAATGGTAGGTAGAAATGACTAAGCTTTTTGATGTCCTGCCTGTCGTTTACTGTGTTCTCTAAATTTGTCTGTATATGGAATATTTCGTGTATTTCTCTATGTTTCTTGTTCCTTTGAGTTGTTAGTATTTTCGTTTCTTCGTAGTTAAAATCATGATTTTCTGTTAATTTGTGTTTGTTCAGTGCCGTAGTTGCTGCTTTTGTGTATTTGTGGGCATTTATCCGGTCATGCAATCTTTGTGATGTTTGTCCTATGTATTATTTTCCGCAATCCTCACATGGAATTGAGTAGACTACTTTAAATTTTTTTGTAGTCGGTGTTGCAGTTTTAGTTTGCTGAAAATTTGTTTTACTTGATTCTGCGGTTTGTGGATGACTTCGAGATTGTGATCTTTTAAAATATTTTTTATTTTATACGAGAAGTTCCCCATGAAAGGTATTGTGATTCTTGTTTTGTTGTCTTCTATTTTTCTTTTAGTTGTTTCTGCATTGTAAAGCTTGTGGGTTCTTTCTTATTGTCTATACTAAGGTAAGCTGTTAAACGTGTAATATTTGTGTAGTCAATGTTGTCTATTAAGATTTTTATATTTATATTTTAGATACTGAGGAAGGGAGTACTACTCCTGAAACGTCTATTAAACGAATTAATCTAGTAATAGTAATTTAAAGTATTTTTACGAACCTGGAACAACCAAAAATCAAACCCAATCTATATATATATATATATATATATATATATATATATATATATATATATATATATATATATATATATATATACACTCAGGTGCAAAAAAAACGCAAACAAGTTAATATTTGGTAATATTTTGAGAAGTCATAGTTTTTTTATTTATAGTTCAATTTTGAAAATTTTTTCAGAAAACTGTAGATAAAATATTTAGTTTCAACTTGCATATTCAGTGTTTTGTTGAAAGCTGCCTCATTAGTTATTCTACAGGGTTAATGAGAAGTTTGTTGTTGAACCCTAATTTCAAAACACCCTGTGGAATAATCTCGTGGTCAGATTCTTTCAAAATACCAGTTATTCTTAAGAATCATTTCTTTTCAACATTTTTTTTTTCATTTCATGCCTTTGAGTGCACTAGTTCATTTTGAATAACAGAGAAAAGATCTCCAAACAACAGTTCACCCAATTTTAAGAACTGTTAATTTTTGACGAGATGGCTTTGCTTATTGTGCCATAATCTCAGTATGACAGCTCAGTTCATGAATCCAGCAATGAGAAAACAACAATATATTGTTCATTTATAATAATAAGCAAAAATTTATTTATGCAAATTTATTCAAGTCAAATTCAAAATCAAACTTCAAAACAAACAAATTCATCTGCATCTTAAATAACCTGAAGAAACGTACTTTTTGCAACAAATTTAGATTAATATTTTGTATTACCACCTCTAGCTCTTATTACTGCCTGCATACATCGGTTCATATCTTTCAATAAGGTGACGAATAGCATTTTGAGGAATATTTTGCAATTCTTCCTGAATTGCTGAACGAAGCTTGTTTATCGTATAGTTTGATTTTTAATTTGCATTGAATAAACTTGCATAGATCTGCAATAATTGCTTATTATTATAAATGAACAATATATTGTTGCTTTCTCATTGCTGGATTCATAAACTGAGCTGTCAAACTGAGATTATGGCACAATAAGCAAAGCCATCTCGTCAAAAATTAACAGTTCTTAAAATTGGGTAAACTGTTGTTTGGAGATCTTTTCTCTCTTATTAAAAATAAACTAGTGCACTTGAAGGCATGAAATGAAAAAACAAAATGTTAAGAAGAAATGATTCTAAGAATAACTGGTATTTTGAAAGAATCTGACCACGAGATTATTCCACAGGGTGTTTTGAAATTAGGGTTCAACAACAAACTTCTTATTAACCCTGTAGAATAACTAATGAGGCAGATCTCAAACAAAATACTGAATGTGCAAGTTGAAACTAAATATTTCATCTACAGTTTGCTGAAAAAATTTTTAAAATTGAACTGTAAATAAAAAAACTATCACTTCTCAAATATTACCAAATATTAACTTGTTGCGTATTTTTTGCACCTGAGTATATATATATATATATATATCTATATACCTATATATATATATATATATATATATATATATATATATATATTTATATATATATATATATATATATATATATATTTATATATTTATATATATATATATATATATATATATATATATATATTCATAGTTTTGAAGATACAAAGATTATTCAGAATATATTTCAAATTGATAACACTATTTCAATCAATTGAAAGAAATACCAATAAAATAAGTATCACTTATTTCTTCATTAGAATGCGTGTGAGTCGATACTATGATCTGAAACATCATTTTTTGTGAAAAAATACTGACATCTTTCGTTAATAATAAATATTTCATATGTAGGTCCATCACAGAAATATTTTTTCTAGTACACCAGAATATCCCACGCTTACTCATTGAGCCACACATTCAGGAACTGATATTTCATATTCACATTTCTTTCAAAACACCATCATTCAAATGGAGCTGTAGAACTTTTCAAATGAATTTTTCTTAGCTTTCGAAACAGTCGAAAAGTTTTCTTGTTAATGTTTAATTTTTTATTATATATGAATATATTTATTTCGGTGGCGAGAGACTATTGATTTGTTCTCAAAAAACCTTGAATTTTTGTTATGATACATATGTCAAAAAGAAAATATCCTGTTTTGTATTATTTACTCGAATTGAATCATATGATGGACACTCGAAGAACAAGAAATGCAGTATATAATAATATCATTCGAACTGTAGGGTAGTTGGGGGCAAAAACACGCACGGGGCATAAGAACGCACCCCATTTAAAATTGCCTCTAATATCCAGTTTGAAACGATTTTAGTCACAAACGAATGGCAACAGTGTCCCATATGTATTGTTCCAAGATAATAGGTGATCCACGCCGTGTCTACAAACTATGAGGTAAATATTATTTTTTAATATTACAGTGTAATATTGGCGTAACATAATTAATTTATGATGAAGTGAAATTTGCATTATTTGTTGAATTGTTTCATTGGGGTGTTCTTGGCTTGATTGTGGGTTATTATGTTGATGTGTTTTCGATTGAGGTTAAGACATTAAAATCTTAATAGATGATTTTGATAGTTATACAAAATGGGGCAAAAATACGCGAGAGCTATGGGGCAAAATCACGAATGCGTATTTTTACCCCATTAACTTAAATTATCTCCATTTATCATGTAGCAGGCCTATTTTCCACAGCATTCACAAAAACTGCTACTGTAGACATAGCAAGAGAGGGCTTTCGGTCTACAGGAATCTACCCACTCGATGAAAATAATTTTTCGGACGTAAATTTTATGCCAGCGGAAGTAACACATCAAATTTTAGATGAAAACTTAGACGATGAAGATCATATTTTCATCCAGTTCGAGCCAAAACAAGTGAAAGAGACAGTAACTTTACCTGAACAAACAGGCTCAAAAGAAACTATAACTGACTCGATTGGGCCCCAGCCATCATCAAAAACAGAACAGTCAGTAATTTCTATACCTGGTCCCTCAAATATGACTGCATTTGGAACTCTAGAATATTTAAGTGATACAAATACAGATATCATTCCCTTTCCAAAAATTAAGATAAAGCGGAAACGAACCAGGTAAAGTTTAAAGTCAACCCTACTAACATCGACACCAAATAAAGAGTGACTTATACAAGAACAAGAAGAAAAGAAGAAAGCAGAAAAAGAGAAGGAGAGGAAAACTTTACTGAGGAATCAAAAGGTCAAAAGTCAAAGTGCTAAAGTTCGTGCCGCCAAAAGAAAATGTTTCGACGAATCATCATCTGATGAATCAGTAACACTCTCCTATAATGAAAGTATTAATTCCTGCGACATATCTTTTTCCGAAAATGATGAGAGGCAAGATCTCGATGAAGTATCAAATATTTCGCCTGAAGACTTTGTAGTAGTGAAGATTTTTGGAAAAAAATCATATAGATTATTTGTCGCCAAAGTCTGCCAACAAAATGATTATGGTTATGAAGGTGTATTTTTTAAATGACTGGCCACATCATTTCGTTTTCGTGAGACAACGAAAGATGCCTATTTTCGAAAAGATGATATTGTTTTAAAGCTCTCAAAGCCAATAAAAACAAGTTCTTTTAGATTTTCGGAATCAGTAGGATTCTCTAACGACCTCAGCGAATATAGTTCTCTTTTGGATTAACGTTTTGTCATTTATATTTGATATTTTTCAATAAAGTATAGCTTTTTTTGAACACTTACCACCTCTTTTATTTGGCATTTTAACTTTGGGGTAAAAATACGCACCTGCGTACTACTGCCCCATTTGTAGGGGCAAGAGTACGCAGACGCAGATTTTGTGAAAACATGTTTTTCATTCAGTAGTGAACTTATAGAACTTCTGTCGATACTAAAAATGGGAAAACAGTATATAAGCTCTCCCTCAGTAACATTGGAAAAATTCTATACTTTCATATTTTCTAAAGACGACAGAAGATAACGTAAGTGCGTATTTTTGCCCCCAACTACCTTATATAAAAAATTATGTTCAAATAATTCAAAAAGGTAATGTTATAAAAAGAAAATATATCTGTTTTAGTTACCTGATTAGTCTTCAATATTGTGCACCTTTTATTATTAGTAAGCTCTTTAGAAACAGAGTTTTTCATCATATTAATTCTTTTCGGAGCATTTTATTCAGAACTTGAATTAATTTGGAATAATTATATAAAATATATTTTTTTCATGATGGGCATAACATTGTGTAAGATATTTTGATACGGTATTAATTTCGTAAATGACTAAATCCAATATTCCCATATGTATTTGAATAGCCCCCGTATCTGAGAAGCTGCACATAGGATTAAGTGTCAGACATTGAAGAAGTCCTACCTTATATTAGAAGTTAGCGATGTAGTTGCGATACGGGGACAGTAGTCAACTTCAATCAAGAGCTGTATGATATTTGAGAGCGTTTCTTGTACATCTGAACAGCGTATCAACCAACTGAGCATCGTATCCAGTACATTCAAAACGATTCTCTCTATTTTTATACTGGCACTTTTTAGATAAATTTTTCAAGAGGGTGTGTCCCTCCGACTAACATTTAAACAAGATATTCACATGTTCTCCTTGAAGGTCGCCAAGTGCGGCATGTCAAAAAACTTAAATAAAGAACTGGTATAATTATCAATTAAAAATTGTGAACTATGTGTCACTAAGGGGCTTAACTTATATAGAGAAACGATAAGTTTATTCCGATGGTTGACACCATGCTACCTTAAGTGGCATTACATTTGCACAGTTGGGATACTATTTCATTCATTAATTATGTTTGCGAATTTTGTATAGTAATTATTTTCAGTAACCAGGTTTTAGAGGTCGGAGAAAATCTGATATCAGTCATGCATGTTTTTGTTCACAGATGAGAATTTTTATTTTATATTCATTGTCCTATACCAGTATTTCTTGCATGTACTACCTACGTAACAAACCAAATCAGCTTTATAGTCGTATTTTCTCAGGAAATAATAGACTATGGCACTGTATCGAAAATGAACAATCAGGTACTAAAGCTGATATTGTTTCCATCTATTATATATATATATATATATATATATATATATATATATATACTTGGTACAAAACTACAGACTATAATACATTTCCTAATCTTATGATTTGAAGCACTCACGTGCGGCTCGTGCTGCAAACATCATACTCGTAGGAAATGCATGTCATTCCATGCTCATTGTACAATATACTATTACGGAGACAAATTAAAAGATACACATTCAAACTTTAAGGTCAATAAGTAATAACTTAGTGATAAGCTTGCCATACGTCCCGGTATTTTGCTCTTGTCCCGGTGTCCCGCCCGTTTTTATCGATGTCCTGGAAAACGGCTGTAAGATGTGAAATGTAATGAATAATGGAAGTAAGTTGTTTAATTATAACAATATGAGAAGGCAAGCGCTACCTAGTGATAAGTTGTACACTATGTCTCTATCGGGCAAAGAGACGCGAGAGCTTTTTATTTTGGTTTGATAAAAAAGTTTTTTATAATTGTTTTTGTAGTTTGACAAAAAGGTAATGTTCTACAAGAAATAATGAGACTAAGTAATTCTTCGATTAATCAGTTTTTGGAAGTATTTTTGATTTTATTATATCAACACTTCTTTCTAGATTGTTGACCAGAAAAATTATTTTTGAACATGAAAGGGGTTCCAGATTTCCCCTACCGTCACGTGAGGCTTGAAAAGCGCCATTTTTCTCCTGATTTTCTAAAATTTTCCCATATTAGCGTGTCCCGGTTTCACCCACCAGAAATATGGCAAGCCTTCTTAATGATAAATGAGGTATACTGTTTTAATGAAAATAGTTTTTTTAATATTGGTGAGAAATTTAAAAAAAGCGTGTGCAGCAGAGCTCAGTCACTAGCATTGTCCCATTTCTATTCTTTTCACATTTTCAATCTCCTGAATCAATTTGGAGGCACTGAAGAAATGCACAAAGCTTGAATACAAAAATGCATGATATGCATAAAAATATGCATGAATATTGCGGCAGTTAGAGAGAAATATTTGAAACCCCAAACAGCACACCCCTAAACTCGATTTGGAGTGACTCTAAATATGTGCAATACTGAAAAATACTTGAAAACTATTGAAATTTCAATATAATAGTTGCAGCAAAGAAAGAAATCGATTGAAACTCCTAGCAAGTTAACCAACGTACCAAAGTTAATCATCTTACTTAATCAGCAGAAAAGGTTAAGGTGCGCAAATCCTTAAACACCTCGAAAAAACCTATATCTACTCTACATTGAAATGATGGTGGTTAAGGGAATTCTACTGCGGTGCACGTCTAAAACTTCAACTCAACCCACTTTGTATATATATATATATATATATATATATATATATATATATATATTTTTATATATATATATATATATATATATATTTCTATACATATATATATATATTTATATATATATATATATATATATATATATATATATATATATTTATATATATATATATATATATATATATATGTTCAGAAAGATTTCCGCGGTATTTGAAAAACTTGGTTCACGGAATGAACCGCGTAAAAGATTTGAAAAATCTCGACGTTTCGGCTCCTTTTGCGAAGCCATCTTCAGGAGAATTAGAAGGGGAATAATTCAGAATCGTGGCCTCAATTTGCCTACTCCAAGATGTGAATTAGGAGGAGTCGGAAACAATACGATTGCGTGGTCTCAACCTGCCTACTCCACTAACCGTACTGCTTCCTGTCAACTCTGAAGTCTCAACCTGCCTACTCTTCAGAGTCAACTGACGGGCCGCTCGTCGCCGGGCCGTATTTATAGGGGAGGGGAGCGGGTACTCTCGCTCATCAGTGCGGATGCACTCTGATTGGGCGTTTAATGGCGACCACTGAAGAAGTGGTTTCCATGCTGATGGGAAGCCTGTGACTGTCATCTCTGGTGTTCAAATAATTTGGACGTTTTTCTATTTCTACAGCTTCACGGAAAATTCGGGATTTGAAAGATCGGACGGGAGCAATAGTTCTTGTATTGGGGAAATCGATAATGTGGCCTGTTTGGGTGTGATGTTGGGAAAGGGCGACATCACACAAAGGAGCCGAAACGTCGAGATTTTTCAAATCTTTCACGCGGTTCATTCCGTGAACCAAGTTTTTCATATATATATATATATATATATATATATATATATATATATATATATATATATATATATATATAAACTTGCTGAAAGTTTTGTTGTGCATCAGGAAACATCCTAGATAACAGGATGCATTGATGGGGATCACTGGAGATGTCAAATTATAATACTTATTCCAAAAATTTCCTTTTACAAAAAAAAAGGATCTATAGGAGGCAATATTGCCCGTACATAGGTTGGAAAAAAATAATGATTTCCTACTAGAATATGGGTGAACGTTATGTGAAAAGAAAAGTTTTCTCATATATTTCACTTTTTGGTCACTTCCAGGTCTGAATTTTTAAATAGAACACGCTGTATATTGTAAAATTCTTCGATACAATTATTGTTCTGAATGGGACTTTTTTTAAAGTTCTTCTACCCACTTGATTTCTTGGAGTCACTTTTAATATTGCTTATAGGTGGCCTTGATCGGATGTAAACTAATGTAAGTACCCCAGGTGATGCCAGCAAATTTCAATCGTAAAGTTTTAGTGACTAGTATGATAGATGGGAATAAGACAAGTTGGCAAAATTACATTTTCGTGCAATCGCACGCGAAGCGAGTATTTCGCGTACGCACCACAGTCCGCGAAATTTAATTTCGCGGCCGTTACCCATAGCAACGGCCGCCAAACCAAACGTCACTTATACCAAAAAGTAACAACAACTACGATATTTCAAAAGAGACATCTTGTATCTCAATGCATTTTGCGTTCTGTCAAGAACTGTCAAAATATTTTGTATATATTCGAACATGGTCTTTCCATAGCAACGCTGTGACATGTTAATTACTGTTGATTTTAAAGCACTAATATTTTTATTTGCAATTGTCTCGTTTAATAATTTTGTCGATTGCACGAAAAATAGTGTGTATGCCATGGCCGTGAAACTTTTTAGCTACCTCAAGATTATCCTGCCTCGGCCGCAATCGGCCTCGGCGATAATTTCTCTTTCGGTACGCTAAAAAAGTATTTCGCGGCCTAGGTATACAAATAACTATTTCGTCTCTTTGACAAGCACTTTTCGAAATGAGAATGTTTTGATGAAACTAATGATACTTATTCATCTGCTATTGAATTAAAAATAAAAACGTAATGTATATATTACTCATTAAATTAAATAATTTTTACTTTTGTCAAGTGTGGCATTGATAACCATTATGAATTATATTGTGTAGTTTTTTATCATGTATATATATATATATATATATATATATATATATATATGTATATATACTTGATAAAAAACTACATAATATAATTCATAATGGTTACCAATGCCACACTTGACAAAAGTAAAAATCATCATCCTATAATTTAATGAGTAATATATACATTACGTTTTTATTTTTAATTCAATAGTAGATGAATAAGTATCATTAGTTTCATCAAAACATTCTCATTTCGAAAAGTGCTTGTCAAAGAGACGAAAATGTAATTTTGCCAACTTGTCTACTACCCATCTATCAAACTAGTCACTAAAACTTTACGATTGAAATTTGCTGGCATCACCTGGGGTACTTACATTAGTTTACATACGATCAAGGCCACCTATAAGCAATATTAAAAGTGACTCTAAGAAATCAAGTGGGTAGAAGAACTTTAAAAAAAGTCCCATTCAGATCAATAATTGTTTCGAAAAATTTTACAATATACAGCGTGTTCTATTTAAAAATTCAGACCTGGAAGTGACCAAAAAGTGAAACATATGAGAAAACTTTTCTCCTCACATAACGTCCATATTCTAGTAGGAAATTATTATTTTTTTCCAACCTATGTACGGGCAATATTGCCTCCTATAGGTCCTTTTTTTTGTAAAAGGGAATTTTTGGAATAAATATTATATTTTGACATCTACAGTGATCCCCATCAATGCATCCTGGTATCTAGGATGTTTCCTGATGCACAACAAAACTTTCAGCAACTTCAATTTTTGGGCAAAGAAGAAGGAGATGCATGAGCGGTAGCAAAGGTAGAGATTATTATCTATATCATATACATAATTCAGCCTCCTAGAAATGTTTGGATGTGCATGCAGCACCATACCCCCTCTAAATTGAGTTATAGGGTTGAAAATTTGTAAATAAATTGAGTTCATGCTAACGATGGGCCTTTTGGTTATATAAACTATTTGTCTCTAATCGCCGCCATTTTTGTGTTGATATTTCTCAAGCGCACGTCCAGAGCTCATTCATTAAAACTTCTAACGTAGGTTGAGTTGAAGTTTGAGACGCGACGCCATCATTTCAATGTAGAAATATGTTTTTCGAGGTTTATAAGGAATTGCGAACCTTAACCGTTTCTGCGGATTAAGTTAAGAGGGTTTAAATTTGATACGTTGGTTAACTTGATGTTCGCTGGGAGTTTCAATCGATTTCTTTATTCGCTGCAATTCTTACATTGAAACTCCAATAGTTTTCAAGGATTTTCCAGTATTGCACATATTTCGAGTCACTCCAAATTGAGTTAAGGGGGTGCTGTGCGGTTTCAAATTTTTTTTTCTAGCTGCCGAAATATTTATGCATATTTTTATGCATATCACGCATTTTTGTAGGCATTTAAGCTTTGTGCATTTCTTCAGTGCCTTCAAATTAATTGAGGAGATTGAAAATTACTATGTAAAAAAAAATAGAATTGTTGCAATGCTAGTGACTGAGCTCTGCTGCACACGCGTTTTTTAAATTTTTCACCAATATTAAAAAAACTGTTTCCATTGAAACAGTATACCTCATTGATCATTAAGTAGACTTGCCATATTTTTGGTGGGTGAAAGCAGAACACGCTAATGTGGAAGGGGAATTCGGAACCCCTTTCATTTTTAATGAAAATTTTTCTGGTCAACCATCTAGAAAGAAGTGTTGATAAAATGAACTTTAAAATACTTCAAAAAATTGTTTAATCGGACAATTACTAAGTCTCATTATTTCTTGTAAAATTATACCTTTTTGTCAAACTACAAAAGCAATTATAGAAAACTTTTTTGTCAAACTAAAATAAAAAGCACTCGCGTCTTTTTGCCCGATAGAGACATAGTGTACAACTTATCACTAGGTAGCGCTTACCCTTGTCATATTGTCATAATTAAACAACTTACTTCCATTATTCATTACATTTCACATCTTACAACCGTTTTCCGGGCCATCGATGAAGCCGGGCGAGACACCGGGACAAGAGCAAAATACCGGGACGTATTGCAAGCCTATCATTAAGTAATTACTTATTCGCCTCAAAGTTTGAAAGTATATTTTTTAATTTGTCTCCTTAATAGTATATTGTACAACGAGCATGGAATTACATGCATTTCCTACGAGTATGACGTTTGCAGCACGAGCCGCACGTGAGTGCTTCAAATCATACGAGTAGGAAATGGTCATTCCATGCGAGTTTTACAATATACTTTTTATACGCATGTTACTGTTACATAATATGGATTCATTTGTATTTTTTTTAAGATGTGAATAAATGTTAATCTGACGTTCGCGGCGCCGGTTAACGCCGCCAAAATATATCCGTGTACAATGGGAATTTTGTTGTGTAATCACCAAGGTGCTTGAAGCACCATGAAAATGTGTATAAAATAGTGCACTTTGCTCCGGAATTGCTATTGAATATACAATAAAGGTTTTTATTGATATTTGTCGAAAAAATATACAATTTATAACTGAATGAGCATCTTAATTACTATAGAAAACTAAAGGCGGAAATTATTCCTTTTTATGGAAAAAAAATTTATTTGACCATTTATGAAATTAACATGAAGTTTAAAAAGTTACATGAAACAATTTTTGGCTTCAGATATCGACAAAGTTGTGAACAAGAAGTAAGTTTTATTTTCATATCTGTTGAAAAACATTAATATTTCATTCATAAAGCTCCTAAAAACTCTGCTTTTGTTTCATTAGCCTCTAAGATGCTCCCCAATACACGCCTCAATTTTTGAAATCACTGGTTTTGCATTCAAAACTAAAAAGAAATTTAAAAAATGTTTTGCTAAGAAAAATCTTAGACTCTCTCCAAACATAACATTTATACATACCTTGAGTAATAGAACGAATTACTAGAAAAATATTGAAGAAATATATTTTAAATTGATTTTTAAGATTGATTCAAAATAAAATCAGTCAGAAGAATGGATAAAAAAATATAATAATCACTTTTATCGCAAATATCATTCATTTGTCACATAATATGATTCCTATAAATATGGAGAACGACCCAAAATGTCTACAGACTACAAAGACGAATATTTTCCTCAACAAACAAAAATCACCTAATTTTTACCACATTCTTAACCGACATTATAGATAACATTAACTCATCTCATATTAATGCCAATAGAATGAAATGTGTTTTTAATATGAGGAATATTTGAGGGCATCGCACCGAATTGAATTATGGATGATTCATTGCGGTAATAAATTCAAACTGAAACCACACTATTGCAAACTTTAATTATATGCCTATCAAAGAATTTGACACATTTCCGGATGATCATGAAATTTTTAGGAATTCAACCAGTGATAATTGAAGCAAATTTATTTCTTTAAACACTATATGATATAATAACCTGTCAATCCATAATTTTATCATTTTATGCAAAATTATCGAACCAAATAAAACATTAATCTACCTAGAATCCGTTGATCCTATAATAGAAGAATATTGTATTCTGCGCAAGTATCATTTTTGACCTATTAAAGTTTTTAAGTATGTGAAAAGTATGGTTTGCAGCTCCTAAAATGATGATAAATTTTGAATAATGTCCTATATCGTCGGCCTAATGTGAAAATGGCATAAGTCCAATTTTTCACAAAACTAGTTTTTAGCTCCATCGGTTAGAGAAGCAGCGTATCTATACATTCAAATTAAATAACCATGTAAACAGTATTAAGATGGCGCTAGAAACAGAAGTATGAAATTTGCGTTAGTCCTACTGGTTCTACATCAGTAAGAAAATTGCATAAGTCCTACAAAGTGTACGTTGGTGTTCTGTCTTTGTTTGGTGTCGTGCTTTTTAGTTTGTCAGATTTAAAATTGGCTGTTATTTTATCAGACTGAGCTTCAATATCATTAAGGTAAGTACATGTTATATAAATTTAAGCTTTTGAAATGTTTCAACATACATTAGAATGGGTTAGTGCCATTTTTGTGAACTTATGCGAGAGTTACGCATGTTTCAAAGCATTTTGAAAACAAGTATTTTGTTGCAGAGTATTAGCCATGGATCGTACGAGCAGAGGTTTCAAACTGTTGAGTTTAACAAAACATCCGGCCAACGCTTTGAAGGACATAATAACTAACGATAGTTCTGGAACATTAACTGGTGATTCTATAGAATTAAACACGACAACAAAACTGTTCAAAGACATAGATCAAGGCAATCGTACTGATACAAAGATTGCGGAAAATGAGAAGTGTTTTGCAGAAGAAAACGAGTAAAAACTACAGTCAACTCTAGCAGAATTACAAGAAGAAATTCATATGACAGAAAAAATTTTAGACATAGGGGAAAATAATGATCTATCATCCAGCTTTCTCAGCAATGCGATAATATCTGGCATGGAGCAAACAGATACAGACTTTGATAGTTTTATTTTTTCCAATGAGATGCTCAATGCAAATACAACCAACGATATAGACGCGCCAACAGAAACTCCTTTAGATTTCGAAGAAAATCTACGAGAAGGAAATATTAGCAATAAAGATAATAATGAAGAAGATGCAACAAATCATCCAGAAGAAGTAGATAATGAAAACAAGGACCCTACATATCAAATCGGCAATGATAGGGAACAACATTCTGATGAAGAAAATAATGATTCTAGTGAAGAAGTGTCACGAAAAAAGAAGAAGAAAAGGTTTTCTAATCCTGCAGAATGGAAATATAATACTAATAAAAGAAATAGAGAGAAAGAGGTTGAGTATATGGGTAGAAAAAATAACAAATTCGACAGCAAGAAAACTAAGAGAGTAATGAAAACGAGATGTCTGTGTTCGAACAAACCATTGAAATTATGTATCAATTGACTCTGTTCCCTTATTGTACAAGGAACAATTGAAAATTAAAAAAGAAAAGTATGAACATCTTATGTTTTTGAAGAAATCTCTTGTCAAAGATTATCATAATTTTTATGACAACCTAAGACATGAATAACTTGACTATAAAACTTAACATTTGATTCTTATTTAATATTAATATAATTTATGTACTCTTACTCTTCTTCCAAGTTCTTTATGTTATTTTATTTGTACTTATTTTCGATTCAATAAAAATATAATGCCTTAGATTGGTAAATAATTGCGTTGTTTTATTAGGTGAAATTTGCATAAGTCCTTCTTCGTATTAGATATACAAATGAATTTTGCATAACTCCTTTATTTTTCAACAGGTAACTATTTTAAAAATAATCAATACTTGATAGCAGTTCCCTAATGTATTTTTCATCCAAATTCCATTTTCACCCAAATAACATTATTTTTAAAGAAGTAAAATAGTTTTTTTGCTCTCCTGTAAAATTGAGGTTCTGGGACTTGTGCTATTTTCACATTAGGCCGACGATATTCAATTTCAAACATTTTTGACATATTAAAGTTTTTATGTGAAAAGTATTGTTTGCAGCCATCATTAAAATGATAATAAATTTTTTCTGTAAAGGAGCCTTTATTATTCAATTTTTCTTATTGAAAAGATCCTACTTTAATTTATTTGTCATAATATTTTAATGAGTATTTATAGCCAGACGCGGATCCAAGGGGATCCCAAATGGCCCAGGCCCCACCTAATTATTTTGATTTGGAGCTACTCGATTTACCATTGCGCGAAATACCAGTACCTTTTGGCTTTTGAATATCTAAAAGTCAACCACCCCCCCCCCCAAAGTCGTGCCTGGATCCGCGCCTGATTTATACAGGATGTTCAAAAATGGGAGTAAGAAAATTTATTTTCAAAAAAATACATGAAATTTAAAATTTTATGTATTTCAAAATGCGGTTATGTCTGTTATGAAATTAATTTTTTGTGTTGGAAATATTGCTAATTTAATACTTTTATATAGCGATTTTGCTTCTGACTTTTAGTTCACTCATTCTTAGATGGCTATGATTTAGTTAAAAAACAAATGCTAAAGAAATATTTGAATATGTCATTTGCCATTTGAAAGTTATTAATAACTATGCCGATATTTTATTTATAACATATATATGATTAAATAGTAAAATACACTCAATTTGAATAAGATTATTTATGACAACTGATGAAATTGTTTTTTTCTCAAAGGTAAAATTAAGAACCATGTATCATTCTACATTTTCTATCAACATCAGAGTAATTGATGAATTGAATTTACGTTAATACTTCATGTTATACATCCTGAAAAGATGTTCAATATTATTTTTGGCAACTGTAGACAGAAATAGTATAGATGACTTATCTTTTCGCATTATAAATTCCGATTCGTACGTTTCGAGTATGTAAACTTTCATCAACTAAATGAAGTATAATCCATCACGGAATTCTGGGAGAATTTATCTCTTATAGAATCAACATTCGGAATTATGTTTCTGAATATTATACCTGCGAAACTATCAAATTACCAGATAAAATAATTAGGATGAATAAATATATGACCAGCTTATTTTCTTCATGACGACATAGTAAATGATTAATACTTAAAATGTTGAGATGTCAATTTATAATTTTGAGACAGTTAGTTCTTGCCTTAGCAACCAAGAACTATTTTCTATAAAAATATTTTCAGTAAAAATTTTTTTACTTTAAAAACGAAAAAAAAATTGTAATTGCTCATTATAAGTCGAATATAAATCTGAGAAATTAAGAGCGAAGAACTCTTATATCTGAACATTCCATGTATATACTACAATTGTATACAATAGTTTAATATATTGAATATTTTCACTCATGAAATATTGAGTAATCGATATATTTTACGAAATGAAAATTATCCAAATTAAGCTTGAACGGTAAAAAGGATTGTGAGGTGAAAAATTTAAACATATTAATAGAGGAAAAAACCGTATTAAACATTAATTGCGTAGAACTGAGAAAGGTGGATTACCCCAGAATGAAAAAGAAAAATTATATATTTATATAGTACTGTCAAATGAAACTATAATAATAATATCCAAATATGGCAACTTCAAAATGCAAATGAACTAACTCCTTGGATGCAGCAATTCTCAACCTGTGGGGCGCGACCCCCTAGGGGGACGCTAGCACACTAAATGGGAGGCGCGAGCATATCCAAGATAAACTAATTTAAAAAAAATTGATTAAATGACTGAAAGGAAAGTACACACACATGCAAAAGAAAATAATTTTGTTTCTGATTTAAGGTCGTAGCATATCCAAAAGAAATTATAATTTGATAGTTATTTATGTACCAGGTGCGTTATATAGATCCTAACGCCCAGAGGGTAACATTCGGACCGAGGGATGCTCGTAGTGCATTCAGGATTTTATTTTTCTGGAAAAAATCATCGATTTTAAAATTGTTTAATTTTTCCTAGCATTTTCTTTCCATTTTTCTTCTCATAGTAGGCATGTCATTTGTATAAATTAAAACATCTTATTAACTGACTGAAAGGAAAGTATAAATAAATACAAGAAAAATACTTGTTTTTGTTTTAAGGTCGTAGCATATTCAAGAGAAATTACAATTTTAAAAAAATTATTAACTGACTGGAACGAAAGTACAAACACTTACAAGAAAAAAAATATTGTTTTTGTTTTCAGCTCGTAGCATATCTAAGAGAAACTATAATTTAAAAAAATTTATTAACTGACTGAAAGGAAAGTACAAACATATACAAAAGAAAATACTTTTGTTTCTGTTTTCAGATCGTAGCATATCAAAGAGAAACTTTTATTTAAACAAATTGGTTAACTACCTGAAAATACACACACACACTTTAAGCACAAAAACTCAAAATATGTTATTACATTTTATTGTATGCGCGATACAAATCATGTTAGAAAATTGAGCCGCGACTCCTGAAAGATTGACAAACCCTGCCTTGGAGGATATAATCAAAAAAATTTAAATTTCTTTATATCTTAGAAGCAGGTAATCTACCGTTTCGAATATGACACCCTGACAATATAACTGAGAAGAAAGATTTAATATACATTGTAATCACTTACATAGAAATTAAAGTTCTGCCAAGTACCTACACCCACAGTGTCGAAACCAAGAAAATTAATTCTATAAACTAATTAGCACTTTCCCAACTTTGTATATTCAATTGAAAGTATTTTCATCATAATATAAATATTAGTTTTAAGGCGATATATTCTTTTTATATTCATTATTAATTTCAGCTCGACAGAGCGGTTGAATACAAATAATCCAACTGTTGCATCAACGAGCACTTAATATTATATACTTTTTAAATTTCATTACTCAAAGGTAGGTACATGAAAATTCAGAAGTAATTTCAATACAATCCGTCTCAATAATATCAGAAATAGTAATAATAGAACATACATAGAAGCTGTTTCTTTCGAAAATTCTTGTAATTTATCTAATTACTGATAATTTATTCATTCTTTTTTTTTACGTAGAAATTCTCAACTCCCTGAGTCGGGGAGGCTGAAGAGATGCACAAAGCTTGAATAATTGCCAGAACGCAAAAAAATTCCATGATTATATAACTCATGTGTGAATAAGCAAATAGAATCCGAAAATTTTGCATAATTACTGCGTATTGATAAGTGAATATATCCTTGACGACGTAATATAATGGTTTTGGTGTTTCGCCTCGTGTCCAAATGTAAATGTTTTCACATTGACAATGATTTGTCAAAAAAATTCATATTTTTTATTCGTTATATAATCGTAACGAATACCAACTCGAGCAAACGAAAAAAAAAACGTTATACCGACCTCGTCACTCGACGTATTTCCTTGAAACATCACTCGAGCTGCGCTCCTGTGATGTTTCGCAAAATACGTCTCGTGACTCGGAAGTATAATCGATTATTTTCGATATTCTTGTGATATTATAGCTGACTATATAACTCATGTATGAATAAGCTAATAAAATCCTATTAATTGTGGAAGAAATTGAAGAGTGCATGGAAATCGCTCCAAACTCGTTACTCAGGGGTTTTCGGGGATGATTAATTCAATTCTGGAATTGGAATTACCCGGAAACGCTCGGAACACCTCACTCTGTGAGGTTGTCTGGGGGTGATTGGGGGGGGGTGTCAGCGTCCATGACAATCAGACATTAGACTTCACCGGGGATATGAATAATAAAAAGTAAGGTGGAATATCAAATAAAAAAATATTAAAAATATTATAAAAACAATTGCGTTGGCAGTCTTTTGTGCCTCGAAACTGGATTTGAAAAAGGCACCAAAGTTTAAGAGAGTAAGGTATCGTAACCACCGGGACCGGCGCCAACAGAAGTATTCTGTATCGACTGAAGAGGAAAAATATAGCTCTACTTCCTGCGCGCAGTCAGCGTCTTTATGACATCAGTATTACATCTGTCGTGTAGGACCTCGTTGCTTTTTCGTTGTATGTCGAGATAGTGCTACAGTTATCAAGCGTGTTGGATTTTGGACCTTGTTTGGTGTTTGAGTTCTATTCAGCACTCTTATAAAACGTATTCGAATTATTCCAGATTAATAAAAACTCCTATCTGTTATTTGAATAAAGTATTAATTTCATAGTTTGTGATTTTTCAGCTTCTCCTGCACCATTCATGGATGCTGCCCCCCTTCCCCAAACCTCACGTAGGAATCTAATGCCAGAACTGAATTCAGCATCACCGAAAACCCCCGAGTAACTGGTCTGAAGCGCTTTCCATGGACTATGCAATTCCCCCCCCCCCCAGAATGACCCCCGGATACCCCGCAGAGCCGCCCCCGTGTAATTCCAATGTCAGAATTGAATTCGTCATCCCCGAAAACCCCTGAGTAACGTGTTTGGAGTGATTTCCATGCACGCTGTAATTTCTCCTCCAATTAACCACCCCCGCAGAGACACCCGAGTGCGCTCCCGGGTAATTCCAATGCCAGAATTGAATTCGGCATCCCCGAAAACTCCCGAGTAACGAGTTTGGAGCGATTTCCATGCACGCTGCAATTTCAACTTTTCGCAAGTGAATTGAACAGAAGTAATGCATTTATTTTCATCACAGGTGACAGGGTTGCTCCACGAGATTCGGTATTCGCGCCAAAAAAGGGTCCACATTCTCCTCCTCAAATCTACATAATGTTTTGAAATCTGATTCAAGTGGCATACCTCTTGGTTTATAGTATTTTCTTGTAAGTAGATGCACCATATTAGCCACAACAAACAGACCTCAAGAACCACACTACTAAAAATCACTTATACGCGCCCTTCTACATGTGTGATGTCCAGGCAACTACTAAATAGAGTGAGAAAACTGGTTGTGAACCTGGATTTCTATTTTTAGAAGCGAATCCTTTAGTTCATAAGCAAATGCTTTTTTTTATAAATACTTCAAAACAATTCTCTCGAACTAAAACCTTATCCTTCACTTCTTTTTATGCATATACCTTGAAGGACTTGCTTAATTTTTTCAAGTAAAAGGTAAGGCTTCTTTTTATAAATAAGGCCAATTCACTATAATTAATTTATACTGATAGATTATAGATGATAGATATTTGCTATGATTGAAAAATTTCCGGTACTACCTTTATAATGATGTGATAATGGATTGAATTAAATCGTGACTATCAAATTTTCTAGGAAGACCATTGAAGTGGAATGACATTTCTACAGATTTAATAAACGGATGACATATTAATCACGAAAAAGCATTAAAACCCTGTATGAGATAACTAGATTGTCAAAGCGAATTGATATTTAATGGCGATTTTATGTTTAATTAATGATATGCTGAAAAACAACCATGAGTTCAATGAAATTAAATTTAAAAAATCGGAAAAAATATCTGGTTAGACCCAGAGTTATCTGACACTTTCAAGTTAAAAGCTGCTATTGTTAATGCATGCTTCCTTTATCACTGACTGAAACCGAAAGTGCATTAAACTTTCTGCAAGAATTTTGGAAAAATTTATAGTGCTTTTGAATTTCATTCATAATATTTTCAACGTTATGATACAAATATTGGAAAAGAAGTTCTATTGAATTTGAATAATTAACCAATATTGCCAAAAAAATACAGAAATAAAAACAATTCAGTTAACGCTTATTCGAAGATATAACAAAATCGATCTCAGTATTTTTTGTGAGTAGTAAATAACAAATTATCACATTTTCAGAAGGGGTTCATGCAAATATAAAAACTGATCCTATTTCTTCAGGTATTCATAATGTCCCTGACTCATAACATCTACCTACGGTTCAAATGAATCTTTGAAAAGGTTGATGCCACAAATTTGACTGCAATTCGGTTGAATGTATGCGAATTGTTTATCGCCCTTCCTAACTCCTAAAGAAAACTTATATATATATATATATATATATATATATATATATATATATATATATATATATATATTTATATATATATATATATATAATTATTCATTCGAATTGTTGTTGCCTGTGAACTATTTCTAATCTCTTGATAATTATTAGCAATAACAGGCTTGTTGAATCTCAAAAAACTCGATTTTATTAAAAAGTTGACGTTTCGCCACGACATTCGTGGCTTTATCAAAACTTTTGAGAAAATTGAAATTCCTTTGACATTTATTGATTATAGTATACCCTGTAATAATTGTAATAAATCATATATAGGACAAACTTTTCAAAATTTAGAAGAAAGACTAAAAGCACACAAATATACCAGAACACAAACAACAGCACTAATAAAACATAAAAACAATGAGCATCATACTTTCAACTTTAATAGCACAAAAATTTTAGAAATAGAAAAAGATCAAAAACGCAGAGAAATTTTAGAAATGTTACATATTCAAAAAAATTTAAATACAGTCGTAAATGATAGAACAGATATGAAAAATTTTAGTTCAATATACGCAGATTTAATTCTTTAATTTTTCTAAGAAACAACATAAATCAAAACAAAATAATTCAACAAACAAACTCTAACCATAACAACTCATCATCTTAGACAAAATCTAAACATCTAGAATTTTCAATTTTTCTAAAAAGAAAGTCAGAACATGTGATCTCCAAAATTACAAGTAATGTCTTTTTAAAGACAACAATCAAATATTTTAAACCTATTTTGTACATTACGTGGGGGAAGGTTTCTGTGGTTCCCTTCCCATCTAATATCAACCGACCTGTCTGTTGATATTGGACTAAATAGCACGTAATTAATAACTGAAGACGGCCACAGCTCCAATGAGAAATTTTTGAAAAAAAGATAAATAGTACCTACCCTATTCTTCAACTTTTCAAAATCAAAATAATTTGAACTTATTTCGAACATTACGTGGGTAAAGGTTTTTGTGGTTTCCCTTACCATCTAATAATAACAGATTTGAATGTTAATATCGGACTGAAAAGCACCTAATAAATAACAAAGAACGGCCACAGCCGAAAAATTTTAGTGAAACATAATAGTCTTTTTCTATTCAAATTTTTTCAAATCAATAAATGTCAAAGAAATTTCAATTTTTTCAAAAGTTTTGATAAAGCCACGAATGTCGTGGCGAAACGTCAACTTTTTAATAAAATCGAGTTTTTTGAGATTCAACAAGCCTGTTATTGCTAATAATTATCAAGAGATTATATATATATATATATATATATATATATATATATATATATATATATATATATATATATATATATACTTATATATATATGAGAAATTGTTAGATCGGGATATAAGTCACAAAACTTGAACTCCGGTAAAACTCTTTTTTGAAGAAATTACCTAGCTTTCGGTCATTTGCATGTCCATCATCAGGGTACTACAAAAACAATATAAAATCAATATATGGTAAGACCAAATGTCTCCTTAATGCTTACTCTCAATGTGAGTTAACCAAAAACAAAAATCATATTGAGTCATTGTAAAAATTATAAAACGAAATGAACAAAAAACACATCGATGAAAACGTACAAAATTTAAAATTGAGAATTGTTAAAAGCAAAGCAAGATGTCTACGAATAATATGGAAGAAAAATCAGGCACGAGAAAAAATGATAACAGTCGAAACCGGCGAAACACAACCTAACCTAAGCAGAAAAACAATTGAAATTACGAAGTTGGAATGGAACTTGACATGGTGTCTGTGACTAAAAACTTTTTCTTTTTGTTAACATGGTCTTCAATGAGTTTGATAACGTTGCAATACATTGTGTTAATGTTCTGTGCGTCTGTGGCAAGATTTAAATTATTTGAGTGGCATTTGATTTCCAACGATTTAATGAAACTTCTTTTTGTATGATTCTTCTGAGCTCCAATGATGGCAGAGTCCCCAAAATTCATACGATGACCAGTTTCTATTGTATGTTGTGATAAACCACTAGTTCGTCTGAGAAACCTGCAGTCACTTTCATGTTCTTTGATTCTCGTTTTAAAATTTCTACCAGTCTGACCTATGTAAGGACGGTCACAAACTGAACAATTGATTCTATAAATTACATTACTCCTATCAAACAAATTTGTGGTATCTTTGATTTTACTGTATAATAGTGATTTTAAAGTGAAAGGAATAGTCTTTATAAATTGAACGTTAGATAAAGTATTATACGGATTTTTAATAATTTTGCAAATTTGGTTAGTTAAAATATTATAGTGAGGAAGTACAAAATAATGTTTGAAATTTGAACTAATGGAATTATTATTGTCTTGAGAGATCTCATTTGCAACGTTAGGCTCAGAGGAACTAACAGAATTATTATTTGGAATGTTAAAAAGTAAATGGTTGAGAAGTTTTTTAGTAACAATGATTTTAATTTATCTAAATTTGGTTTATACAAGTGTGAGCTGGAAATCTTTCTTGGTTGGTTAACTCACATTGAGAGTAAGCATTAAGGAGACATGTGGTCTTACCATATATTGATTTTATATTGTTTTTGTAGTACCCTGATGATGGACATGCAAATGACCGAAAGCTAGGTAATTTCTTCAAAAAAGAGTTTTACCGGAGTTCAAGTTTTGTGACTTATATCCCGATTAAACAATTTCTCTTAAATCCAACCTACAAGTCGATATTTCCTAGCTATCAAATATATATATATATATATATATATATATATATATATATATATATATATAAAAATATATATATAAATATATATATATATATATATATATATATATATATATATATATATATATATATATATATATATATATATATATATATATATATATATATATATATATATATATATATATATATATATATATATATATATATATATATATAAGTATATATATATATTTGGTTTTCGGATTTTTCCTTATTGACTGCACATTATATTTCAGTTTAATACAAACGTATACTGTTCCACCGTCTTTCAACAATGTTTTCGTTTTATATCTAATTACATGTGATTTTAAATGAATTTGCCACTCTTGTGTACGGAAGAAAGCTATGGATGACAACAACAAAATTTTCTGTAGAAGGCAACAGTGATTGCTGAAACGTTAAACATATTTCTGTGGATGTAAATATAGATATACCATCAGTTGTAAATAGACTTAATTACCCAAGAAAACAAATCAAAAGGAATATATATATATATATATATATATATATATATATAAGATTACCAATTTACAGGGTATCCCAAAAGAGGATGTCCAAACGGAATTAAATGATCGTGGAAGTAATTTTCAATCAGAATAGCAGCATATATTATAATCTGATTAACTAATTGATTTGGCCGATACTTGATGAAAATCCATTATTATATTGTAAATAAAACTTCACAGTTTTTGATTTTCAGTATATTTTGTTAACATGACAATTGTTTCGCCAATACACAACGGCTTCTTCACATGTATAATACATACTGTATTATACATCTGAAGAAGCCACTGTGTATTGACGAAACAATTGTCATGTTTTTTTGACAGGATCATAGCTATAGAATAAGCTTATTTAGGTAAAAATCAATAGCGTTATGTCAATTCTTCCAATATTTACTGGAGAAAACGTTAAAAATTTGAGTACCGCAATCGAATTGAGGATTGGTGAGGAAAACAAATCACGTATACATGGTAACCGATGTAATTTAAATGACGATTCTCCTTTCTTCCTACTTAACAGAAAATTATACCTATATCATTTCGAGCCTTTCTTTACACTCTTTCCAGGCTTAGGACTATTTCAAAGCCAGTTGTGAATCGTATATAAAGGCCAACTATTTAACGGAGCATCAGCAATAACTATGAAACAAAAGAAGCAAAAATCAAGTAGAATTTTTAAAATTTTAGCCTAAAATAGCTCACAGATGTTTAAAATGGTATTCCTTCATTCTCAATGCATGTATATATAATCCGATTTTGGTAGAAAAAATTGTTGTTTCAATTTCCGCGTTGGACAACTTCTGAAGTTTAATTTTTTTTCATCATATATTACCTATCGGTTTTTCAGCAGAATTTAAACAAGTTTTATCCAGCAACTTCCTCTTCCAATAACCCGATTTGGATGTTGTTCGTCTAAATGGTGATGTACGTTTCGGTTACAATGCGCCGAACAATCACCAAGCTGAAAATAAAAAATTTTGACATATAATTTTTCCTTCAACCAGGGGAGACCGGGTACAAAAGTAACATTTTGTACTTTCGCCTTGCTTTCTCGTTAGGTGTTATTATTTTGGTGAAATTGATTTAGCCATACATAAATTCCGTTTATGTTCTATACATTAGCATCTTAAATCACCTTATTATTGTGTATTTTGCATGAATCACAGAAACTTTAAAAAAAATTGTCATTTGTTACTTTCGACCACGTTGGCGGGCCGAAAGTAACACTTTGTGGGTCGAAAGTAACAGGGCAAAGGGGTTTGTAATTAATATGATATGACATATTTAATCAAACAAATATTTATTGGAAAATTCAGTGTCAGTCTTCTCTATTCAGATTCGCAATTATGGCACACATAATTCATTGATGCATTCAGTACCTATGAGACCACATTTTGCATTCGAAACAATGTAAACTTTGCTCATTCAGTCGACTATTGCTGAAATTTTCTTAACAAACGAGGTAGAAGCAATCTTCGTCGTCAAATTTATTTTCCTTGTCTACAACTGCGCTAGTATTTTTAGCTTAAATTTTTTTTATATATCTATGCAATGTAACATGGCAGACATTCAATTTTTTTGCCATGGCTCTAATTTTTCACCATCATTAAAATGCTCTTCAGCCGCTTTTCTATAGACTTCCATGTTAGTTGTTATTCGTGCGGTGGTTATTATGCGTTGTCGCGGCATTTTGTTGAAATAAACACACACACATAAAAAGTTTACTTAGAGTAAATCAATATGGGAACAAAAGTAACATGTTACTTATGTACCCATCGGGCTGCGTTTCTTTTGTACCCTACAGCATTTTTGTTAGAACATGAAAGATAACCTTGAAACGGAATATGCTAGACAAAAACGAATTTAAGCACTGTAAAATCAATCTAATCGAGTATCAATATGCAAATATTCAGATTAATATCAACCCTTCAATACTACATAAACATTAAATAAGTAAACGTCAAAAATTTATTTTTGATTAGTGAAATCACGTCGCGTCCTCTCACACGATCTAACAGTGCGTGGCGCGAGCGGCGATCGAATGCAACTGAAGGTGGCGCCACTGGCTATCACCTGACAGTAGCTAAGTGGTGTTTTGACAATTCTTTAAACCTACAGAGCATTTGTTACTTTCGACCCGCCGTTACTTTTGTACCCGGTCTCCCCTACTCCAAACTATAGGTTCAAACTCCAGTGATTTTGATGTTGTACTTGCTGCATCCAATGTTGGTTTTGCTCGAACCAATAATGCATATTTAGTACTCCCTGTGCAAGTGGAAGTTTCTTCAACCGTCTATAATATTAGTGATAGCAAATTTGGATTTTCCAGATACATATTTAACTACCAGTGACAATGGTTCAGTGAGATCATAATCAGTATCTTTTAATACCTGAAGTATGGCTGCATATTAATCTCTTGAATAATTGTGAAAAATTGTCTTTGGGATTCTCGACATTGATGGAAATTTTTCTGGAGGTTCAAGTGGCATCGTATTGCCGTACGCAGGGCCGGATTTAGGGGAAGGCAACCGGGGTTACAGCCCCGGGGCCTCCACAAAAGTGTGAATAATTTTTCCTTTGATATTTGTTTTCGCGTTTTACCTTCACCTACAGTACATGTGAAAACATGAGTATATTAAAAATTCATCTATCTATATTTGTTCACTCCAATCAGGCAATCAGTAAAATATCAAAATTGCAAAAGGTCCTAATAAGCACTTGCAATAATAATAATAATAATAATAATAATAATAATAATAATAATAATAATAATAATAATAATAATAATAATAATAATAATAATAATAATAATAATAATAATAATAATAATAATAATAATAATAATAATAATAATAATAATAAACTTTATTGTAATACAATGATGTCATTGAATAATCGAACACAATCATAAATTGGACAAATCAACAATACATACACATATACATGACACTACAGTCTCTTCAAATCGAGTCTTCCAAGAATTCCCTGACACTATAATAGGCCTTACTTAACAATATTTTTTTGAGTTCAGAAACATATTGCTTATAATTTAAGCTTCTTACATTAGTTGGTAATTTATTGAATAATGTCACAGATGAGGGAATCGAGGACCTTTCATACATTGTCGTAACATGTCTAATGACAAGCAGCTGAGAAGAATGCCTTGTATCATAACTGTGATTATACGATACTTCACTAAATCTAGCTATATTTTTCTTAATAAATAAAAGACATTTAAAAATATAAATACAAGGTACGGTCATCAAACCATTTTTCACAAATAAAGGCCTGCATGATTCCCGGAAGCCAACGCCAAGAATCAGTCTTAAAATTCTTTTTTGAATCACAAATACTCTATGCACATTAGTTGATCTACCCCAGAGCATGATATTATATTGGATGTGTGAATAGACCAAGGAATAGTATACATTCAGTACAGATTGGAGTTCCAGGCCTCGTTTTAAAGTTAAGATAGCAAAATAAGAAACTGAAACTCGATATCTTTAATTTTATATTTGGTGTCATATGGTAACGGTCGTATCATATGAAAATTTAGAAAAACAGTTTTATCAAGATTGACCATTTAATTATTAGTATTACACCATATCTATATATATATATATATATATATATATATATATATATATATATATATATATATATATATATATATATATATTTAATTTACATCATCTTAAAATAGATTTTCGCAAAATAAAATAAAATTTCAAATAGTTCTTGTTCCCGATTATATTTATATGTTTGTTAAATAAGAAAATAATATATACTTGGTTTCCTCATAAATTATTTATTGGAAAACTCGACTGAAAAAAATTGTCCACTTTATTTGGAAAATAATTTAAGGCCAGGGGGCCTCCACTTCTCTGTTGGCCCGAAGCCTTCAGACTCCTGAAATCGGCATTGGCTGTAACCCGAAATATCAATAATATTTTCCTCGATGTGTTGTATAGATTTTCAAAGCTGCTTGAATGGTTAGTACTGAGTCAGTCTCCCGTAATCGCCTTGCCAATTTTGAAATCGGAAAATCTAAATTGTATTACATATTATCACGACGCAATTGCAGCGAAACATTGAAAATGAGTGCGTAATATATCATCTACTTCTGCGATATTAACTGTCATATGTTTTCCAAACATAAAAGGTAAATCTTAACAATTTACCAGTTACTAAGGCAATTTAATTTTTTTTTTCGCTTATATTACATGATCCGATTGAGTTACCCGAATTTATATACCCCTTTTCTCCGGTAAATCCAGAAAAGACGAAGCTGTTTTCACTGAAATTTAGATAACTTTATATTTGATAATGGTGTGCAAGAAAATAATTCTATTCCAACCTATTTTGACGCAAAAATCACAAAAATTTATTCGCTGCTGATATCGCTCTCTAGTATATTTGATTCAAAGTGAATGGCTCAACAGAGAATTACTTCTAAATAGCATAAAATGCTCCTTCAAATGAAACCGAAAATATTAACATTGAAGGAATGGTTCATAAGCTATTGAAACCTTTATATAGAAAATGTATTGGCCTGTTTCTATCTTATTATGACCAATATGAAGAAATGAAGCAGAAATAGAGAGATTTTATGTTTCAACAACTCCCCTAATCGCCGAATTATGAACATAATTTTCATCAATTAATTTTCTCACCTTTGAGCATAGGGATGCATTTCTCCAATATCTTGTGTATACTCGTATGTATATATATATATATATATATATATATTATATATATATATATATATATATATATATATAGATATATATAATATATATATATATTATATATATATATATATATATATATATATATATATATATATATATATATATATATAGGGTTATTCACGTTATTCGACACGAAGAATTAAGGCTAAAGCATTTGATTTTATAGAAGTTTTTTCTTTAGGATGGATAGGGACCTAGCAGAACTACATTTTGAAAAATATTTTTATGTTTTATTTCATTTTTGGATTTTACTATAAAAACAAATGCCAGTTTCATTGAGGTTCAAGTCACCTGAACCTTATGGTGAAATCCAGAAATGAAATAATACACAGAATATTCTATTTAAAAAATAACAACTTTGATATTTTTCGTGTTTTTGGCACACCCTGTACAACAAGCAAATATTTGTAAAATGTAGTTCTGCTAGGTCCCTATACCTCCTGACGAAAAAACTTCTATACAATCAAATACTTTAGCCAGAACTCCTCGTGTCGAATAACGTGAATAACCCTGTATATACCGGGTGTCCCAGTATACCTGCTCCAAAGGATTATCTCAGCCATTTCGAAAGAAGAAAATTTGAAAATTTCAAGATCTCCAATTCGTTCAAGGAACCTTCCACTGAGAAAAACAAAAATTGAAAGTCACTTCCGGTTTGACTTTTTGATTTCAAAAAGCACCCTGTATATTTTTTACAATTTTTCATTTCTACGCAAAATTATCTTTCCAACGATGTATCACACTTTGAATTTAATATTTGATTTGATGGAGAAAACGTCAATTGAATTATTGATGACGATCATAAGTGAGAAATATTTCTTTTTCTACGTTCATGCAGAATACAAAACTTTATTTGGTGAAAAAACTGGTTCTTCATTGCACTGACTGCAATAACGACTTTATTGCACTCATCTATCATTCTACTATAGCGTTCTGTCATCATGACAGACATAAACTTTCAAATCGACGCCAAATTTATCCCATTTTCTGTGAGATTTTATTACGTTTTAAATAGTTGCATGTTTCATATAATTGTCAATCATATTCATTACATAATGGACTATGAAATTACTAGAAAATGCAATTTGTTAAAAATGAAATTAGTTCCTTCGAATATCAACTGAATTGCACAAAATGTTTTTGTATTACTTTTAACAAACAGATTTAAACAAACAATGTCTTTATTACAGTTTAGTGCCACCTGAATGAAACAGTTTTTGGTTTTTACATGAACGTAAAAAAAATATTATATGCAACTCCTAATAAAAATAAGGTATAATTGTTCCTAAATATCAATTTCTATTGAAGTCAAAATCAAGATAACACAAAATATCGTAGCCTACTGCAATTCTTTCAATCGGAAATTTCAATTCACGTTTTCTCCATCAAATCGAATATAAAATACTAAGTGTGATACATTGTTGGAAAGATAATTTTGAGTAGAAATAAATAATTGAAAAAAATATGCAGGGTGCTATTTGAAATAATGAATAACTTCTGGTCAAACCGGAAGTGACTTTCAATTTTTGTTTTTCTCAGTTGAAGGTTCCTTGAACAAATTGAAGATCATGAAATTTTCAAACTTTTATCTTTCGAAATGAATGAGAGAATCCATTGGAACAGGTATACTGGGACACCCAGTATATATATATATATATATATATATATATATATATATATATATATATATATATATATATATATATATATATATAAATATAGATAGATATATATATATAGATATATATATATATATATATATATATATATATATATATATACAAAGACGAAAATGCAAGGGTAAAACGGAGGAATACAGAAGTAAGCAGAGAGAAATAAAACAGAAGATACGAGCGGCTAAGGAGAGATGGATGACAGATAGATGTCGGAAAATGGAGGACCTCGAAAGGAAGCATGACACGTTTAACATGTACAAGAAGGTTCAAGAGGTTGCTGGCTTGTACAACAAAAAACCTACTAACATACTAGTGAATAGCACGGGAAAAACTGTTATTGATGAAAGAGAAATCCTGGAGGTATGGAGTAAATATGTGACTGAATTGTTTGAGGACAACAGACCAAACTTACAGGACAATGTAAATCAAGATGAAAGCCCAGACAACATCCCAACAGAGCTCTCACAAATGATCCACGAAGACCACATCGGATCGCTAGTTCAGTTTTTTAATGATGTCTATACTACCGGTGAGATACCCGAGGAATGACTGAAGTCCGTTTTTATAGCACTTCCAAAAAAACAGTGGGCAAAGAGGTGCGACGAATACAGATTAATTAGTCTGATGAGTCATACATTGAAGGTTTTTCTCCGTATAATACATGGAAGGATGAGGAGTCGGTGCGAGGAGGATCTGGACGAGACTCAGTTTGGCTTCAGGAATGCACTAGGCACCCGGGAGGCACTATTTGCCCTAAACATACTTCTCCAAAAGTGCCGTGACCAGCGCATGGATATCTATGTGTGTTTCATAGATTATGAAAAGGCTTTCGACAGGGTACAACATGGAACACTATTGAACATATTAAGAACCGTGGGAATCGATGGTAGAGATCTGAGAATTATAGAGAACTTGTATTGAAGGCAGAAGGCTGTAACCCGTATTGAGGGAAGGCTGACCGATGAGTGTTACATCCGGCGAAGCGTCAGACAGGGATGCATTCTGTCCCCACTATTATTCAACATCTACTCGGACATAATCTTCATACAGGCTTTGCAAGACAAGAACCTTGGGGTAAAGATCAACGGTGAACTGATTAATAATACTCGATATGCCGATTATACGGCCATCTTGTGTGACAGTATCCAGGGCCTTCAAGAATTGTTAGATTGTGTAAACACGACAGGAAGAGAAATGGGTCTGAAAATGAATGTCACTAAGACAAAATTTACGATATTCAGTCGTCAGCCGCACGCCGATGCTTCCCTACAGATAGACCAACAAAACATTGAGAGAGTTACCCAATTCAAATATCTTGGTTGCTATATAACGGAACAGCTAGACCCAGATAAGGAAGTTAAGTGTAGAATTGAGACCGCTCGCACGACTTTTCTGAAAATGAAAGCATTCTTCTCTAATGACAACCTAAACCTAAAATTACGCCAAAGAATGATGAAAAGCTATATTTGGTCAGTGTTGCTATATGGAGCTGAGACCTGGACTCTAAAGGCTGCTACAATCAATCGCCTGGAAGCATTTGAGATGTGGATACATAGAAGAATGCTTCGTATTCCCTGGACAGCTAGGTAGACCAACGAAGCAGTGTTAAATAGAGCAAGTGCTATTCGTGAATTGTTTGACATTATAAAGATCAGAAAGATATCATACCTGGGGCATGTTCTCAGAGGAGACCGATACAGGGTGCCTCAACTAATAATGAAGGGCAAAATCGAGGGCAGCCGAGGAATTGGAAGAAAACAGATGTCATGGCTGAAGAACATTCGCGACTGGACAGGAATAAGAAGTGCCGAACAACTATTCAGATTAGCCGAAGACTGCGGACAATTCGCCAATGTAATTGCCAACGTTAGGGGGGCCTGATATGGCACCGAAAGAAGAAGATATATATATATATATATATATATATATATATATATATATATATATATATATATATATATATATATATATATATATATATATATATATATATATATCTTCTGACTAGCTGACCCGGCAAACGTTGTTCTGCCATATAAATTATTTTTATCTATCTATCTTTCTATCTATTCATCTATCTGCCGATGTATATCTACCTATCTAACTATCTATCTATCTATCTAGATAGTTATCTGTCTTTCTATCTATCTATCTACATATCTATCTAACCCGGCAAACGTTGTTCTGCCATAAAAATTATTTTTATCTATCTGTCTTTCTATATATTCATCTATCTGCTAATGTATCTCTATCTATCTATCTATCTAGATAGTTATCTATATTTCTATCTATCTATCTATCTATCTATCTATCTATCTATCTATCTATCTATCTATCTATCTATCTATCTATCTATCTATCTATCTATCTATCTATCTATCTATCTATCTATCTATCTATCTATCTATCTATCTATCTATCTACATATCTATCTATCTATCTGACCCGGCAAACGTTGTTCTGCCATATAAATTATTTTTATCTATCTAAATAGGGGTTGACCGTAGTAGGGTGAAAACTTAGGGTTGTATATATTTTTGAATGCTGTATCATAAAAAAATAGAACAGAAGATGTTGTCAGAAAAATAAACAAGAAAATTAAGGGGTGGACTACCCTTAACATTTAGGGGGATGAAAAATAGATTTTGTCGAAATCTCAGACCTAACCGATATGCACACAAAATTTCATGAGAATCGGTCGAGTCATTTCGAAGGAGTTTAACAAATAAAAAATAAGGGTTGATCGTAGAAAAGTGAAAATTTAGGATTGTATGTATTTTTGTATATTGTATCATAAAAAAATAAAAACAAAAAATATTTTCTGAAAAATAAAATAAAAAATTCAGGGGTGGACTACCCTTAACATTTAGGGGAATGAAAAATAGATGATTCTCAGACCTACTCAATATGCCCACAAAATTTCATGAGAATCGGTCAAGCTGTTTCGGAGGAGTATGGGAACGAAAACTGTGACACGAGAATTTTATATATAAGATATATATATATATATATATATATATATATATATATATATATATATATATATATATATATATATATATATATATATATATATATATATATATATATATATATATATATATATACCTATATATACATCCATGTAAGTGATAGTTTTTTCACAGAATCATTTTCAACTGAGCAATTATGTGCAAAATGTCTCATATAATTCAAACAATTTCTGTGTGTTAAAATTAAAATATAATTCAAATTATTACTTTCAGAAAATTCATTGATTCGTAAACTTTGCAAATCCACCTACAATAATTTTATTTATTTGCACCAAACTCGCTCTGTTCGAGTCAATCACAGTTAAGTTGCGATCCATTTTATAATATATATGGGCTATCGCCAGAGGATATTATCGTCTCTCCCACTGATTTGTTTCAAAGGATTCTGAAACTTCGCGCTAAATTGACTCCTCGGAAATGCCAATTTTTTTTATGAGGTCACTAATGGTATGAGATTAAATATTGGAATTTATAAGGATGTTCGATGTTTTTTGTTGTATATTAAGTAGCGATATCTAAACTTGGATGGTTATTTTGATTGTTATCATGATAAGTTTATTAGGTGTGTAGGGCCGACACACACATAGTTTTGAAGATTATAAAGTGACTTTCAGAGGTATCCCTCCCCATTTAAAAATCTACCTGTTTCTGCAATTATATGTATATATATATATATATATATATATATATATATATATATATATATATATATATATATATATATATATATATATATTTAGATATAGATATATATATATATATATATATATATATATATATATGTATATATATACAGGGTGAGTCAGTTTTCTGTAGCAGGACTTTAACATCTTGTAAAAAACATTCTTTTATGATGAAAATCTCATATAAACATATATGCTTAGGAGCTTCATTTCTGATACACAGGGTGCCAAAGTTTTATATTTTTCTGTTTTTTTCTACATTTCCTCCAACAATTTTCAAAATAATTGAATGAAATTTGGCACACCTATTTCACTTCAATAGCTCAATATTTGAGGCTATTGAGCATTTTTGAATACCTACAGAGTGATACACTTTTGGAGGTCGTACCCAATTCAACCCTCGTTGTTCAAGACAAAACTAATGATTTGTGTTTTTTTAAAATACAATGGGTAGTCACAATAGCCAAAAAAACAATACGCCCTTGTTTTAAATTTTATGTTGCATTTCAAATACCTTCTAACTAACCATCCTAGACACCAGATCAATAATTCAGAACTACCAAACCGATTATAAGTTAATCCTCCTCTGTTCACTGGATTAAATTTGGTACGACCCCAAAAGTGTACACCCTGTAGGTATTCAAAAATGCTTGATAGCCCCAAATATTCATTTATTGAAGTGTTATATGTTTACCAAATTCCAATTTATCAGTAATTTTTTCAGTCATTAACTAATCAATGTCAAATGAAATGTGTTCAATAAACAAAGTTTCATCACAACACGAGTCAATTATTTTTGGCATTTATATCGACATTCATGCAGTTTTCGAAAAACATACAGGAGAGCAAACAGTATCCAAATTGAAGGGAGAATTCAAATTGATATTTCATTGGAAGCAGAGGCGGCACGCGTAAAAGTTCGAGAGGGTTGAATTGGGTACGACCCCCAAAAGTGTATCACCCTGTAGGTGTTCAAAAATGCTCAATAGCCTCAAATATTGAGCTATTGAAGTGAAATAGGTGTGCCAAATTTCATTCAATTATTTTGAAAATTGTAGGAGGAAAAAAGCATATATGTTTATATAAGATTTTCATCATAAAAAAATGTCTTTTACAAGATGTTTAAGTCCTGCTACAAAAAACTGACTCACCCTGTAGGTGTATATTTTAAATATTTCATTATTATGTTATATAGTTATTCAATTTCCTTTGTTAGCAATAACGAGCCTTTTGAATTAGAAAAACGGCTTCATTGAATAGTTGACGTTTCGTCAAGAAATTCATAATTTTCACAAAACATCAAAAGTTTGTGAAAAAAAATTGAATTTCGTTACGAAACGTAAACTATTCAATTAAGTCGTTTTTCAATTTATTATTTTAATTATTCAATTTTATTTAAAGTTTTAAGACATATATAAATATTTATATATATATATATATATATATATATATATATATATATATATATATATATATATATATATATATATATATATCATCATCATCCCCCAGTCATCTGCGTCCGCTGTCGGACATAGGCCTCCTCAAGTTTCTTTCAAGTTTCTCGGTCCTGTGCCGCTGCAATCCAGTTGGTATTGATCTTTTTTAAATCGTCTGTCCATCTGGTGGGTGGTCTTCCGGGATTTCGTTTGTCTGACCATGGCCTCCATTCAGAGGTTTTTTCGTCCATCTCTGGATATATATATACATATATATATATATATATATATATATATATATATATATATATATATATATATATATATATATATTTTATATATATATATATATATATATATATATATATATATATATATATATATATATATATATATATATATATATATATATATATATATATATATATATATATATATATACATTTTCAGCATCTTTTCGATTGGCTATAATTATTGTTTAACTTATAAGATTTATTCATTACTAGTAATTGAATCACCTTCAAATTATGAAGTGCTAATTCAGCAAAGATTATTAAATTTTTAAGATTATAATGAAAGTAGCTAGTATGATTGAAATGAAAGTTGATAATTTCATCGGCTGATAATATATAATATTGATAATTTTAACAATATATTAGTTTTTTAGAAACAAAACAGAACACCTGTTTTCGAAACATTTACACCAAATTTCATTGCATTGTGACGTACGTTTGTCCTCCACCAGTGCTTCTTCGGACACTGAATGGACAGTGTCTGAAGAGGTCCTAGCAGAAGCAAAACGACCGCCACAAGGTGAAATAATTTAGTGTTATGAAAACAATTGTTTTTCTTTCATTCCTACTCGAAATGGATCAACATTATGTAAAGGTATCCAATATTTCATTATCTTAGGTTATCGAGACAGATTCATGGTTTTCAATAACTTTACTTTAAGAAGTTGGATTACACAATTAATAAGAATATTTTTCACGATCGCTCTTTTCTGCTTAAACAGATTGATAAATTTATTTTGCGTCCAAATCTGGATTTTTCACGTTATTGAAGTACTTAGATAAAGTTCATTCAATTTTATAGGGGATGAACTGAATATTCCTATTTATGAGCCTACGAAACAAAAAAAATTAATTTTTTCTAATTTTGACATATAAAGTGACTTTTTAAAACTGATTGACATTATGAAACGCCTTACTTTTTGTAACTAGTTGCATAAAGTAAAATTTTATGCAATTGGTGACGAAAAATGTATTTCAAAATTAGTGACAAAAAGAATTATTCTATTTATTAAACTGTTATAATACAAGTTAAAAACATAAATTATAAATTAATTAATTATTATAAATATTGATAACACAATTATTGCAATTAGTCAAATTAATTCCCGACGACATATTTTTTTCATTGCTCGAACTTGCTGTTATTTGGGAAGCGGCGCACATTGCATTAGGTGTTTCACCAAATATTTCTTGCGCTATGAGTTTTTTATTATTCATGGAATTTTCAACATATCCTTCCGCAACAGAGGTAGATTTCCAACATCCATGCCTTTTTAATTTTAAAATATCAGCGCCACTGACTGCTAGGAAAGTGGCAGAGCTTCTTCTGAAGCAGTGGCCAGTATATAGAACAGGATTTGAAAGACCAAGAAATTGTGCAATAACTTTTGGCAGACTGCTAAATGTGTTAATTCCCATAGGATTTCTGGTACATTTTCCATTCGCATATTTCACAAAAAATCTGTTGTGTTTAAGAACCTGGGGACGCAACTTAATATATTTTCTTAATATTTCAACAAAATTCGTATTTTCAATGTCTCCAGTGGTAATTGCAAACTGCCGTATAACTTTTGTTTTTGAAGGTGGGATATCAACACGAAAATGGCTTCCTTCGTCTATAACATTTTCAACTGGAAAAAATGTTAATTCTGCTTTTCTGCATGCTCCTGCCATTCCAATTATCATTGCAACCTTAGCCATCAAGTATTCTTTGTCATCAGCTTCCACTAAAAATTTGGCAAAATCTTCTTTAATAAAAACTTTTGACTTTATCAATTATATTAAATTTTATTTTTTTATTACTTTCTTCAAAATTAAGAAAAATCTTGTATGCAATAGGTTACGAAATGAAATTTTGTGTAACTTGTAAGTTTTCACTCACTTCGTTCGTTCCGCAAAATCTCACGCGTTACACAAAATTAGGCATTTCTTAACTGATGGCATAAATAGCTATTTTCCTTTATCGCATATTTGTTCCTTTTTCAAATCGTTCGTTAAAAAGAAAATGGATGAATTATTTTGAAAAATTTAAAAATTATTTGTAATAGATCTTTTTTATGTTTTTTTTTCAGTTTCTGGACATTAATGTCGTATATTTAGTTTTAATATTCACCAATATTATTTCGATTTTTGTCTACACACTAATAATACCTCTCCAGATTTGGAATATTATTTGTGTTTCTGAAATGTATTAATGAGTAATTAAAATTCAGATCGATAATCCGCTCGTTTCATTTTGAAAACCAGTTGATTCAATTACTTATATCGATCGGAAAAACACTGCTGGCTGTTACATTTCAGAGGGATTAACGAAGACGAATAATAGAATACAACCTGTTCGGTAGCTCGACATACTCAGGTTCAAGGTAATTCATTGCCATTATCTAGTAGGATGCACACAAAATTAAATAAAGGGTGCTTGTAATTAGAAAAATCGGGTGTATACTGACTGTTATTGATTCGGTGGTTCCTCCACTAACTCCTAGGAATTATTCTGTTGCCGATTCTGGTTCGACTCTTTTGTTAGGATGTTCTGTTTCTTTTTTGCCGCCTCCCCCACTACAAGCTTATAAGAACAGAGTTTCGAGATTTAAACCGCATTTGCTTTTCAGTGCCCTTTGATAACTAACATATTTTCAAATAGACAAAATTAATTTTATGTGTACCAGTGCTTCTCAAAGGATAACAAAACTTCGAATTGAAATGTAAGGTAAGTGTTAAAAAATTTTATATTTTGAAAAATTTTCGAAAATTCAAATAACGAAAACTCAGTAGCATAATATGAAAGGCTATCAATCAATCTCACAAAAATTTAACTTTTTTTTTTTATGAAAGAACCGAAACAATTCCTTCAGTATCCCTCCTAACAATGTGTTCGCGTTTTTCAAGATAATTGAAACCCGAACGCAAACTCTAATATTCATTATTGATTCAGTATTTCTCCGCAATGCTCCTCAATTTAATAGAAGTCAATGAAGTAAATAAAATTGAAGATATGAGTTTAAATAGTGTCCACTCATAGAACCTTGTGGTTGTCCATTACTTATTGATATAAAATGTGAACTTTTTTTATGAAAATAATTTATTTTTTCAATAATATTTAGCAACAGTAATATATTATCAGAGCTAGATATCCTAATATAAATAATAATTAATAGTAATATAAAACATCTTGAAATTTTTTCGGAACATTGGAATCAAATTGAAGGTCATGAGTCATAAAAATAATATTTCATTTTTTTTTATATTTGGAGGAATATTGCGTTCATTGGATTTACTCTCTATATAAAAACATAAGAGAAATTAATAAGTAGTATCAGAATTTTGTACTGGTGAACGTTCAAGATATTTATTTATCGATATATTGGGAATTTTATTCTCTCGAACGTTTCATGGATTTTATTACCAAATTTGAAATTATGGTTATCTATAACCGAATACAATACTCCTATTTTTCTGGTTAACTTTTTTTGAAAATAAATTATTGCGGCTAGACATAATACTACTGTATTAGTTCTACTTTTTTTGGATTTGTTTCGAACTAATAAATCAAGAAAGAATTATAAAGAAGTTAATTATTTTTAAGACGTAGAATCAAATGAATTTCTCGCCAATGTACAAATAAATGTTTTCAATTCTGTACTGTGATATTAAGTGTAACCAATATTATGAAGACTTTATTACTGAATATTTCGGGTAGCAGGTATATAATTCAAAATCTAATATAAGTTTATTTTACAAAATTAACTACTTCAATCATGAGTTCGACAAACGACTTTCACGAAATTTCTTCGAATCTCAATGAAAAACTTGATTTTTTTTCTATTATCATTACTACAAGGTCTAAATATGGACAAACAATGTACTTTGACTTCAGAAATAAGATCGAGTCTCAAGGTACGGATCAAAAAACTCTAATAAAGAAGTAATCATCATTGAAAATGCACTCTCTCTCTCTCGTAAGAAACATCCTGAAACTTAGTTTCCATTTTTTTTCAGTATTTTTCCCGAAGATAATATACTATTGCACAGTACCGAAAGTTAACACTGTCTTGCGGTTATAGTTTTTAAATCTGTTTCATACTTCCTTGCTCATAACTTTTGAGGTTCTCATATATGAGATATATATATATATATATATATATATATATATATATATATATATATATATATATATATATATACAAATAAGCCATTGTGTTACCTATTTTTATCCAGTGTTCAAAAATTATTAGCTGTTACAGGTATTTATTGAAAATGAAATAAAAACATATAAATTGTTGAACGTTTCGGAGGTTATACTTCCTTCTTCAGCAACAAGAAAATTAAGTTTCTTGTCTGAAATGAAAACAAATAAATAATACACAAATTTTCACAAACAATGGCCTACACACCTTCCATATTTCTACGTTTAACACAAATACAATAACACTTATTAAAAAAAAAGCAGCAATTATATATATATATATATATATATTGGTATCAGGCGTTCTTGAGTTAAAATAGTGGCAGCACCTAACATCGAAGAAGGAAGAGGCGTGGAGTTGCATCAGTTGAAAATAAGTAGCAAAATATGAGGAAATTAAGTATGAACAACAATTCCGAAATCAAGCCTTCCAGAACTTTCAGGAAAGTGTATGGAGTTAGTACCCCAAACTACGTCCAAATTGAATTAGAAGGATCAAAATTTTTACATTGATTAGGCTGATGTTATAAAAGTAACTTTTGGCGGTATAAACTTTTCAGTCGTATTTTAGGTATCCCATGAAATACATACTATTGCAGTGTACCGAAGGAAAGCAGAAGAGATTTAAAGTTTTTCGTGGGTTTCAAGGTTTTGCATCTAACTGACTCCGGGAGTTATAAATTTGTTCATGAAAAATGAAAAAAATGAGATCACATAAATGTGAGTAAGCTGCTTGAAAAAAAAATCCAAATTATTCACCTTATATTTCAGCAGGTTTCCACTTTGAAAACCTGCTTATTAAAATGGGTGCGATTAGCAAAGTTGGACCTAGGACCAAGATAGTTTTTCGTTTCATGACTTTTTATGATGCTTGGCAACATAAACTCAATTTCATATATATCTCTGTCTGTCTCTCTATATATATATATATATATATATATATATATATATATATATATATATATATATATATATATATATATATATGTTTATATGTACGTATTCGTTTATGTATTTTGGTGTTGTTTACACGATAAGGGCCGCAATTTTGAAGCAATAGGGTTGAAAAATTGTAAATAGGCAGTTTCGTATGATATCTTGGATAGAATTTGTTTTGGTTCGAATTGGTTGGGGGTTGACCCCCCTGGGGAAGAAATAAATCTTGTTTACACGATCAAGCGAGCAATTTTGAAGCAATAGGGTTGAAAGTTTGTAAATAGGTAGTTTCGTATGATATGTTGAAAGGGATTGGTTTTGGATAGAACTGATTACCTATAGGTAGTTTCGTATGATATCTTGGATAGTGTTCATTTCGATATAAATTCGTTGGGGGGTTGACCCCCCGGAGGATGAAATAAATGTTGTTTCCATGATAGAGGTCGCAATTTTTGTTTTTTGGATTTGGAAAAAAAATCATGATTGAATGAATAGATTTTTTAATCTGGTTGCGTTTTGAAAACCTGCTTTTCTGATGCAGCTCGCTGCGATAGAGTTCTTTTTCTTATAAATTTTGTAAAAATTGTAACTTATGTTGTGAAGTTGATACAAATTACAAAATATAATTACTTCTTTCTCATAAATGAATTCCTGATTATATTTGCATATAGACACACCTCCAACTTTCCGAAATGTATGAGACAGTGTTCTCGTGAAGAATTAGATGATATTATTTTGAATGTCTCGTATCCGAATACATCTTATAATTATAAGACATAAAGGAGGTAACAAAATAATCTGCCATTTGGAAGGACTGAGATTTCATGAATATATTATATTGAACTTGCTATCTTACCAATAGGAAGGTGTTTATGATCTGATTCCTTTGTTTTCGTGTTCGCCTCGATTAAGGGGAGTCGTAGACACCAATTTGATTCAGATTAAATAGTTTCATATTATAATATTATCAATACCGGTTCTTCAGGCGATAAGCACGAAGAACAAACAACAAGATCACCATGGAAGAAATTGACATTTTCTTCAGAACATGGCAATAGTAAACTTTTAAATTGTACGTGCATCTTGTTCGAATATTTTATACGTTGTGCTATATTTTGCAGCTTTTTTTGTGTTAATTGTACGGCGAGAAAGTTAATGCGATAGAAAACAGCCTTGATTAAAATGGTGCTGCTTTTTTGATTCATCTCATAAATTTTTCAAATATTAATAGTATGATAGTTTGTGTTGTATTCATTACATTACCCTTTTTCACATAATTTTCCTATGATACTACTTTGTATCACCATTTTTTATGCTTATTTTCCTAGCAACTCTGGTACATTACAATAACTAGATACTTGTTGATGCAAATATATATCGATTCACAATAAATGGGTAGATGTAATCATTGCTGCATATCCTTCCAACAAATTAAAATTGTTTCATATGTTGGAAAAAAAATTATTTTTCGTAAAATTCGGTTATATCACGTTTCTTCAAACACTAGAAAAAAAGAAATAACGTCGCAACAGTGCAAGATATTCATCTTTCAGCTAATGTAAAATACATATAGGTACATCTTCAATATACTATCCAACTCATTGAAGTTTATTAAATTATCCTCATAGATTTTAAGCTAGGTACTTTACAATTATCAATTTTGTGGCGGAATTTGTTCAACAATAACTTCATGAAATATATTGAACGATGATATGAGGTATGACTATTTGGGAATGACATAAATTCTTATAGTTGTGGTAATAATTCGAGTATAATAATGGGTTCATATTAGATAAACTTAATATAAGTAATTAAAATTTTGTGGCTACAAGATATTCATCATTAACTAAGATTTTAAAAAAGTTATTTCCAAAGAAAATCTGATAGTCATCTTACACAAAAACTATCAAATTTAAAAAAAAAACCCCACAAGATCATTTCGAATTAAATATCCAAATATTCACATTTTTCTATGACAATATTATATACAAAATTGAAATATGGTGAAGTAGTAGCATATTTAAAATATTTTTCAACGAAATTGTATTCATTTGATCAAAATAAACTACCACGGTCATGAAATGAGGTAATATGAATAAATTCAAATTGCTTGAAATATACCAACTAGGGCGTTCGGATACAATAACCAAATGAATTTAAAAAAAGATTATTTTCAATTGTATTATTTTTGTGTTTGTGTAAAAATACCTATATCGAATGAAGATGAAAATGATTCATTTTCTTAACTGTTTATTAAAAAGGCGGGAGCAGCAAAGCTCCATGACTAAGGTCGTATTTTTCGCACGAAATGCATCTAGTCGAGATGCAATTTTAACAGATAGAATTATATTTTGAAATATCACGCATAAATAACAAACCTAATTGGTGAAAAAAAGTAATTTATTTCATGAAAAAAAAATTGCGAAGTGTATCGTGGTTGAAGAAAAATGTTGAAACCAACGAAGGAACGTACCTCATCATCAACATAATCCACCTCAACATAAACATTATCCACATACTAAATTTCCACCCTTCATTGTGAAAAAAATTCGCGAAGTGTATCGCGTACTGATAGCAGATCGAGATGCAATTCGAACGGAATAATTAGAGAGATATCGGTAACCCAAATAGCGTCAGGCAGTATAAGAGCATACGTATTTTGACATTTAACCTATGCGCGATTCAATTCTTAACGCAACGTCCCTTAATAACGTTACCGCTAGCCCTAAGTAGGGAGTTTTTGAGACCCTAAATTTACACGTAAATTACGTTTTCGGTTATTCTGAGCATGCGCAGAAGCTTTGAAATTACCGAGACGGTTATTAACCGATAACGTACTACGTTATCAACGGGACCTTAACGTTCGCTTAATAAACGTCCGTTATATTCGCGGTTTTGACAAGTTTAAACGCGCTTGTGTTAAATTGTTACAAACTAAAGAGAAATAGACTATTTAAACTATGATAAGTGACTAATATCATATATACTATCGTGCTAATTCGTTCCAAACTTCTTCCTTTGTATTAAAAATTCGCAAAAAATGTTATTTCTTACTATGTGGCAACCATCAATCGAGTCTGCGATCTGATGTTTTGAGATTGACAGCTTCCGTATTTTTATTGGTTATGTCACAGTGCTATTTTGGTTTGTTTATTCACAGCTAATTTTGATAATTTTTCAACGGGTTTTGTTCACTTGCCATCATAGTTACTAGACTACGATTTACAGATATGGAGGATCTGTTACTTCTTAGAGTGGTTCTAAGTAATAATCCATTTGAAAACCCAGATATTTGGTCAGTGATTCAGCAGTACATTACCATTATAACAGGAAAGTTATTTTCAATGAGAACAGTAAAATACATAACCTTCGATGCCTAAGAAATATATTTGCCCAAATTAATCACAATTATTACTACAAACTATTGCATTTACCAGTTGCTTTATGTCCAGACAATTGGGTTTGTTATCTGCAAAGTTTGGCATAACCGTGGCAAATCCTCTCTTTGAAAACGGAAACTTATTTTCACCTCTTCAACCTCAATATTATACAAATCGAATCCGGGTATGTTTCCATCAATATTTTCACGTTCTTGTTCCACTTCAAAGATGTTAAGTAAGATTATACCTCTTATTAAATTATGATCCACACCCCCGCGCCTGATCGCTATATAGTCTATTACATCTTCCATGATAATTTACCCAAAGAACGCTAATAATAGTTGATGAAAATTGGAAAAATCACCCGACAAAAAATAATACAAGAACACAAGAGAGGTTATACTTATTTGGCGTTCGCAATAAATTTGAATTGAAAAACTCTTTTAGGATCTTCAACCCGTTAATAACGTTTTCCGTTCTGCGCAAACTCAACATAGCGGTTTACGATAATTACGTTGACTTTAAATAGAAACTCAAAAACTCCCTATTTACGGAGCATAACGACAGACAGTATTTTGAAATAGCGCCTAACAACTTAACATGCCAGGCATGCGCAGCGTTTTTTTTTAAAGTTTAAGGTTATGTATCTTTGTTGTTTTTTTATACTTACTACCAATATAAACGTACGCCTGTTTTAATTCCTTCATTTGATTCTTAAGTAATGGTAAATTAATAAAATACAAACTCTTGGATCTGTAGAGAGAATCTGTAAATATTATCTTTCTAAAACCTAAACAAGAATTCACAGTCTTCATCTGGAACTTCGTCTAATGAAAAACGGTTTTGGGAATCAACATCTTGTTGATTCCTTATAATGTTCATCAAAATAGCGGCTTCAATGTCTTGATCATTTCCACCACCAATAATTATCATTTCACGATCTTCATCCATTGCGGAGATTCTAGTGGAAGTTAGGAAAAAGGATTGAAAATAAAATGAATCTATATAACAAATATAATTTTCGTCTTTTATTGGAACAATAATAATTCAAGAAAACCCCGGATATGGCTAAGGTAAACGCACAAATTCAATTAAAAACAAAAACTGACAAGACAAACAAAAGACACAAAGCATAAAGCTAGGTTAAAAGGTTAATAGGCTCTTGCACCGTATATTATTAAACGAAGTTTAATGGTAAACCGAGTTTAATTTGACATTTTCGCTTGCACCAAAATATAAACGGCGTTTAAGCCGTCTTAAAACCCACATAAACCAAGTTTAGTTAAACGACGTTTTATAATAAAACGGTGCAAGAGCCTGTTAGTCACATTTTCGAATAGCGCGGGTTCTGTGAATTAAGGCACGGTAACACATCGCTGCCGATAACTGTTGAATGAAACTAAAATACCGCTTGACGTAAAACTAATACCGCAGGACGTTAATAACGTTCATAGGCGCTATTCGTTTTACCGATATCTCTCTATTACCACGAAATGAAGTGCGGTTGAGAAAAAGAGTTGAAACCTAAGAAGAATTTTTTAAGTCAACATGAACTCAATGTACCTACATACCAAAACATCAACCCTCTAACTCAGGGATTGCGAACCTTTTTTGATGTCTGTGCCACAAAGTCATAAAAATTCTTTTTAAATAGGTAACGTGCCAAAATAAAATTACATTCGAAATGTTAGCGTGGTGAAACTATACGTAAGTATAATTAAATGAACAAATATAACGAGTTTACTTCGTTTAACAATTCTTATTCTGATATAAAATTGACTAATTTTTTTACAAAACTCAAAATATCATCAAACATTTTTAAACTTGTTTTGGCACATAACGCTTGTTGGTGAATAATGCCATGAAAATCAAGAATTATGTGTCCAATATGTTATGTTAATAATTTTATAAATCCATTTTCCCGTCCAGTTAAGCTGCGGGCACCGTCAGTTGTACCTAACTGACATAATTTTAGAACATATTTTTTTTCCAATGCATCTATAACTGCATCACAAATGTTTAATCCTTTTGTTGTTGTTAATGTTGATAAACTTATTATCTCTTTTTTAATATTGTTTTGAACAAAATAACGTACAAAAATTGTTAAGCGAGCAGAGCCTGTTATGTTGGTACACTCGTCAAGGCAAATGGATATAAAATTGCACTTTATATGAATTTTTTGTTGAAAATTTACATTTTCCGCCAAATCCAAGAAAAAAATCTTTAATTCTTCGGATAATTTTTCTTTATTTTCGAAATCATCGAATAAGTATGGTGCACATGCAACCAAGCATCCTTTAATCTGTTTTACCATCTATGAATGTAAACAAATATTGCCACTTGGAACATATATAACTACAAGTAATGTTGGTTGCAATGCGCTGTGAAGAATATGACGCCATATGGCATCTGTGGGAAAGAAAGGGTTAATAATTTTTAATTTTGTTTTTGTGCGTGCCATAAAAATTTTCAAACGTGCCGATGATACAAATATATCTTTGAGAACTAGGGATATAAATTCAGTCTTAGATCTGTCCTTTGCAGCTGAGGAGAATGCTCAGAATTGGTTCTCTGCAAATGGCCTGGTGGTTAATGCGGACAAAACACTCAAAACGATCTTCACCGGAACAAAAAATGTAAGCGGCTTCTGTTCAGGAGTTAAATTTTTGGGTATTCACCTGGATTCCGTTTTGTCTTGGTCTCGCCATATGGATGCATTGGCAGTGAAGTTGAGCCAGAACACCTTTGCCTTGGGAAGTTTGTCGTCATCCCTGTCAACGATTGTTTTGAAAATGGTTTATTTTTCAATATGTGAATCACACCTGCGATATGGTCTATTACTGTGGTGCCACTGTGCGGGAGGAGATCATATTTTGAGAAATGTAGAGAATGCTGTAGAGATGCATTCAAATTGTTGGAAATTCTCACTCTTCCGGACCTTTTTGTATATGAGTGTTTAATTTATGCTCGTAAAAATGCAGAAGCAGTTGCATCAAACTGTCATTTTCACTCGTACGAGACACGTAAAAGAGATGACATACGCATGGATTTTTTTTAGATTGAAGAAATCACAGAACGAGATCAACTAGCTGAGTTGGAAGTTCTTCAATAGGTTGCCTAATACTATAAGATTGCTTCCAATGAATACATTCAAGACACGTATAAAGCAGATATTATTGTCGATGAATCTTTACAAATGACAATATTATTTGGAGTCTGACTAAAATCTGATTTTCCTCTAGTTTTTTATTTTTCGTGTTCCTATGATTTGTTTGTGATTGGTATTTATATACATTATATTGGATATATTTTAAAATTTTTATATTCGTGTGCAAAACTGTATAAAGTTAATGCATTAATAAAGTCATCTTATCTTATCTTTTATATATATATGAATAGGTATGACATGAAAATTTTTTCGAAAATTATGGTCTAGCTCTAGGAGGTCTAAAACGGATAGAAAAACTACTCCCACACCTGATTGCTCCTTCGATGCACTTTATAGGAAAATATGCCTAAAAACGAGGTGTTAGATGAATTTACGGATTTCGGCCTAAACGCGATGAGAACCCTAGCACTAGACTTGCTCTTGGGTGATATAGCTGTTCGTGGGTTCGATTCCCAGGGTATCCTTCTTCATCTTCAAGTGCCTTACCCGGTTTCGGGTGTAGGCGACCTCCCTACAACTATTCGTGTTGTGCGTGATACAGTGATACACGAATATAAGGGACCTACAGTTTTACGACTGTTCCGAACGTCTTTATAGAGAAAGTCTTTATAGAGAGGCAAAGCAGAATACTCCTCGGTGGTTTGCCACTGCCTTCCGAGAGGTGGCTCCGCATAAATTCGTTGGTTCGGCCCGGATTCGATCCGCCGATCTTGTGTTCAGTATTCCAACGCACTGACCACTGATCTACGGAGTCACTAAGGGAATCCTTGGTGTTATGTTAAACAGATTCAAGTAGTTTACCCCTTGGATTCAAAATCAAGTTATATTGGAAGTCGGTTGTATGAGGGAAGCTCCTTTATAGAGAATATTGAAAATAAAATTTATGTAAATATATTACAGAATCGAATAAACATATGCATATTGAAAATTATATTTTAAATTAGTAGTACAAAAAAAATTTTCATGAAATTTTAATATATTTCATAATTTTCTTTCTTACCTATAGTTTTAATATTTGCAACTTATGTATACTGCTTTGAGCAATTGTTTTCATAGAAATTTAATATTCGTCGCCAGTTTAAAGTTTTTTTTTTACATTTGATACATAAACATACCAATCATTTTGAATATTTTTCAGCGGATTAGTAATTAAAAACTGTTAATTTATTTTCATTTTTCATCTTTTCATGCTTTCGAGTATATTATTCGCGGAACAATATCATCCTTTCTGATTTTTTCTCTATTTTTAATATCCTACGTGTTTGCATAAAATAATAAAATAAAATTTTCATTAAAACGGTTACATCCACATAGAAATTGGGTGCCAAAATAGTTATTCATATACCAAGTGCATTATATAGATCCTTACACCCGGAGGGTAACATCTGGCCCAAGAGATGAATGTTGTCCGATGAGCGTTAGGATCTAGTAACGCACGTGGTGCATACAAGATTTTATTTTCCACGAAAAAATTATTTTATTATAATGAAAAATCGATTTTAAAATCGGTTCATTGCTCCTATACTTTCCATTATCCTTCTCATAGTAGGCATGTCATTTGTTGATATTTTGACGTTTGTGAATATTTTCGTCATCATATTTAGTGAATGTCATTGCTGCTTTCTTTTGAAAATGAATTTACCCAAGAATATCATAGAAAATGCTGCCAAATCTGCGAATAATTCATTGCCGGAGAAATCCAGAGTCGCATACGACAAGGATTATGAAGTATTTAATCAATGGAAGTTGCTTCATTTCTCCTCGTAGAATGAGCGGGCGTTATGATCCATAATGCCTGCTCATAACGCCCTAGGGCATAATGAGTGTATTTATAGCAACCGTATCTAAGGTAAAATAAACATATAATATACCTACGAGTGAAAAATAATAGTTATTTATATACGAAGAGCGTTATATAGGTCCTTAAGCCCGGAGGGAAACATTCAGGGCCGAATGTTTCCCTCCGGGCGTAAGGATCTAGTAACGCACGCGGTGCATACAAGATTTTATTTTTCACGAAAAAATTATTATATTATTATGAAAAAGCGATTTCAAAATCGTTTCATTGCTCCTATCCATTTTCCTTCTCATAGTAGGCATGTCATTTGTTGATATTTTGACGTTTGTGAATATTTTTGTCATCATATTCAGTGAATGTCATTACTGCTTTTTTGTGTAGTCTTATAGAAATAATGGAAATGAAAATGAATTTACCCAAGAATATCATAGAAAATGCAGCCAAAAATGCGAATAATTAATTGCCGGAGAAATCCAGAGTCGTTTACGATAAGGATTATGAAGTATTCAATCAATGAAATTTGCTTCATTTCTCCTAGTACAATAAGCGGGCGTTTTTGATCCATTATGCCCGCAAATGCGGGCGTAATAGCCTAGGGCATAATGAGTCTGTTTATAGCAACCGTATCCAAGGTGAAATGAACATATAATATACAAGTGAAAAATAATAGTTATTTATGTACCAAGTGCGTTATATAGATCCTTATGCCCTGAGGGAAACATTCGGCCCGAGGGCCTCTGGCCCGAGGGATGAATGTTGCCCGAAGGGCATAAAGATCTAGTAACGCACGGGTTGCATACAAGATTTTATTTTTCACGGAAAAATTATTATATTATGATGAAAAAGCGATTTTAAAATCGTTTCATTGCTCCTATCCATTTTCCTTCTCATAGTAGGCATGTCATTTGTTGATAGTTTGACGTTTGTGAATATTTTTGTCATCATATTCAGTGAATTTCATGCTGCTTTCTGTGTGTAGTTTTATAGAAATAATGAAAATGAAAATGAATTTACCCAAGAATATCATAGAAAATGCAGCCAAAGCTGCGAATAATTAATTGCCGGAGAAATCCAGAGTCGGTTACGATAAGGATTATGAAGTATTTAATCAATAAAATTTGCATCATTTCTCCAAGTACAATAAGCGGGCGTTTTAAATCCATTATGCCCGCAAATGCGGGCGTAATGGCCTAGGGCATAATGAGTGTGTTTATAGCAACCGTATCCAAGGTGAAATAAACATATAATATACAAGTGAAAAATAAAAATATTTAAGCCGAATTTATAGAAATTCGTAACAAACTATTTTTATGCTCAGTGTTTAGTTTCATTCGTCACCGATAACAATTCATACTGAATAACAAAGATCTTTGGTGTGTCTGGATGAATATCTTTCAATCACACATCCCCAAACGAATCAACCTTGCCGAACCTTTTACGGTTTACATATTATCAATTACAGTCGGCTGATGATTCAGTGCTCCAACAAATAAAGGCCGTGCACCTTATCCTATTGTTTATCGATTAGAGTCACCCAAGACCTCACATTTCAATGTCTGATGTGTCAAAGTAAACGAAAAGACTGACCGGAATGATAATCACAAACCACTAAAATATCTTGGTCACTAGAACTCACGTATGATGAAAACTTCAAGTCCGATTTAGTTACCTAATATTCCTAACAGAATTGTTTTCCTCTTCGTTATAGAAGGAGATTTTCGTTCGACTGAAGACTACACTCAAACTTCTGTGATTAAAATTTGCATCTGATGAATCTAAAGTGAGTGAATATCCTTCATCATGGACCGATACAGATTGGTAAGTCATTTTTGATTAATACTCTGCAGAATTTCATTTTGTACTAACGAATAAAACACTAAGTTCGATGACCGTTTGAAAATAATATCTTAATGGGTGCCTTGTATTCATCAGTGGGTTGCAACAGGGTCCCATTATCCTCTGAAGACGATTCGTTGGGTTGTTATGACTGCGTGATGCCAACGATTATGATGAACCGAACAGGCAGGTCTCAAATTAAAATTGCATTTCTGCCAGTCATTTTAACATATTATTAATATTAATTCACCCTTGATTGCATGAAGGTTTTGTCAAGGTTTTCTATTATCAACAATTTTTTATTTTGATTTTGACATTCATCATATCAACTCGTATCTTATTCAAATTAATATTTTCAATTTGATAATTTCTAGTTGAGGTTGATGTTATTTGTATGATCGGCATTTTTCAAATTTGAATTTTTTAGTAGGTACTATCCTTTAACGGCATGAATAGACTTCAATAAATTTATGATAATATCTATGACAATATCAAATTTTAGCTTTTTCGAATTGATAAATATTACGAAGAAACATTATCAACTTTGAGTGTTTGGATAAGAAAGATATGAGTGTTACTCCTTTATCGCTGTGTATAAATTACTCATTTATCACTAAGGATACATTTTGTTTACGAACACGTGAATGAAAATACGAAATCTAACATATAAAAACATAAATATATATATATATATATATATATATATATATATATATATATATATATATATATATATATATATATATATATATATATATATATATATATATATATATATATATATATATATATATATATATATATATATATATATATATATATATATATATATATATATATATTTATATATATCTATATATATATATATATATATAATTATTTATTTGAATTGTTGTTGCCTGTGAACTATTTTTAACTTTTTGATACTTATTAGCAATAACAGGCTTGATGAATCTCAAAAAACTCGATTTTATTGAAAAGTTGACGTTTCGCCACGACTATATATATATATATATATATATATATATATTTTTTTTTTTATTTATTTGAATTGTTGTTGCCTGTGAACTATTTTTAACTTTTTGATACTTATTAGCAATAACAGGCTTGGTGAATCTCAAAAAACTCGCTTTTATTGAAAAGTTAACGTTTCGCCACGACATTCGTGGCTTTTTCAAAACTTTTGAAATATTGAAATTTCTTTGACATTTATTGATTTGAAAAAATTTGAATAGTTAAAAAAGACTACCACGTTTCACCAAAAATTTTAAATGTTATTCATTACGTGCTATCCAGTCCAATATTAACATTCAATTCTGTTATTATTACATGGTAAGGGAAACCACAGAAACCTTTTCCCACGTAATGTTTGAACCTATTTCGAACATTACGTGGCTAAAGGTTTCTGTGGTTTCCCTTACCAATGTTAATATTGGACTGAATAGAACGAAATAAATAACAGAGAACACAGCCAAAAAAATTTTTGATGAAACGTAGTAGTCTTTCATAACTATTAAAATTTTTTCAAATCAATAAATGTCGAAGAAATTTCAATATTTCAAAAGTTTTGAAAAAGCCACGAATGTCGTGGCGAAACGTTAACGAGTTTTTCAAGATTCACCAAGCCTGTTATTGCTAATAATTATCAAAAAGTTATATATAATATATACAAATATATATATATATATATATAAATATATATATATATATATATATATATATATATAAATATATATATATATATATATATATATATATATATATATATATATATATATATATATATATATATATATATATATATATATATATATATATATATATATATATATATATATATATATATATATATATATATATATATATATATATATATATATATATATATATATATATATATATATATATATATATATATATATATATATATATATATATATATATATATATATATATATATATAATGGCGATGAAATAAATAACTGAGAACACAGCCGAAAAAATTTATGATGAAACGTAGTAGTCTTTTTTAACTATTAAAATTCTTTCAAATCTATAAATGGCAAAGAAATTTCAATATTTCAAAAGTTCTGAAAAAGCCACGAATGTCGTGGCGAAACGTTAACGAGTTTTTTTTAGATTCACCAAGCCTGTTGTTGCTAATAATTATCAAAAAGTTATATATATACATAAATATATATATATATATATATATATATATATATATATATATATATATATATATATATATATATATATAGATATATATAAATATATATATATATATATATATATATATATATATATATATATATATATATATATATATATATATATATATATATATATATATATATATATATATATAATTATATATATATATATATATATATATATATATATATATATATATATATATATATATAAATATATATATATATATATATATATATATATATATATATATATATATACTATATATATATATATATATATATATATATATATATATGTATATATATATATATATATATATATATATATATATATATATATAATGGCGATGACGTCTGCTATTTAGTAAGATAGAAAAATAAGTCAAGAAAAATAAAAAAAATTTCTCGTAACTAAATTCTTTATTGAAAAAATTTAACACAAATTAAAGAAATTACATTGACAATCCTAAGTAATATCAAAACTTTTAATACTATCTGAATACTCTCTTCGGATACTTAATTATCCATCTACGACCACTGTTTATATATTTCTTTAATTATCATGATGAAACTCTTTGGAATCAATAAAATTAATTATTGTTTTATGAAACTTATACGCAACGTAATTATGAATAAAGATATTTACCATCTCGACAAAGTTAAATCTGAATTTATTTTGAGTGTCACATTTTTGTGCCAAAACTTTTTTTTTCAAGTAGAGTCTATTTATTTTCTCAAATAATCAGTAAAAGAGAAGATGTTACTTAATTTTAAATAGGAAATGAAATAAAAACACTTTTTTTTTAGAAGATTTACAGTAAGTTTCATTACATACAGACGAACGTTTAGCCATGAGTAGGTAGCCCTGTCTAGGAATAACAAGAATACTTTTATTTAATTTCGTCTATAGTTCAAATACCTGGTTAGTTTAGTATGAAGACTATGCCAACAAATGTCAGTGACAGTCTGAAGGAGCCGTGGAAGAGGTGAAACGTTATAATGTGATAGAATTTAAGTAAATATCTTAATCATAATAGTGTATTAATTTCATTGAAATCAATAGAAAAAACTTTTTCAAATCCTAGCCGATAAACTTTTTTTTCAGATATATATATATATATATATATATATATATATATATATATATATATATATATATATATATATATATATATATATATATATATCTGAAAAAAAAGTTTATCGGCTAGGATTTGAAAAAGTTTTTTCTATTGATTTCAATGAAATTAATACACTATTATGATTAAGATATTTACTTAAATTCTATCACATTATAACGTTTCATATATAAATAAATATACCTATTATTTAACGTATTGTGGTGTTTAGTACTAAAATTGGCAACATTCATTTGAAGAATCACAGTTTAAATATTAATTAGGTAGACAAAATACGTTATTACTTCCTAATTACAGGAATTCCTGATAATCAATCGATTGTACTGAAGTATTACGTATTTTAATAAAATTGAATATTGTATAAGGATGAAATGACCGAAATGGGATTATTTCCGAATGAATCTTAAATTTAAACTTTGTTTTTGTTCTATTGGTGGTCAAGAAAATATTTTTCAAATGTTCGACTGCTAATTTCAAACAGAGATAGTTTTCTTCCTAATGAAGGTTGTATATACCTCTAAACTGGTCTCAAAGATCTAAAAATGGCGGATGTCAAAGCTATACATTTTGACGTAAATTTCTGGGAACTAATAATATAAAATAATACACGCCCTGTGGAGAAGAGCTGCTTACCGTTTGTGAAACAGGCAGACTGAGGTCGAATTTAGGGTTTGGTATTTTAGTATGTTTGTTTATGTTTATGAGGCTTTTGAGTGATTCGATTAATTGAAAGTAGTGAGGTAATATACATTGTTTACCAACGCATTCCGGAGTTAAACACCGCATAGAGTGAAACAAATTATACAAAACTAAAGATTCAGAACATTTTCTTTTTTCTAAGTTTAATATAATGGAATAAAATGTGTCGGTAGAGCATTCAAAGTTTTAGATCATTATTATGATCTTCTAATTTAATCCATAATGCAAATCATGTATTCTTAATGGTATGTGATTTGTATATTTAGAAAACAAATCATGCTTTTTAAAATTACAATGAAACCATATGGATAATATCAAATTGATTTGTACCTCTCTGACATTAGCCTTGACATTATTATCGCTACAATAAATGAGTAAAATATACACCCATATGAAAACACCTTTAAATGATGTGTAGAAAAAAATTTTATATACGAGAATAGACGGATAAAAATGGTTCAAACCAAAAACTGCTATTAATATTCAAATGAATTTCACTCTACATCATTAAAGGAGATATTTCCTAGACAGAAATAAAAATGGTTCTCAGCCAACATCTAACTAAAACCAACATTCAAATGCTTGCTTGTGTTATTTTTACAAATTCTCCATAGAAAAACGTGAGAATTGTGTTATTGAATGGTTAAATGTTTGTGTCTATTGATAAATATTAATGAATAAACAAATTTTCCGTTTTCTGAAATTGTGTTATTGTAAAAAATCACATGGTTGTAAGAAATATAGATATATACATATATATATATATATATATATATATATATATATATATATATATATATATATATATATATATATATAAATATATATATATATATATATAAATATATATATATATATATATATATATATATATATATATATATATATATATATATATATATATATATATATATATATATTATATATATATATATATATATATATATATATATATATATATATATATATATATATATATATATATATATATATATATATATATATATATATATATATATATATATATATATATATATATATATATATATATATATATATATATATATATATATATATATATATATATATATATATATATATATATATATATTACCCCTTATATACAATCAACCACAAGGTATGATACAAATTCTTGCCTTGATCACTTTTTTATAAGAAGCAAAATACAATACCTAGACATTGAATCATTTGTCTTGAATACCTATATAACAGATCACTATCCAACAATGATAAATATAAAAAATAGCTTAGCCGATAATAAAATCACTAGTAATCAAACGAGGGAAATAACAAGGGAAACAATTAACTATAATCAACTGAAACAAAACCTAACATCCTGCAGTTGGACGGAGATATTACAGTCTGAAGATTCAGAAGTATCTTCTGATATGTTCGTAGCACAGCTACTCGAAAACATTAAAAACTCAAAAACAATTAAAACCATAAGGGCCACGCCACATAAATGTAAAATATGGATAACAAATGGGCTAATTGCTTCTATAAAGCATAGAGATAAATCAAAGAAAAAAATTATTAAAAAAATATGACCCTGGCTTAGAACTGCATTATTACAATTTTAGAAATAAGTTGAACTAATTAATTGAAAAGTTAAGTATGATTATTACAAAAAAGAAATAATAAAAAACAACAGTAACAATTATCGAATAGTAAATAATGTAACGGGAAACATTGAAAAAACAACAAAAACTTTAAAAATAATGAACGACAATAATGAAGAATTTGACGATAATTATAACACGGCGAACTACTGTAACAGATATTACATTGATGTGGGCGTGGAACTAGATAAGCACATAAAAATTCCAAAGCAACCTTATCAATTAACTTTAAATAATAGCGCAAATGTTTCTATGTTTTTAAGACCTGTAACATACCTAGAACTTATCAATTATATTTCATCATTGAAGTCAAATAGTGCCCCGGGTTTGGATGGAATATCCAGTAAGTTAATGAAGATTATACACCCACAAATAATTCCACCCCTAAGACATATCATAAATCTAATCTTTAAGACAGGTATTGTACCTCATCACTTTAAAATTTCTGTTATAACTCCAGTTCATAAATCCGGGCCTGTTGATAGAATTCAAAACTACCGACCAATTAGCCTTATCAATGACTTGGCGAAAATATTTGAAAAAGCCCTTTAAGACAGACTTATTAACTTTTACAGAGGGAACGATTTTCTCTCGGGTAACCAATACGGTTTCACAGAGGGAATCAGTACCGCTGATGCCATACAGCATCTTACTTCCGAAATCATAAAAAATATGGATGACAGCATGAAAACAATAGTGGTATTTATGGACCTCGCTAGGGCGTTCGATACTGTGCCACATAATCAACTTTTAAATGTTCTTGAACATTCTGGGGTTAGAGGAAATGCGCTGAACGTTTTCAGGAGCTATCTCTCAAGTCGACATCAGCATACCAAGATAAACAACACTGTTAGTTCCCCAGAAGTAATAAAAACAGGTGTCCCCCAAGGGACCATATGGGGTCCGGTTTTGTTTATAACATACATAAACTCACTTCTGAGTCTGAATCTTGAGGGTGTGGCTGTCTCATATGCGGACGACACGGCCTTAATATTCAAGGGTAAAACTTGGCATGAAACCAAAGAAAAAGTTAAAATAGGGTTCAATCTTGTTAAAAATTGGTTAGAAAGTTTCAAACTTTCTTTGAACCTACAAAAAACTAATTACATTGCCTTTTCCCCAGTAAATAAGACCAGACCGGACTTCGACAGAATTTGTATAAATGAAAATGATTTTATTAATTCTTGTGAAAAAACAAAATACCTGGGAATAGTAATCGATCAACACCTAAAATGGACATATCACATCAACTTTGTAGTAACCAAAATCAGAAAGCTTGTATATAAATTTTACATTTTAAGAGAAATACTCAATGACAGACTTACACTATTAATCTATAAAGCTCTAGTCGAATCTTTATTACGGTACGGCATGGGGAAGTGCCTATAAGACTAACTTGAAATCATTACAAACTGTCCAAAATTATGTATTGAAGGTTATTTTCAAAAAAAATAAATTATACCCCACTAAGCAATTATACAACGAAAAACTCTTTGATATACGGCAACTTTACATTTTGTCTGCCTGCAGTTTTATGCACAGAAGGGATAGATCGGGGATTCTCATTGATCACTTGCAAAATACACGTAGTAAGGCCAATAAAAATGTAACTGTACCAAAGTATCAAAAAATTTTAAGCCTCAGATCTCTTCATAGCTTTGCAGCAAGGTTTTATAACGTATTACCCCTCACAATAAAGAACATATCTAATGTAAAAAAATTTAGTATAAGTTGCAAACAGTTTATTTCTGATACCCCACGTCATTTTGCGGTAATGTTTTAGCTCCTATTTAGTGGTAGGTGAGCGGGTTCTCCCTGTTTATGTTTTTGTTTGTTTTTTGTGCTGGGATGAAGAAACATAAAAACAGCATTTAATCTTCTTACAATGTAATACTGTATTTGACACATACAGGCATACATGTTATGCCTAGGTGTCAGAAAGAAAATGTTTGTTAGATTGAAATAGTTATCGTATTGTAAATTATGTAAACATTGTTACAATGTGTATTTTTTGAAAATAAATTATTATATTATTATTATTATTATATATATATATATATATATATATGATAATGACAACACCACAGAGGAAAGGACAAATGAAAAATTTAATAGTACAGCCAGCTAAAAGGGCAGAGGAGAGTGGATTTTGAGCAGGTTCAAAGTTATGTCTATCTGGGTACGGTTATCGTTGATGATGGCGATGAGGAGAGGAATATAGAGGCGAGATTAATGAAAGGAAGTAAACAAGCAGGAACACTAAATAGAATAATAAGATCAAATAATATATCAAGAAAAACAAAGTTACAACTTTATAAATCAGTAATAAGACCGACGGCTCTCTACGGAAGTGAAACATGGATATTGAATAAGAAAGAAGAAACTAAAATAGACATATAGGAGAAGAAAATTCTAAGGAGGATATTAGGAGGGAGAAAGGAGGAAGGAGTGTGGATCAGAAGAACGAACCAGGAGGAAATGAAGAATCTGTTTGGAGAAGAAGAAATGAGCAAGAACATAAGATCGAGAAGACTAGGATGGCTAGGCCACATACAACGGATGCCCCAGTCCAGAATGACAAGGAAAATGATAGATATAGATCTGGCAGGATCACAGAAAAGGGGAAGACCGAAGGAAAGATGGTATACTGAGGCGCTAGGAGATCTAGGGAAGAGAGGAATTCAGGACTGGAAGACAAAAGCAAAGGACAGGAAGGCGTGGAAGAACATCAAGAATATATATATATATATAGGTATATATATAAATATATATATATATATATATATATATATATATATATATATATATATATATTTAATATATATATATATATATATATATATATATATATAGGTATATATATAAATATATATATATATATATATATATATATATATATATATATATATATATTTCCTCATACAATCTGTTTTTTTGATAACACACTTTCAGGAAACAATTCGATAATTGTTAATTATAACGTTTGTCTATGGAGAATTATAATTTTAACAAATCTAGGAACAATCTTCAGTACCTACTTGTTTTTAATTATTCAAACCATGAAACTCTATATAAAAATTAATGCTACAAATCTGACCTAGTAAAAATTATACATTTATTAGTAATTTGTTAATTAATTGAAACGCTTATATATATATATATATATATATATATATATATATATATATATATATATATATATATATATATATATATATATATATATATATATATATATATATATATATATATATATATATATATATATATATATCACTATATAAGCAGCTTGAATGTGAGTTTAACATCAATTATGTTTGTAAAAAAATGAATAATAATTTTGAGCTTTTATTAGTAATCTGTCATTTCAATATATTATTCGGTGATATAATCTATTTAATTTCCCAACTACACCATAAATCTTTATTTTAGATTTGTAATATTATACATATACATATATATATATATATATATATATATATATATATAATATATATATATATATATATATATATATATATTCTTTTTTGAATTTGTAAATAGTTCTCCATAAACAATTCTTTATATTCATCTCACCGGATGACTATATGTTCTAATCATTGTGTTCTGACAAAATATCATAGATAGTTAGAACTTCATTGATAAAAGGAAAGAATTAAACCAGAAGCTTGGTAGTGATTACAAAACCATCTGATCATCTTTAATCGTGCTATTAATATTGATGGTATACAATTGTTGAACGAATAAAGTATTAATTAATGGTTCATTGAATGATGACCTTGAGCAAATATTGATCTACTTGAATCCAGTAGACCCTTCAGGCAGAGATCAATCAACTTACTGATTTATGCTGGAAGAGTATTGCGAATGTAGGTGTACACCTATAATGTTGACAATGACTACAAGATTTCAGACGTTTGCAATTTGGAATGTAACTGTTATTCTATGTGCCGAGTAATGGTGATAATTTGAAAGTTAGTTTGACACTCTATCGGCCAATCAACTTTTCACTGTCGTTCTAATACGCTATATTCGTTTAATGAAAACCAGCTTTATTTTCAATGTCGTGGCATTTAATCTCAAGTTGCCATTGAACTTGACGTAGATATTCTCCACAATGAGATTGAATTCTTAAAGTAGGACAGCAAAAATTGTGATACCTAGCTAAATTAAGAAATTCTATGGATCTTGTTTTTTTATTCCAAATTGAAATTTCAATAATTAATCCTGAATTAATTTCGTAGAATCCATAGCGGTGAATGAATACGAGAAAGAAATATGTTAATTCGTTTGATACATGTTGGAAAACATCAGTCTTAACCCAACACCAGTCAACGTCTCATTTTTGGGACGCGCCATTTTTTCCTTCAAAGCTATCACAGAAAACTAGAGTATTTGATAATGTCATTTAGGTCAAAGTATGTACTTCATATATTTGTCCACGACTGTACTATAAATCATTCATTATACGTGTGCTTCCTGAAGTACAATTATACCTATTATTCACTAGTGTGTATAATGGTTTATTATACACTGCATGACGTCACACTCAAAACGTATGTCCAAACTTGAGACTATCATTCATATTGTTAGGATAGTATTGTTATTAGATTTTTAGGTTTTATGTAACTAAGATAACTTTTAGGCAAATTATTAAACTAATATTTAATATAATGCCCAACTTATTCAATATTTACTCTAATAAATTATCTATTTAATTTTTATCAGAGTGAAAGAAAGGAATGGAATCGATGTCAAGTGAAATAGTTAACGTTTACGTGAGTATGCAGTTTTCAGTGAACACAGAAAATGTTATGTCAACTCTTTTGATAACTATTTTTATTGTTGAAAATGCAGATTATTACTAATTTTTTCGAGGAAGTCTTGGACAAAGTATAGTATTCTACTCGCACAAAATAGCAATCATTTTGTGCTCGTTGAATAATATACTATTATAGTCAGATGTCTCACAGGAACAATAACAGAAATTAGACTGATTCAACAAGTCGGCACTTGCCTGGCGCGTAGGGGTTGTCACACGTTATTAATAGTGATTTCAATATATTTCTGTCGAGAAAATTATAATTAATTGCAGTTTTATTGTTCAATAGTCTTTTTTTTCGATGCGGAACGGAATTGAACTGACTTAAATCATCATCTGTTGCCAATTTGTTGCTAATTTTATTGTCCCAATTTTGGGACATTGGCTGGAAGTGATAATTATGAGTAGCAGAAAATGTCTAACTGTCCTTGACATTGACATCATATTTGAAGATCCGGAATTTTGGAAAGATATGGATATTGAACATGTTATTGTAACAATAATTTCTCCAGACCCGGATATTCTAACCGACACAGAAAATTCTGAAGAGAATGACCTAGAAGGAGAAGAAATAGTGGATGTTGCAGGTACTATGGAATTGTTTACTTCTAACCCTGCTGACGAATCCGAGTTTGAGAGTGACGACGAACCATTATCAGAAAAAATAGTGAAGTGGACTAAATAAAACAGCACAAACGGTGAGAATTCCATTGCAATAGTGACAATACTCCATCGTAAAATTGATACAAGAATACAATTCGCATATGGGCGGAGTAGATATGTTAGACAAGCAAGTGTCTCTTTACCGAACAAGAATTCGTTCAGGGAAATGGTGGTGGCCTTTATTCACCCAAGTGTTAGATATATCGGTGACAAATACTTGGAGACTTAACCAGATTGTAAATCACCAAGAAATGGCTACTCTGCTAGAAGTACGTAGGAAAAGAGACCACGCCCTCAAAAGTCCAAATTGATGGGAGGAAGAGCAAGTGTGGACATAAGATATGACCAAATGGGTCATTTAGTTGTTTCTATAAAGAAAAAAGGAGATAAGCATTTTGTGAAAAAAAAAACACCAGAATTTGTGGAGAGTGCAATGTACGACTACAAGATATCTACTTTCTACCATCCCATAAAAAATAATTTTTTTTACCAAAAATTTTTTACTAAAATTTGTTCTGTATATAATTTATGTGAGTCTATTGAACACATTTTGTTATTAAAGCAGCTGAAAGTCCCTTTTGTCTTGTTTTTTCTAAATATATTATTTTATCCCCTTTTAGGCATCGTCCCAAAAATGGGACGCTATTTTTCTGCGAATTGAAATTTATTTTTTTCCAAAATTTCAGTGTTCAGTCTTTGCTCAACACTAGCAACCAGTCTATACAAAAAAATTAAATTTTTTAATCCTCACAGTTCCACGGGAGGAACATTGTGGAACATTTTTGTTGCTGTTGCGTGTTTCTGAAAATGTTCCAAAATGTTCCTAAATGTTCCTTGAAATTTCTTCATGTTTCGGCAACAAATTTTGACTGTTTCTGCTTGTCACTCTTCAAGCTACGATTTCACTGGAGGAACATTGAGAAACATTTTTGTTGCTGTTGCGTGTTTCCGTGAATATTCTAAAATGTTCCTTAAAATTTCTTTATTTTTCGGCAACAAATTTTGACTGTTCCTACTTGTTGTCGGTTTCCATTTTGAGCGGTAAACTTCAGAAGAAAATGGGTAACATGTAGAGATGAAACGGACATCCGGTAACTATCCGGTATCCGGCCTATCCGGCCTTGTATTCACTATCCGGCCGGATACCGAATAGTAATTCAGTATCCGGCCGGATTCCGGATAGTGAAATTCAAAAAATATTTCTGTTATTAATTAGTTCAGTACTTAAAATTAACAAGTGGTAAATTTTGGGTAATAAATACCAAATTTTCCGTATTTGTTGGTAAGAGGCGACTCCGCTTGGCTTCGTATACCAGACCAGTTTCTGAAAATAGCCTTTCGCTGTAAACGCTACTGACAGGTGCTGAAAGATAAATTCTAGCAAATATTGACAACTGCGGGTAGTGATTCAACTCATCTGAACACCAAATGTATGGGTCGTAATTGCGATCGATTCGAGATCCTCTAAGAAAGAGTCAATCTCGTTAGCAATTGGATTTTGTTTTTCTTGATCGCCACGATCACTACTATTATCCTTTGCCATTTCATTGAAACAGTCCCAATAAGTGTCATGGGCTTCACGTGTGAAGTTAGATCCAGTTTATTCTTCTTTCATTTGTTTAGCAGGTGACGAAGAAGGCGATGATCTGTGACTATGATAAGAAGATTCGTCGCAAGAGATTTTTGTATACTCTATTATGATTTTCTGTCTCGCTTTTTCAGTTTCAAGAACTCCTAAATAGTCTGACTTGAACCCTGGGTCTAAAACGGTAGCAATTAGGTATTTTGATCAATGATCTCCGCTCACGTGCGGTAACACCCGAAAGCGCCCGAATATTTCGATCTTGTTCAGCGCGCCTATATTCATATCGAACTGATCGCGTCATCTAACGCGATAAAGGGCCGAATATCCGGTAGCCGAATATCCGGCGCTCCGGCCTCGTAGCTTGCTGAATATTCGGTATCCGGTATCCGGCCAAACCACTATCCATTTCATCTCTAGTAACATGTGTAAACAAATCCGTGTTGCTATCGCAGTGGAAACGTATCGAGAACGCAACTAGTAAACATTCACAAACGCAGATTTTCAGTGTGCAGTGATGTACGAAAACGAATAAATATATAGCTAGGTACGTTTCCAATGCAGGAACATGATGAACATTTTTGTTGCTGTTGCTTGTTTCCGTAAATGCTCCAAAATGTTCCTTAAAATTTCTTTATGTTTCGGCAACAAATGTTGATTGTTTCTACTAAATAATATGCATTTATTGACAATTTTAGTTGCTTCAGTGGAAACAAGAAATTCAGGTATGTTGCCATAACTTTCTACCCTTGGCAACAAGGAGAAATATTCAGCAACAATATGTTACTCACTGTTCCTCTGGTGGAACTGTATTTTCATATAAGATCATTATTATTTTCAATTCAGTCCATTCCAATCACAAATGGAAAAGACATTCGAATCAGACAAAGCCTCTTAGCTCTATTGTAAGTTGATATACCTCTAAGTATTTGCATATGAAATATATTTTTTCTAAGCCAATTTGTCCGTTTTCATTCAACTCTTTCGTTTTTGATTAATAGATTTGAAATAAATTCATATATTTACATATTTATTCGCATGAAAATCAACCTATCAAATACTGAAGGAAATAAAATATCGTGTAGACAGTATCCGAAATGTTGCAATAAGTAATATGGCTGGTAGTAATTATTCGTTGAAAAACTTTTGAGGAGAAGCTATCCAGGCTTTGAAATTTCCTATTTTGTAAATACTTCTGCTATCAGATCAATAAGTTTATCGTCTTAGTAATTTTAGAAAAAAAAAGTTTCCAATTTAATGGATATATTGGATGAGGAATATCGAATAAGTAAAGAGCTTTGTTCAATGAATCAACTTGTATTTAATGTGTAAGGCTCATGGGATATGATTATGCTGGATAATTTTGTAATTTTGTGCTTTATACTTAATACCTTGATTTTAATTTGTTCTTTTGTTTGTAGAACTTTCAGATAAATGTTCCATTTTATGGATCTTATTGTTGTGATGTTGTATTTTGCAATTGTTTGAAATTGATTTATCCTATACATATGTCAAATGTCTTAAAGGATAAATAAATTATTATTAGACAAAACAGCTCTCACAAACCATGCAATTAAAGAGAAACATCACTTCAATTTTAACAACACCACGATTCTTTACAAAGAAAAGTTTACACATAAGTGTAATATAATTGCACATAAAATTGAACAACTCAGTGAACTTCAGAGATGATATCAAGAACCTTAGCTTAGTTTACGATTTTTTATTATATTATATGACATGACGTAGTTTTGGCTGTATGTTTAAATTTCATGAATCTTTCCTCAGTGTAGCAATTTGACAGTAGTTTGCCCCAAATTTTCTTCTTTTGTGTTGTTCGATGTTAGTTTGTTTGACAAAGTTCAGTGGTCTCGCCCAATGCACCAGTAATTTATAAATTTGTTAGGTTTACGACCTGCATAAACGAGCATGGAATGACATGCGGCTCGTGCTGCAAATCATACGAGTAGGAAATGGTAATTCCTTGCGAGTTTTACACTATACGTTTTCTACGAATGTTACTGTTACATAAAATGGGATAAGTAATATTTTTCCTTTCAAGATTTAAAAAAATGTCAATCTGACGTTTCACAAAAAAACACGCGGCGCCGGTTAACGCCACCTTTGTAAAAATACACGTGCACAATGTGAACTTTGTAGTTCACTCACCATGGTGATAGAAGCACAATGAAAATAGGTATAAAATAATGCACTATGTTCCGCAATTATTACTTTTGAACATAGAATGATGGTTTTTATTCATATTCCTCCTACGAATATGTATGACAGAGGAGGTATGCTTACGGTATATGGATAAACTCCTTCCGACGAATAATATTATACACTTGCACGTACAAGTGCATCAATGATGGGTGAGACCCTATAATTTGTGGACGAGAGGATGTAAGTTTGCCAGTAGTGACCTATTGACTCCATGAGTAAACCTCTTAGAAAAACTTACGGTAGATCAGTCCCTTCGGGGTTTCAAACTGGGATCTCCCGAATGCTAGAGAGCAAGCGTTATCACTCCGCTAGCTAGCTCAGTTTAGATATAAGAACAATATTTCGAAGATTTATTATCAGATATTTATTTGCTTTAAAAACGTATATGTGCTGCTGAAAAGCAGCACATATACGTTTATATATATTGGTGCGAATTGGTTGACTCCCCAGGGAAGGAAATAAATCTTGTTTACACGATAGAAGGTGCAATTTTGGGACTATAGGGTTGAAACTTTGTAGGTAGGTATTTTCGTATAATATTTTGGATGGTATTTATTTTGATATGAATTGGTTTGGGGGTTGACCCGACGGAGGAGGAAATACATCTTTTTTACACGATAAAGGGCGCAATTTAGTAGCAATAGGGTTGAAAGTTTGTATGTAGGGGAGACCGGGGATGATTGGTACATTTTTTAGAAAAAAATTAATTTTGTTGACATTTTTTTAAGTTTTATTTTCAAATTTTTTAAAATAATTTATTGAAGTCTTACCTCCATTGTATAAGAATATGAAAAATAAGTTACCAAAATTGGACACCTCCTAAGTACTTTTTGAATCCGTTGTTTAGTGAACCAACCTACCCCTCTTTTGGGGTTGGTTGGCTCAGACTAAGGGTTAGGTTGGCACAGGATAGACAATAATAAAAAACTATACTGAAACTATTTTATTAACCCATATTTAACAGAGAAAAGTTTAATTCGAACTTAAACATTGACTGAAGTCTTTTAGTTCCTCCTGAAAAGGAAGGTTGTGGTAGGATCATTTCAATGTCATTGCACTGTACGACAGATATGTCCTCTATGACAGGAAATATGAAGGATCCACTAACTTTTTCTCATAAATGAGACCTCCCATTCTTTCTCAACGTCCCCTTGGCCAATAATTTTTCCCATAAAATATTTTCCCTTTGAGTGGGTATTTTCACTGTCTAGCAGTTTCACCAAGACAAAATCATCTTTTTGAGGATTTCTTTCCAACTTTTCAAAATCATCAGGGTTAATATTCTCCCAGTCTACGTCTTCGTCATCGCTGTTAGTTCCAGAATCCCAGTCGTCATCAATTGTTTTTTCGTTTTTTATGTTTTCTTCATTTTTTTTGTTTTGTTTTACGTGCTTTTTTTTATTTTCCCGTATTGATCGGCTTCTTTTCGCTTCAGCCTTCTCTTGTTCCAGTGCGCCCTTCATAGGGGTGTCAGTCAGTATAGCAGTTGACCTTCTCTTTCTACCTTTTTTCGTATTTTTCCTTGGTGCAGCTTTAGGAAAAGGTCTGAGGTTCTCTAAAGGCGACATAACAGGGCTGTTAGGCTTTGAAAGTTTTTTTCCCCAAACTGATTAATTGGGAACGGTTGTTCAGGTGTCCGTTCTTCTGGTTTTTTTTCAGGATCTGACTGGTTAGATGGAATTTTAGTGCAATACCTTGCAAGAGAACTGAACGGAATATCATATTTAGCAGCAGTTGCCCTAATGCTTCTTTTCTCGTCTTTAACCTCCTTAATTGCCCTTAACACAATATCAGGGGGTTTACTAGCTCTCGCAGTTTTTCGTTTCGGATTTCTCACCATTTTTCTAAAAAAGGCAGAAGTTTTACAGTTTCATGTATAACGGGGGTTGGTTGGCTCGCTGTGCCAACCTTCCCCAAGGCACATGTGCCAACCATCCCCACAGTGTTTCACAATATTTAATATGTCATCATTTGATACTTGAGCTAACTTTGATAAAAACCATGAAATGACATGAAAGCTTATATCCTAAGCTTACAAAACCATATATAAAACATTCGGAAAAATCATTAGTTCTCACACAAAAATCATTTTATTCACTTCAATTTTATTTACTCATGCAACGTCATATCATTAAATTACTCACCGTACTGATATTACCACAACCACGTTCACCAGCGTTTCACGGCTGACTGAAGAGCACTTCAGTCGACTAACGTACGATGTAAAGTCGTATTCTAGCGGCATGTTACAGAAATAATGACAGTGTGCCAACCAACCCCTGTACTCAACCATCCCCGGTCTCCCCTACGTAGTTTCGTATGATAGATGGATGGTATTTATTTAGATATGAGTTGGTTGGGGGGTTGACCCCCCGGAGGAGGAAATAAATCTTTTTTACACGGTAAAAGGCGCAATTTTGTAGCAATATGGTTGAAAGTTTGTATGTGCGCAGTTTCGTATGATATTTTGGATACAATTTTGGTACGAATTGGTAGGGGGATTGACCCCCGGGAAGGATATAAATATTGTTCACACATCATAGGGCGCAAGATTTTTGGATTTGGAAGAAAAATTATAATGTAATGAATAGATTTTTTAAACTGGATACGTTATGAAAACCTGCTTTTCTAATGCGATGAATTTTCTTTATGTATGAATTCTCAACTGTTTCAAGTCTTTTTGGGGGTGCTGTGAATGTGAGCAAAACCTTAAAACCAATGAGATAACATAAAATATCTACTTTAAAATGGCTACGATTGAGAAATATAGTAACAACCTCCTAAATGCACTTTTGTTACATCAACTTGATTCACGTTTCACGAAATTTTGACCCTCTGAATCAAGCTGGAGGAGCTGAGGCTATGATCAAAACCTTGGAAACAGCGAAAACCCATTGAAATAGTGACGGATAAGTAAAAAAGTTTAAAATCCAAAGATTACTTTCCTGATACCAACACAATCTACGTTCAAAATTTTATCCTTTAACCGAATTTGGAAGAGCTATGAGCTATGCAGACACAAAGAACTTCAAAAACAACGAAAAAACGAAATCTCTACCTGAAAATGACGGCGATTAGAGGAAAATATTTATACCTCCAAAAAACACTTTGCTTATATCAACCTAATCCACGTTCAAATTTTCAACACTCAACTCAGTTTGGAGTGCTCAGGGTGAATACCACTGTATTGGTTTCAGTACGATACATAGTGAGAAATAATAAAAGAATCTGATATTTACAACTAAATGTTCTCTTCGAAAACAAATCTCAATGAGAAGATATTATTCTTCGCGGTCGAGAAATATTCCCATTTGTAAGAGATTTATTAGGCAATTTGATATAATATTAATTTCAAACAGCGTGAATGCCCATCTACATAGGAAAATTTGCATTTTTGAATGATTTACGTATAAATGATAAACAGTTACTCACTATGATATATTCCCATTTGAAACATTATCCTAATGATTCAGTTATGTATTTCTAAGCTAATAGCTGTTATGACAGAGAAATTACACATTTCATAATTCTTCTGTGGTTTAATTCAGTTCCTCCAGGGTGTGTAACGTGTAACACTATAATTAAGCGAATCGGATCCTTAATTGAAAAATGAAGAAAAAAATTATTAATTTGACTAACCGCTTGTCAAATATTCGTATTTCACACGTATGTTATTATCCTCAGGCATTCGTCAATCACTCTATTCGCTATATTTAAAATTCATTTAATTCCAAATGATTCATGACATTCATCTTGTGAACGATCTAGGAGTATTCAACTCATAGTTTTGGATTTACTATATGAATTTTTTTTTAGCTTGTGTTTCACTCCAGCATAGTTTCATGAATTTCAACCACGGTTAGCAATATTAGAGTGATTTCTTTAATCTCCGCAATTTTTATGTTACTTGAGTTTTCAAGCATTCTCTTGATGATACGGAGTTTCAGTAAAGGGTTCCAAATGTTTAATTTCATAGTTGTAATTTTTTTTTAGCTTGTGTTCCACTCCAGCATAGTTTCATGAATTTTAACCACAGTTAGCAGTATTAGAGTGATTTCTTTTATCTCCGCAATTTTTATGTTTGTTGAGTTTTCAAGTATTCTCTTGATGATACGGAGTTTCAGTAAAGGGTTCCAAATGTTTAATTTCATAGTCGTAATTTTTTTTTAGCTTTTGTTCCACTCCAGCATAGTTTCATGAATTTTAACCACAGTTAGCAATATTAGAGTGATTTCTTTTATCTCCGCAATTTTTATGTTTGTTGAGTTTTCAAGCATTCTCTTGATGATACGGAGTTTCAGTAAAGGGTTCCAAATATTTAATTTCATAGTCGTAACTTTTTTTTAGCTTGTGTTCCACTCCAGCATAGTTTCATGAATTTCAACCACAGTTAGCAATATTAGAGTGATTTCTTTTATCTCCGCAATTTTTATGTTAGTTGAGTTTTGAAGCATTCTCTTGATGATACGGAGTTTCAGTAAAGGGTTTCAAATGTTTAATTTCATAGTCGTAATTTTTTTTTAGCTTTTGTTCCACTCCAGCATAGTTTCATGAATTTTAACCACAGTTAGCAGTATTAGAGTGATTTCTTTTATCTCCGCAATTTTTATGTTTGTTGAGTTTTCAAGTATTCTCTTGACGATACGGAGTTTCAGTAAAGGGTTCCAAATGTTTAATTTCATAGTCGTAATTTTTTTTTAGCTTTTGTTCCACTCCAGCATAGTTTCATGAATTTCAACCACGGTTAGCAATATTAGAGTGATTTCTTTTATCTCCGCAATTTTTATGTTACTTGAGTTTTCAAGCATTCTCTTGATGATACGGAGTTTCAGTAAAGGGTTCCAAATGTTTAATTTCATAGTTGTAATTTTTTTTTAGCTTGTGTTCCACTCCAGCATAGTTTCATGAATTTTAACCACAGTTAGCAGTATTAGAGTGATTTCTTTTATCTCCGCAATTTTTATGTTTGCTGAGTTTTCAAGTATTCTCTTGATGATACGGAGTTTCAGTAAAGGGTTCCAAATGTTTAATTTCATAGTCGTAATTTTTATTTATAGGAATATCATTAGTTTGCTTTTATTTAAGCTCTGTGCTTGTCTTCAGTAAATCCAAATTGAAAAGGATGATTAAGAATTTGTATGTAAAAACGATTAGGTACAAATGGAAGGTAGGTAAATATGAAATTAGTGACGGAGCTTTGGTGTTACGCTTTTAGCAGGTTTTCATTTTGAAAACCTGCTTATTCAAATGAGTGCGATTAGCAAAGTTGGACCTAGGACCAAGATAGTTTTTCCTTTCACGACTTTTTATGTTGCTTTGCACCAAAAACTCAATTACATATATATATCTCTCTATATATATATATATATATATATATATATATATATATATATATATATATATATATATATATATATATATATATATATATATATATATAATATATTATTATAACTGGGTATTCGGCAAGGAGTTATGATCTAAACAACCAAATTTGTCTCAGTCGACGTTTCGACTCTTTATTGAACCTTCCTCAGGACATCTACAATTTAAAAAGAATGACAGAGAATGTTACACCGAAACAGTTTGTCTTATATATATAAAAAACAACAAAATTACATGTATAAAACAGTTTCTTTGAACTCTAGTTCCTGCAATTTACAAGGAATATACAACAAAAACTCATTTAAAACCGAAAACATGTTAAAATAACGTGAATAAAGCTAAAATACAGAAATAAAGGGGCTCGAAATATCAACTAAATTGTATAAAAATCTGACTGAAACTCAAAAACAAATGCCAAAATTTAATCAAATACTTACAAACAGTTAGGTTGTAAGGCCCATAACATGACACAACTTTACAACAGCTCATTGTTTTTGGAGTAAAAATTTTTGAGCTGTTGTAGAGTTGTGTCATGTTATGGGCCTTACAACCTAACTGTTTGTAAGTATTTGATTAAATTTTGGCATTTGTTTTTGAGTTTCAGTCAGATTTTTATATCATTTAGTTGATATTTCGAGCCCCTTTATTTCTGTATTTTAGCTTTATTCGCGTTATTTTAACATGTTTTCGGTTTTAAATGAGTTTTTGTTGTATATTCCTTTCAAATTGCGGGAACTAGAGTTCAAAGAAACTGTTTTATACATGTAATTGTATTTTTTTTTAGGCCCATATACCAATTTTCATGACAAATTTCGCATTTTTAATTTTTTCAATATCAAGGTATCCCAAAATTACTACGAGTTTTCTTTTTTTAATTTTATACTTAGTGTGCGATGGAAAATAATAAAATTGACAGAAGTGTTAAATACTAGTTAGTTTGAAGTGTACTAGTTATAAAATTGAGAAATAAACTTAATAATTTTGAATTATAACCAAAATATTGAAAAAATTCAAAATGCGAATTTAGTCATGAATATTGGTGTATGGGCCTATAAAAATTTTCTGAACAACTTCTTCTGATAACTTTTTTCCATATCTCTAACGCGAAACAAAATATTGAGAATCGGCCCTATTTGTCAATTCGTAGTATTCCGAGTTTGAAATTCAGAATTCAGCTAAGTATCTTAAAAAATTTGACACATCACTGTTTATGACTGTACGAAAATTCAAATCTGAGGTTCTTCAAATAACCATAATATGAGGGTGTCTTCATCTTAAATGCGACACACTGTATATATATATACAGATATATATATATATATATATATATATATATATATATATATATATATATATATATATATATATATATATATATATATATATATATATATGAGATTTATTCCTTTCCCCAGGGGGTGAACCCCCCCGACCAATTCGAACCAAAACTAATTCCTTTCAATATATTATACGAAACTACCTATTTACAAACTCTCTACTCTATTGCTACAAAATTACACCATTTAATCCTGTAACCCTTTATCGTGCAAACAACGCTAAAATACATACATATGAACATATATATATATATATATATATATATATATATATATATATATATATATACATATATATATATATATATATATATATATATATATATATATATATATATATATATATATATATTTATATTTATATATATACAAAATACAGAAAAGTTAACGAGATGAAAATTTAACAAATATCAGTAGAGAAATATTCTTTCAGACTATAGAAACAAAAAGTAGACAATATTTTTTTAATTTCCTTTTTGAAACTACTCGGATTCAAGTTCATTATCCGTTTTGGTTGGTGATTATACAGCTTTATACCTACATATGTCGGAGATAATTCAAACTTGGTTGTTCTGTGCAATGCAATACATATTGTGTTAGTATGTCGCGTTTCGTAACCGTGGAAACTGGAAAGCGTATTAAGATCCGACAGGTTTTGGCGAATCAATAACAAACAGTTCAAAATGTAGATACAAGGTAATGGTAAAATCTTGTGACGCTCAAATATTGGATGACAGGTTTCATAAGGTTTCAAGTTGAAAATGAGGCGAATAATTCTCTTCTGTGCAGCAAAAACTCGAACAGATCCAGATGAGCCACCCCATAGAACTAAATTGTAGCTAAGGTGACTGTAGACAAATGCGTAATAAATTGTGAGTAAGCTATCCAGAGGAAGCATGTGTTTTAGGCGACTGACTGCAAGGAATGATTTGTTCAGCTTCTTGGATAGTTGCTCGACATGACTGTCCCATTTGAGATTGCTATCAACATAAAGTCCCAGAAACCTTGCACTTGCTGTTGGCCTGAGTTGGCGGTCGTGAAACTTGACAACAAGTGGAACATCTGAGCTGAATTCGCGTAGTTGAAAGTGGATTAATTCAGTTTTGGTGAGATTAAGCATGAGTGAGTTTCTGTAACACCAGTTCGAGAGTCCCTGCACCAGTCTCTCACATTCCGTCCTGAGCCCATCAATACTCTTAGCCGATACGACCAATGATGTGTCATCGGCGAATAGGGCGAATGAGTCAGTATTAACAAATTCAGGAACATCATTAACAAATAGTAAGAAAACTAGAGGACCCAAAACAGAACCCTGTGGAACCCCAATAGATACTGACTAGTTTCGAGATCTACAATTTTTGTTTTGGACAAACAATGAACGGTCAGACAAGTAACTGGAGATCCAGTCAAGAAAAACAGTTATATATATATATATATATAGTATAAGGTTAGTTGACTGACTAATTTAGGTCATGATCTACTCCCACTGTGTCACCCGTTAATGCGAACTGCTGAAAATGATTAAATTAACATCTTTGAATATAACCACAAATTCGTGAGTAACTCCTTTGTAAGCCAAAACATTTTTGTTTCACCAACTCATTTTTGTAGCATCTCCTGAAGAAGGGATTAATAAATCCAGAAAGCTTGAGATAGAGGAATAAAGTGTACACTTATTTCAACCCAGACTGCAATCCCAAATATTAATATTGGTATATATATATATATATATATATATATATATATATATATATATACATACATACATATGGTATCTGGGGAGTTTTCTGATGAACAACAAAACTATTAAAATTTGTGTTAATTCAGTCAAAATGTTGGCATCTTCTAACTTCGAATGAGAAAGTGGCATGGAGATGCATGAGCGAAAATTCTCAAACTGCTGGCAAAAGATGTGGAAATTAATTTTGAGCAACATATCCCAAATTCTGAAGGGTCTTCAAACCTCCCAAGACCCTTGGAATTGACTTAGAGGGTTGAAAATTAGTATGTTGGATGAGTTGATACTAAGGAAATGCTTGATATCAGTATAAGTTTTTTGTTATCCACGCCATTTCTAAAAAGAGATTTTATGTTTTGTCGAGGTGTTTGAGGGTTTGCGCACAGCGACAGCTCATTCAGATTGACTTAGCAAGTTGAAATTTCTTATGTGGATTGGGTTGATGGGAAAGTCGAAAGAAGATTACTATTTTGCTCAACCGCCGCCATTTTTAATAAGAGATTGCTATTTTTTAAAATTTTTTTAATTATTAAGAACCACTTATATGTAGGCTTATATGGTATCATATATGAAAAAGACGTGTATTGTATCGAAATTCAACAGTGAGGTGCGGTAGAGATTTTTAAACCAGACCAAATTAGGTGAAATTAAAGCACAACATTGAGTGGTTGTTAAGGAAGGGTCTTTTTGTGCATGCAGCTATTTTACTCAACTGCCGCCATTTTAACGTAGAGATTTTATTTATTTTCATGTTTTTTAATATTTTGCTCTCGTTCAAAGCTCCTCCAGATTGAGCTAGAAAATTGGAATTTCGTAAATGGATTGATTTAATAAGAGGAAAGTATCTTTTAGTGTTTCAACTATTTTCTTCAGCGTCTTCAAGAGTTTACTTATCTTCACAGCACCAATAATTGGGATAAGAATTTGTATGTGGAAAAGATGAAAAATACGTCTCTAGTGATGGAGCACTGTTTCGCCTGTACTGTAAATTCATATTACGAAAAATCTTCAATGTTTTCACTCCAAACATAGATATATTACAAACATTTGAAAAGTATATGGAATTTAAAATAATTACATCATATTAATGAGATTATATAACTCATGTGTGAATGTGCTTAAAACATGTTAACGAATATTTCCTCGTTCTAGGTACTCTGCATCATATCCATCGTATTTCAAGGAACACCTGCAGATGAACATCAACCGGCCTCAGGAATTCCAGCTTTTAGGAGAGATGCTGTAGAGCAAGCCCCTTTACTCGATAAGAAAGCCCCCTATATAAGTGAGCAATTTGGGAGTAGATCATTACCCTTGAGAGCTGCGGTAGAAAATATACCAGATTTGTAAGTCACTATTTAATATAATATTTCATAAGAATCTCCAATAACTAGTGGGACGTTAGACATATTCAATTCAAATGAAAATTATACATATTATTATGATTCTCTTCTAGAAAAGGCGAACAATGAATATATATTCAGAATGACATTTAGAATAAATTTGTGAATGAAATGGGATGCTCTGAGATAAATAACAAGATATTCCATATTGATGTTTTAAATCCAATTTGCACAAATTTATAACGAATGGCTGAAGAAAATGAATGGCTAGTTCTGGTTTCTCAATTTTTGTTTTCTAGTCTCTAATCAAAGATTGAAATAATCTAAGAATTTCGAAATATTGGTACTAGATCTTTTCCTCGATCGAACTGATTTTAATGACGTATTCAAAGTAAATGTGTTTGTTTTTCTCTTCATTTTTTGATACTCACATATCATAGTTAGTTGTCGAGTCCTAGAGACCAGTTATCTCCACACAACATATTTACCATTCTGAAAGTTGTGTATGAATTGTAATTAATATTGAAAATAGTAATACAAGAATTTGGGATTATATCAAAGTTTTTCATTTTATCTGAATGTATATTTACAAAGGACAAATTATTATATAGGTCTACATCAACATCGTAGGATTCCAGGATATTTCCAGCTTACCCAACTCCAACACAAGTCGAACAAAATTCATAATATTCTCGAAAAAACTGTAAAATCTACTTCAGATGTATTCTTGAACTCATTCCTATTGATAAAATTCCTTAGCGTTGAAGTTTATTCTACGTTACTTGCACTAAAATATAAGTATCTTGAAAATTATTTCGCAGATTTTATATCAATCGAATTTAGGAGATTTGTCTAATTAAAAACTTTCTACGCACTTCATGGAATCCATTTCAGTAAAAAAAAAATCAAACTGGGCACTAAGTAAACTAAAAAAAACTCTGTTACAATTAATGAACCTCAGGTTTTTTTCAGAAGATGGTCTTCTCATTTCCTAGAAAAATTATATATATATATATATATATATATATATATATATATATATATATATATATATATATATATAAATATATATATATATATATATATATATATATATATATATATATATATATATATATATATATATATATATATATATATATATATATATATATATATATATATATATATATATATATATTTTTAGTTTTGGTTTTTCTTTGACCTAATATATATTTTTTTCGTAATATGTTCTTGGTGTTAGGTCACATTAAATGATGCATTTTAGTTGTCGTGCAAATGATTGTTTATTGACGTTTCGACCATTTTATGGCCTTTTTCAAAATCTATAAATAACGTAGATAATCAACAAATTAAAATGAAACATAGAGAATAAATTATTTTTACTACACATACTTATCACAGTCAACTGACCTAGCAACGCCGTTGACTGTGATAAGTATGTGTAGTAAAAATGTTTTATTCTCTATGTTTCATTTTAATTTGTTGGTTATCTACGTTAAGGTTTATAGATTTTGAAAAAGGCCATAAAATGGTCGAAACGTCAATAAACAATCATTTGCACGACAACTAAAATGCATCATTTAATGTGACCTAACACCAAGAACATATTAAGAAAAAAAAAATTATAGATATATATATATATATATATATATATATATATATATATATATATATATATATATATATATATATGTGTGTATATATATATATATATATACCCCGATTATATTAATCGATACTGGTCAACAACTACAATTTACCATTATTACCCATTTTTTCGGTTATGTGAGTATAAAAACCAATATTCTGAATGAGGTGAATATTTTCAATTATATAGAATAATAATGTACCTATTCCTCCTACATCACGCTGTTTTTAAGACTGCCACTGAAACTCGGCATAGAGGTAAGAAACATTAAAGTCGTATATAATATCTATAAAAATGTTTCAATTTATGTTATCTTGACATAAAAAGCTATTAACATTTATTTTTATCCATTTCGGTGTCCACCTATCATAAGCAGGCGCTTAAAACATCTCATGTTAATATTTATGGGTGTATCAGCATATTATATTTATCTACGCGTAGATATATTCATGTTTACTTATAACCTCTGAAGTTCAAGATGATAAATTCAACTGTCTTTTCTCTTAAATTATCTTGTTCTTTTAGTGATCATCAAAAACCATGTTAATAGAAACGTCTTTCATTGACAAAAGCTGCTCAATATTCCAGATATGTTTAGTTAATTTATGGATTGAAATAATGAGAAGAAATTTACATAGTTTTCCCATTTTCTAGAAATTTTGCACTAAAAATATTTTAATATTTCTCCGGTTGTCATGATAGAGGCATTGCTATTTCGTTCAAATAGGTGAAATCTGAATATTCTTGGTTTATTACTTCACGAAAGAAGATTTTTGCGAAAAAGAAACATCAACTTGAAAAGAAATAAAGAAAGTAGAACTTAAATAAAAACAATTTTTATTGATAGATTTATAATTAGTTTTATTGCTATAGGTATTCATTTGCTTTTTTAAATATAGTTTCGTACCATAGATTATCCGGTGAGGAGCCTTGATAGTGGCAAAACATGCGTAAAATATTAATAAAATTGAATATAAATCTGATCAAACCAAATCTTTTTATTTCGTTCTTAGTTGGAATGATTTTACATCAAGCAACAACCGCCGGTCATCATACAGCCATATACGTCCACCGTTGGACATAGGCCTCCCGTAAATTTATTCATCTAGATCTATCTTGTGCAGCGTTTATCCAGTTTTTTTGGATCCTCCTTATGTCGTCTGACCACCTAGTTGGCGGTCTACCTCTACTGCGATATGCCTCCTGTCGTGGCCTCCATTCTACGATCTTCTTTGTCCAGCGCCCATCCGTAAGACGTGCTACGTGTCCAGACCAATTCCACTTCAGGTTCGCTATTCTTCGTATGGCATCTGTCAGCTTAGTTCTCCTTCTCATCAAAGTATTTCTAATTTTATCCCTGAGTGAAATGCCAAGCAGCGATCATTCCATTTTTCTCTGGGCAATACGGATTTAATCGACCGTCTTTTTGGAAAGAGTTAGTGTTTACGCCCCATAGGTAAGTACTGGCAGCACTTTTCTTTTTAGACACACAGGGATATTAGCTTTAAAGATATATTGCAGTTTTCCCTATCCGGCCCAAGCGAGTCCTATCCGCCTGGTCATCTCGCATGTTTGATTGCCCCTTCCAAATTGTATCTCATGTCCCAGGTACTCGTAGGAACTCACTAGGTCATAGTTTGATCCATTTAAATTTATACCTCCGCTAACGACCAGATTTATCATAAATTGTGTTTTGCTGCCATTTATTTTTAGTCCTACAGTGTTTGAGAGTGTTTAGTAGCATCTCCCTGGCTTCATCGACCCTAAGGTGGTTCAGTTTTTCTCCGTCTATGCTAATGCCCATATCTCCAAAGTCCACCTTCTTAAACATAAATTCCATAAGAGATGTAAAAAGTTTCGGTGAAATGACGTCACCCTGGCGTACTCCTCGCTTAATGGGAAAGTCTGCAGTGTCTTCATGTAGTCTAACTGTCGCTTTTGCATTTCGATAAATGTTTTTAATAATTGTTGTGTACCTATGATCTGTTCTAGCTTATGATAAAGATTGCAACATTATTCGTTGTTTTATTGTATCGAATGCCTTTTCGTAATCGACGAATATGAGGATAAGAGGTTTATGATATTCTATTGATTCCTCAATGAGGACCTTCATGACTATTAGGTGGTCATTTGTACCGAATCCCGCTCGGAAATCAATTGAAAATTAACTAGGTACCTGAATTCATTAACAGTGTATTATTCTACGTTCCAGGGGAAACACCTTCTATCGCTACCTGATGTAATTACGTTTTTTACTATATCATCAACATAATTGATGAAAATGGAAAAGTGTCAAGAATTGTATCTGAAAAATAGACAATTTTTCGATCAGAAATGATAATTTCAAAAAATTTTTCAATTTTTCGTGAATATTTGGAAAAACTAACTTCATTTTCTTATTAAAATCCTAGTAAATTAATGAAGAGTTATACTATAACTACATTGAGGAGATCAAGTCGTCTGAAATTCTGCAGTATTTTGTACGTAAACTCACATGTCATCTACTTATATCATAGTATCTATCAGATTTGGATAGCAATAAGATACTCTCCATCCAATGCCGAATTTAGAGGTCTGGAGGCCTGGGGGCAACAGAAGAGTGGAGGCCCCCTGGCCCCAAATTATTCTCCAAATAAAATGTACAATTTTTTTCAGTCGAGTTTTCCAATGAATAATTTATTGTGAAGCCAAGTATAGATTCTTTAATTATTTAACAAACATATAAATATAATCGGAAACAAGAATTATCTGTTATTATATTTGTTTTTTCAAAGTTTCTATTGAGGGATCCCTCTTTTGTGGAGGCCCCAGGGCTGTAGCTCCGGGTGCCCTCTCCTAAATCCGGTCCTGCCTCCATCACGCAAATTTGAAAATTTCATAAATTCAGCTTCAATTCATTTCATTATTATATTGGTCGGAAATTTTACATTTTATTATCATTCAAAAATTGACAGTGAGAACTTCGAAGTACTCTAGTAAGACCTTAAAACTAACTAGCAGATTTACAGAATTAAAAAGTTGAGAAAATTTAATGACATATACTTCAAAATTTCATATAATATTGAAATCTCAAAAAGCAATAAGGAATGAATAAAAACTACAGAAACTGTTTTTGGTGGAGTTGAAACAATGTTCAAAAAACTCTGAGCTTTTAATCTTAAATTCGTATTTTCGTTATTATCTTAATATGTTTTCACATGAAGAATATCTAAAAATTATTCTGATATTTTTATGGTTTTCTATGAGCTGGGAATATTATACTGAAGCAGAATAATATCTATTTATGTATACTCTTCTATTTACAGAACAAAATCTTTGGATAGACTTCCTCTTAGGGATGCTGTAGAAAAAAGACCTCTTCCTCGTCAGTCTGATATTGAGGGTAACGAATTTACAAAATATTATCCTAATTTTTATAACGGACAACGAACAGATCCAATAATCAAGTATGGTCTGGAAGGGAATGTACTTCGTGCATTTACAAATAGAGCGCATGCTCATACTGCCCATCCATATAATACACTTTATAGTGTGAATAAATACAGTAATAATGGACAGCCTTACGTTCAGAGTTTCTATTTGCCTTGGCAACTCTTTGGACAAACTTTTTATTCCCCAACTCAAGAGTTCAAGACATTTATTAACGACTACAGAAAATCAACCCCTTATAGAATAGATAATAGTTATCACCAGCTTATCTTAAATCCTAACCAATGGGATCGAGCAAGAAGCTTGAAGACTCCTTCCAACATCAGAGATAAAGGTAGGTTTGATCCTGTCAAATACTTCAACTGAGATTAACACTACTCTTTTATATAGTTCAGCAAAATGATAACGAACAGAGAATAGTCTGTTATGTCCAAGGACAGGCTGTTTATAGGAGAGAACCACAGGCTTTTCGACCAGAAGATCTGAATCCTTTTGCTTGTACGCACGTTATATATGCATTTGCTTCCATGGATCCTCACTCTTTTCAAATAATACCCAACGACGAGGAGTATGATCTAATTCAAGGTAAACATCAAAAGAACAACTGTCATGTAATTACATAATAAGTTAATTAATCATTTTAGATTAATGAAGTATAATAGATAAATTAGAAAAGTTGGTATATTTCTATTAATAAATATGTTTTTGGAATATCAAATCAAATCGTTTTACAGTACATAAGTTTAAGCGTACAACCAGTGCTGTGGGCAGAGGTGAATTTACAAATTTGCCTCCTATAGGCCAATTTATATTGGCGGGTAATATATTTAAAAAAATTATCAAATGCGAGGGCAGCGACTAAAAACGGTGAAATTTATTAAAATCAAATAAAATGCAATAAAAACTTCATTCGAACAAAGTATAAAACTATATAATTATATTTATAAAATATGATATAGCATATTTTATAAATAATCAACTAAATGAAAATCATTTTTTCGTTGGCTTACATAACATTTTTGTTCTGAATTTATTGTTCACAAAAATTTTAATTATATCATCAAATAAAATCGAATTTGCAATATCAGATTCAATTGATAAAACTGCTAAATCGCGTAACCTGCTATCGGACATCGTTGAGCGTAAATATGTTTTAATTCATGAGAACGAACGTTCTGATGAACAGTTGCTGTAAACCTTTGATTTGTATATTCTTAAAATAATATAAATATAAGGAAAAACATCAAGCAGTGTATAGTGGAAATTAAATTTTGATAAACTTGTTCTTATTTCTTAATATCAGTTTCCATCAAGTAAATGTTACTTCGATTCAGAATATTCCATGGAGATTATTGATTGTAGCAGTCACAATCTACATTCGAAAACTTCAGGTTCTTACGTTCAACTTTCGCCCTCTTTTGTAAACTTGCAAAATTAGTAAGTCAATAATTATAGCTTCTTTTATTCTTGATGATATCACATATATATTTTTTCTATGAAAAATTTACATGTAAATGAATAACAAAGATTTTCGAAATCTTGGTGAGGGGTCGTTCAAGTATTACGTAACGCAATTTTTGAAGATTTTTAGACCCTCCCTCCCCCCTCTGTAACGCTCCGTAACGTTTTCATGAACCCCTCCTCCCCCTATAAACGTTACGTAACACCCAAGTGACCATTTTTACCTAAAAGTCACAAATATGTTGCGCAAAGTACCGGAAAGTTGCTAAAATACCGTTTTTATTGTTTTAATCGTGTTTTCGTTAATAATAAACAAAACAAGAGATTTTTATTTAATAAACAATCATACATAATATGATATGTTGAAAAGGGATCAAATTTGTCCTAATAAACTTTTACTACTAATCTTACATTTAATTATGCCGTTTTCCTGACTAACCTGACTAAGCCCTGTCGTTGCATACATTTTTAGCTAACTTCATCCACCATTATTTTTCTTATGCATTATTCAATTTCCGCTTATTAGCAGGTTTTCACTTTGTAAACCTGCTTATTGAAATGGGTGCGATTAGCAAAGTAGGACCTAGGCCCAAGATAGTTTTTCGTTTCATGACATTTCAGGATGCTTGGCATCCAAAACCCAATTTCAAAAGTCTCTCTTTCTCTACATATGTATGTATTATATATATATATATATATATATATATATATATATATATATATATATATATATATATATATATATATATATGTTCGTATGTATGTAGGTAGATAGTTTCGTAGTTTCGCTCCTGTGTATTACGTGTTTAAAACACTTAATGAAAACTGGCAACGGAAACAAAATATAAATGACGAATGATACAGTCGTATCATTCATAAAACATAAACGGATAGAGTTGCCAAATTGGGACAACAAAATAAAACTGACTTACAATACATTCGAGGGATTCCCTCTTAAAAAATAAACGAAAAGAGTTAACAACTTCGGAGATTCAAATTCTCTAGTTTTTTATTTCAATAAAAATCAATGTTACGTAGCGCGTTGTTCGAACCCCCCTCCCGCCCCTGTAACGCATCGTAACGTTTTACAAGACCCCCCTCCCCCAAATTGCGTTACGTAATACTTGAACGCCCCCTGATGATATTTTAGCATTTATCAATAAAAAATTCAATCGGCTATTGTGAACCATATTTATCACTAATTAAATAAATAATAAAGCTACAAACAACTGGACGCTACATTATATATATATATATATATATATATATATATATATATATATATATATATATATATATATATATATATACTCCTATTAAGAATATGCTGGACAGTCTAAATTGGCTTGATGTCAGGCAGTTCATCAGAAGAGCAAATTTAATATTAGTGTATAACATTGAACACAATAGTCAACCTTCCCATTTAAAATCTTATTTGGAGGTAAGATCGAGTTTTCATGGGTATGGTTTGAGGTCGAATAATGATTTTAATATTTCTTTGGTGAAGACTACTAACAGAGCAGAAAACATTATTTTATGATGGAGTTTTTTAATGATCTGCCTGATGATATCAAAAGTGCACCTACTTTAAGAGTATTCAAGAGGAAACTTGACATGTATTTGCATAGTTAGATTGTTATGTAAATTGAGAAAACTTATGTAAATAGATATTTTTGTGATGTAAATAGCAGAAGGCTAAATATATATATATATATATATATATATATATATATATATATATATATATATATATATATATATATATATATATAGATATATATATATATATATATATATATATATATATATATTATTATTATTTATTATATAGAACATTTACCACGTCGAACTTTTTAATTATTTCTCGATATCTTCTACAGAACTGTCGAAAGGACTTCCTACTTTCAATTGGTTTTTATTATCGTTATTTTCAGGCGGTTACACAGCTATAACTGGATTGAAACGTTTAAATCCTAAATTGAAAATTCTAATATCAGTTGGCGGGGGCGAGGAAACTGCGCCACATCGTTTTCCGAGTATGGTATCAAGTGCATTGAAAAGAAGAAATTTTATTCGATCAGTCATTCAGTTCATCAAATTACACGATTTTGACGGTTTGGATATACACTGGCAATATCCAGGGGCAGAAGAACTTGGAGGTCATACATATGACAAAGAATACCTGCTACTTCTTCTCGAAGAACTCAGTGAAATTTTCCGATCTAGAGAGTGGTTGCTATCGATTGCTGTACCTGCTTCTAGATTAAGAGTGGAAGATGGTTTCGATCCTGATGTTTTAGCAAATCTTGTAGATTTTGTGAACCTCCAAGCTTTTAACTTCCACAAAGACAAAGCACCTGGGGCAGAACATCACGCAAACTTGAATGTAAGGCCCGGAGAAGAGGACCTCGATTTATTCTTCAATGTTGTAAGTATTTTTTATTGAATTTTAATCTATTTCAAAGACTAGAATCAGAATTTTGCTTAACACTTATGAATTTGGTTTTTTTTTGGGTACGCCAGTGAATAAGTTTCATGAACTCTGAGGAATTTATCCAACAATAGTTTATTGTTATATTCCATTTCTTCAAAAATGATTGTTTCAGGACTATTCTGTCAAATATTGGCTTAAAAAGGGCTTTCCTCGCTCCAAGTTAGTCGTTGGGATACCGTTTTTCGGGAGATCATTTACTTTGGAAAATGCGAATCAGACTTATTTGGGCGCTCCAATAAAAGGTCCTGGAAATGAAGGATATTATACTCAAACACGAGGATTCTTAGCTTATTTCGAAATTTGTGATTTAGCGATGCACGAGGGTTGGAAACAATATGTCGATCCTTCAGGAGCCCCATACATAGTGAATGAAGACCAATGGGTTGCATTTGATGACATCGATAGTATAAAGAAAAAGGTGAATGTAGTATGAATTATATCTACTTTATAAAGTAACTTTTCTTCACTTTCTTCAAGTGACATGAGACTTCATTATATTAATCATATCACTATTGTCCTGTTTTCATATCTACTTTAATTTCAAAAAATTCTCATGTCAGTTTTCTAAAAATCTGATAGTAATAAATAAGAAAAACTCTGCAAAGAAAAATTTGCTAGATTCAATTTTTTCAGGAATATTTTTTTTCATTAATAAGGAAAATCTCTATAATTGTTCATAATTCTTTTATCACTTATGTATTTTGATAGTGTTTACTACATGAAACTATAAAATTATTATCCCAGATATTATCTCCAAGTTCTCATTAATTCTTCTTAATTCTAATCTTCTGTTCGCAAGATAAGATGTTCTGCATTTCAAATCATGAAAAACATACTAGTCGACCATGGTCAATTTCATACATTACATAAAGTGAACAAGGAAAATTCTTTAATAGTTTAAAAAATTATCAAACAACTTTCCAAGGAAGCTGGTTATACGTATTCAGCAACGCAAAATCTGCATTCACAATCGAACGGTGAATTATAGAAATTGTCAAGTCACCCCGACTCAAAATCTGCATACAGCTGTTTCGATCTTATTAGATCTCATCAGTGTAGCTTATTTGACTCGGAGTGAATTAACAAGTTTCTAATTGTTCCACAATACAAATCGTGGTTAGTAACACTGGCTGGATAACAATCCAGATCGCCATCCCACCAAAGATATTGGGAAACAACAATTCACCGCTTAGACTGAAAATGCAGAAATTCGTCGCTTAAACACGTACCTCCTGATATGAAGATATCTACTCTACAACAGTGGTGTATATGATTCCAAGGCACACTAACATAGTGATTTAAAACCTTTGGATATACTCATTCGATTGTGAATGCAGATTTTGCGTTGCTGAATACGTATAACCAGCTTCCTTGGAAAGTTGTTTGATAATTTTTTAAATTATTAAAGAATTTTCCTGTTTCACTTTATGTAATGTATGAAATTGACCATAGTCGACTAGTATGTTTTTCATGGTTTGATTGTTGTATTTTGCGTATTAGGCGACTAGAATATTCGGAGCGCGCTCTCGTGAGTATATCCAAAGGTTTTAAATCACTATGTTAGTGTGCCTTGGAATCATATACACCACTGTTGTAGAGTAGATATCTTCATATCAGGAGGTACGTGTTTAAGCGACGAATTTCTGCATTTTCAGTCTAAGCGGTGAATTGTTATTTCCCAATATCTTTGGTGGGATGGCGCTCTGGATTGTTATCCAGCTAGTGTTACTGACCACGATTTGTATTGGGGAACAATTAAAAATTTGTTAATTCACTCCGAGTCAAATAATCTGCACTGATGAGATCTAATAAGATCGAAACAGCTGTATGCAGATTTTGAGTCGGGGTGACTTGACAATTTCCATAATTCACCGTTCGATTGTAAATGCAGATTTTGCGTTGCTGAATACGTATAACCAGCTTCCTTGGAAAGTTGTTTGATAATTTTTTAAATTATTAAAGAATTTTCCTTGTTCACTTTATGTAATGTTCTGCATTTGTTTTATTTATTTTATATTTAAAAAGTACCAAGTATTTTATTATTTCCAAATTCTAAATACAATTATACTGAATATAGTTACGGCTTTTATTCATTATTATTCATGTTTTCTGCAGCTATCTTACGTGAAAGATTTAGAACTTGGTGGTGTTTCGGTTTGGTCTGCAGATATGGATGACTTCAAGGGACTTTGCGGAGATAAGTGGCCTCTATTGAGTGCAATCAATCAGCATTTACGAAGTGAGTTATGCATTATGATTTCAGTATTTCTATGAGGCTCAAATTTCTTCGGAAAAATTTGGAAAATATATATATAAATATACAAAAGAGTCGTCATAGTTATTCTTTGTTATTAAATTATTCAAATATTGGTATTTCGTGCTTATAGACTTCAATCATTCCTTCATGCTAAGTTTCGAAAGAGGATGAAACTTTAACTAGAATAGACACTTACATACAGAATGTTTATTTTCGAATTGATTATCAAAGATTATTTACATTTATTCAAGTCGATGTCTATGTATAGTTACTATTTTATTGAGGGCAGTACCGAATGACATATGATGTAGGTAGTCAATTTTAAAAAAAAATGAAACTCTATAAACAAAATAATCGTAATTATTGAAGATATCGTTACTTCATAAGCATATTTAGTATGTACTAGTGAGCGGCCCCATTCGTGAAAATATAGATCCATGAAAATATAGAACTTTGAAAATATAGATCCATGAAAAATATAGATCCATGAAAAATATAGATCCATGAAAATATAGATCCACGAAAATATAGATTCACCTATAACCCGACTCGTGTTACGCCTATGGTTTTCCTGAGAGGTGTCGGTGATTTCTTTTAGGTCTATGGATTGTTTTTGCTGACACCTCTATACTTAATTCTTGATATAAATTCAATGCTTGTTTTACCTCTATGAATTATAAAATTGACACCTCATAGTTGCAATACATACTAAATTTGATGTTAGCAATTAAATCGATGGTTCTTCCGTCGTGACATCTCTATATTCTGAATATAATTTAATTTCTGTGGATTTTTTTAAAAAATTTTACGTCTATGAACAATAAAGGTAATTTTTATTCGCACTCAAAACTCCTAATTATTTTACCGTGTTTAGGCGAAGGCCTTTTTCGTCGATTGATTTTTCAGGTGGCACCTCTGCAATGTCTGCAACAGTCTGAAAACTATTTATTCCACGGTTTCAATTTTTTTTTGTGGAATCTATGAATTAGGATATTTTTCGAATATGATTATTGTGGTTTCCTCTTTTTCACAACGAAATCCAAATTTTTTTTGAAGTGATTTATATTATAAAATAAATATTTAATCAAGATAAAATGAATATATATATATATATATATATATATATATATATATATATATATATATATATATATACACAACACAAGCTGTGCTTAGGTGACTCCCTATGAATCAAATAATTTAATATAATTAACGAATGTTTATACAGTATTATCCGAATAAAAAAAGTTATTATTATTATATATAGATATATATATATATATACATATATATATATATATAGAATGTAAATCTTGTCATGGGATTGATTTCAATACATAAACCCTTAAATTTATTTGTTTTATGCAGGCGCAATCACAATTTAAGTTATTGTATTTTGTATGTTCAACCTAAAAAAATTTCATTCCGATCAATTTTTTGTTTATAGTTTTTTTATTTGTTTGTACATATATATATATATATATATATATATATATATATATATATATATCAAAGAGTCTGCAAATTTTCATTATTGCCTTTAAAGTCATAACATACCTTCAAAATATGAAAAATGTACTGTATGTAGAATATCACAACCATATAATTAGGTACCTTTTTAGATATTCAATTCAAAATAGAACAAATTAATCATCTGAATACCATATGGACTGACACCATTCTCTCAAAACTTTTTATTATATATATATATATATATATATATATATATATATATATATATATATATATATATATATATATGAATAATCTGAGTGCTATAGTGTGAGATAGAGATACTATCAAAACTGTTTTTAACATTCATTGAAAATGAAGCAGATCAATAACAAGAATATAATCCAAATTTTAAGTATAATATTGACAATAATTGAAACGATTTTAATTTTTTCTCATTATATCGAAACATATAGATTTAAATGTTTCAATAGATATGTAAAAATGCTCAATATTTATAAATATAGCATATATTGCATATAAAAATCTTAATTATATCAAATTATTTTTCACTTATATATATATATATATATATATATATATATATATATATATATATATATATATATATATATATATATATATATATATATATATATTATTTGTTGATTTTACGGTTAGATACGGTTGCTAGAAATACACTCATTGTGCCCTAGGGCATAATGAGCGGGCATAATGGATCATAACGCCCGCTAATTGTACGAGGAGAAATGAAACAACTTCCATTGATTAAATACTTCATAATCCTTGTCGTATACGACTCTGGATTTATCCGGCAATGAACTACTCGTAGCTTTGGCTGCATTTTTTATGATATTCTTGGGTTAATTCATTTTCATTTCCATTATTTCTATAAGACTACACAAAGAAAGCAGCAATAACATTTACTAAATATGATGACAAAACTATTCACAAACGTCGAAATATCAACAAATGACATTCCTACTATGAGAAGGAAATTGGAAAGTGTAGGAGTAATGAACCGATTTTGAAATCGATTTTTCATTATAATAAAATAATTTTTTCGTGAAAAATAAAATCTTGTATGCACCATGTACGTTACTAGATCCTAACATTCATCCCTCGAGCCAGAGCCCCTCGGGCCGAATGTTTCCCTGCGGGCGTTATGATCTTCATAACGCACTTGGTACATGAATAACTATTAAGATGCTGAGAACCCGTTCAATTCAAGCTCTGAAGGTTTGAAAAGTCAAAAAATGTCAAAGACCTGAATACTTTATTTTTATGCAAAAAGTATCTCTTTTGGATCTTCAAGGAACTTAGCCTACAGTTTGCTTTGAAAATGCACCCATTTCCGTAATTCGTACATATTTTGTCAAATATGCGTATGCCTATTTCAGTTGCCTATGTATTCAAATAAGAACGTATTCAAATACGAACTTATGTACCTACTAAAGTAGTTTTGAGTTATTTTCTCAGATTAATAATTGTAATTCCGATTTCTTTTTTTTTCAGAACATTCTTTGGATGAAATTGATTACTCCATGCCAAGCAGACCTTTCGGAACTTGCGGTAATTCTGGACTCTTCTCCGATCCTAACAATTGTGCTGCTTATTATATATGCAGAAATGGGCTTAACTATCACTTATCATGTGGGCCTAACACAATATTTGATCCTGAAACAGGAATTTGTGGAAATTTCCCAACAACCAAATGTCGTCCTGGACAAACAATCTTCATACCGAATGCTTTTAGAAAAAAGACTCAAAGGAATGGGCTTTTGAGAGCGAACCAAATTAATACTGATACGCTGAAAGTATGAAATATAACTCTATCTCGATTCAAGACAACATTAATATTTATATTCAATTTTAGGTGGTATGTTATGCAACTAACTGGGCAATCTATAGAAAAACAGGAGGAAAGTTTGTACCAGAATATATTGATCAAAGACTTTGCACTTATGTTGTTTATGCTTTCGCCAGTTTGGATCCAGAAAAACTAACGATAAAAGAATTTGATCACTGGGCGGATATTGACAATAGTAAGTTCCAGTAAAGTTGTTTTTATTAATTTTCAGTTAATTATGTCAGCATCATCATAAGGAAATACCTAATGAATCGTGATGCGAGATTTTCGATGAGAAAGTTTTTGAGTTATGATATTATGTTGTTATATACAGGGTGTCCCACCGGGAAAGAACGCGATCTGTATATGGAAAACTACACATAGGAAACTTTTGAAAATTTGACAGTATACTAATGTTGATAGGGGCAACTCGACTAAAATATTTTCAAGATGTTGGCACTTCCGGTTATACCGGAAGTAGATACCAACTTGCTCATTTTAAATTGGATACCCTATACATTAATACATTTTTAGATTCTGTGCAAGATTCTAGACAGATTTTATGTATTATGTCCTATACCTAAGTCTAAGCGTTTTTGACATATTCAGGTTTTTATGTCAAAAATGACGATTGCAAGCCCTAATATAATTATCAATTGTTCCTATAAGGATTCCCGTATTACTTACTTTGGGGTGGATTCCTTATTGAAAAATACTTGCTTTAATTGATTTTGTATAGTATTTGGATAACTAATCATACAGAGTGTTCGAAAAAAAAGATCTAAAATGAGATTGAGAAAACTGACAAAAATCAATTTTTTCAAATGGAAACCCCCCATTTTTCTTATTTTGTAGTATTTAGCATTTAAAAAGAAGGTAACTTTGTATAAAGTTATCTATACCTAAAATTTGAAGTTTTCGAAATATTGCCAATTTAATATTTTTATATGGCGATTTTGCATTTAATAATAAACAATTAGATCTAGGATAGCCACGATCGTATTTGACATTTCAAATCATCGTAATGGCATTCCGGTTAAATTATACAAACTAAGATTATTTAAACTTATTTATTATTTATGGACAATGTGATAAATTATTCCAAGAACATGTGATACATGTACGACCCGATATCCTCATAAACAAAAACCATCACCAAATACTGTTAAACGAATTATAGAAAACTTCAAGAATTTTGGATCCGTAAAGGCATAAGTGTACAAAAAGAAACCAGTTGTTAACAATGAAAATATTGAAATAGCAATTTTGGGATATTTTGAAGCATATCCAACAAAATCTTCAAGGCAGATAGCATTAGAATCAGGCTTATCTAAATCGTCAGTTCTAAGAATTTTACGAGAACACAAATATCATCCCTATGCTATCCATATTTTCATTAATGCAGCTTTTAAATGAAAATGATTTAGATAAGCCTTGAAAGTTTAAATAATTTTCGTTTGTATAATTTAACCGGAATGCCATTACAATGATTTGAAATGTCAAATACGATCGTGGCTATACTAGATCTAATTGTTTAACGATTAAATGCAAAATCGCCATATAAACATATTAAATTGGCAATATTTCGAAAACTTCAAATTTTATGTATAGATAACTTTTTACAAAGTTGCCTTCTTTTTAAATGCTAAATACTACAAAATAAGAAAAATGGGGGGTTTCCATTTGAAAAAATTGATTTTTGTCAGTTTTCTCAATCTCATTTTAGATCTCTTTTTTCGAACACCCTGTATGATTAGTTATCCAAATACTATACAAAATCTATTAGAGCAAGTCTTTTTCAATAAGGAATCCACCCCAAAGTAAGTAATACGGGAATCCTTATAGGAACAATTGATAATTATATTAGGGCTTGCAATCGTGATTTTTGACATAAAAACCTAAATATGTCAAAAACGCTTAGACTTAGGTATAGGACATAATACGTAAAATTTGTCTAGAATCTTGCGCAGAATCTAAAAATGTATTAATATATAGGGTATCCAATTTAAAATAAGCAAGTTGGTATCTACTTCCGGTATAACCGGAAGTGCCACCATCTTGAAAATATTTTAGTCGAGTTGCCCCTATCAACATTAGTATATTTTCAAATTTTCAAAGGTTTCCTATGTGTAGTTTTCCATATACAGATCGCGTTCTTTCCCGGTGGGACACCCTGTATATATATATATATATATATATATATATATATATATATATATATATATATATATATATATATATATATATATATATATATATATATATATATATATATATATATATATATATATATATATATATATATATATATATATATATATATATATATATATATATATATATATATATATATATATATATATATATATATATAAGGTACCTGGGTCAAATATAGCCATCTTCAGGTTTCAATAAATTTTCTTGCACTATGTGGTTACTAAGCCTTCTTCAAATAGTAAAGTACCTATCTTTCATTTATTATTTATTACTACAAAAGAAGGAAATTTTCAATTCCATAGGAAACTATTCACAAATTATTGAGATATATTAACAGAGAAGAGTAAAATAAAAGAAAAACAAAAACAACAGTGGAAACAGAAATTACAATATTCTTAAATTACTTAAATCTATCGAGGGAACTAAAATTCAGAAGTAATTGTAACGAAGCAATTAACCGCATAGTTTCTTTTTAAAACCAACTAAACTTTTATTGAAAACATCAATATCTTTAATATGCCAGTTATAAAGATGTGCAATTCTTAGAAAAACAGAATTATAATATAAATACGTTCTTGCTTTTGGAACACAGAAAAGTACCATGACGATTGGTATACTGCGGTACATTGAAAGATGAATAACCAATCAGCGGAAAATCGTTTACATCATTAATAATTCTGTATAAAAACATTTCATCAAAATACATCCTTCTGTGCTCCAAACTCAAGACCTTATAATAACGTAGAATAACATTATAATTTCTCGAATACAAATTTCCACTAAATCTGAAAGTAAAATTTCTAAAAAATGTCTTCTGTACACGATACGATAAATATATTTGTGATAATGAGGAAACCAAACAACACTCGCATACTCCAAATTACTACGAACCAAAGAACAATAAAGCGTCTTTAATGTGACTACCTCCTTAAAACCCTTTGTGACTATCAGTACAAAACCAAACATCTTGAAACTCTTTTTGACGATAGTGTCAATGTGTACTGCAAATGACAGTGGAAAATAATTCCAAGGTCTCTAATTTGATCCAGCCTCCCCGCCATACTTCCTCCCATAGATAAGAAAGTGGTAAAGACATCAACATTTTTAGTGAAGGTTATATGCTTACATTTTTGTGCATTGAGAATCAGATACCTATTCTCACAAAATTCGAACAAATGATTCAAATCCTCCTGGAGCAAAGCTAAATCACTAGAGCTTCTAACCTATTTGTAAATCTTCAAATCATCAGCATACAAGCTGTGGTGGCTATGCAAAAAACAGTCCGAGGCATCATTAATATAAACTTAAAAGAGGTCTAAGATGTGATCCTTGCGGTACACCAGATGGTAACATATGATAGATATAACGTGTAAATAGGATTGAACTTAAATAATTTATTCTTAGAAATTTGAAAATTGGCCATATTTTCGATAGTGTAGTTAAATATGGCCCCAATATATCAAAATTTTAAAATGTATAGAAATTTACTGAATAATGTTTCAGGTTTTGAGCCCATATCAAGAGTATTTCTGATTGGCAATCTAAAATCGATAAAGAGCTCAAACCCCAAAACATTAAGTGAACTTTAAAATTTCAGTATAATGTGAAACTTTTGACAAGTAGGTACCTATGTGTTTTTCAAGATTCATCGAATATTAAACCATGTTTTACCAAGAGATCAGCGAAATATCAATTAACAGTATTGAGTGTTCCATTCATTTTTCAATATTGTTTTTGTTCATGGGGCCATAAAGATTGTATTGACTTCTACTGGAATATTGACAATTTGAACTTGAATACCATACTGACCATGAACACCCCTTAGTCTTCTTATTTGCATAAAATGAATTCTCGGTGAAATGAGCCGTTGCTCGATATGATTCAATGTTGGCAAATATGGTCGAAATCTTAGATATTTGAATGTATGAGAATTTTCTTTTTATCTAAAAATACTTTACACGCTCAGAACAAACGTCAATACTCAAAATATATTGATAAAATATTATAGATCGACAGTTTTGTTTGATTCTGACGGAAGTGTTGTTGGAGTTGAACGTTTGTTTTCATAATTTTATTACATTTAGTTTGTATCTGGAGTTTCCATCTCTCGAATCGAATAATCAGACAATATAACTCACCTATGATTTGAAACCAAAACAAATATACAAACTGTTCCTATTAATCTGTTGCAGAGCTGTGCCAAAGCATTGTGCTTTGTGCTCGTGAAAGCACTCGGAGCCCTTTTGTGCTCCCGAGCACTGTGCTTCCGAGCCCTTTTCAAAAGCAGTGCTAAGTGCTTAGTAATTGAAGTCCTTCAACAAAAGGCTTTGTGCTTAAGCCCTGAGCCATACTTGTCGTAACACGAATATGCGTATGCGGCGGCGCTATGATCATGTGTTGATATCATTCCAGTGATAAACATCTCACGTTAGTGTCGAGTCAATAAAAAAATTATTTATAAAATACAACACCCCCCTTCCATCAAGTGCTCCTGTTGAAAGACTGTTTTCATTTGCGTCTATAGTAAATGCACCAAGACGTCATGCTCTGACAGGAACTTCGAAAACTTAGTTTCATTAAAAGCTAATGGGGATGTTTGATTTTTTTTTTCATTTTGATGTTATACACCATTACTTATATGTTACTTGTATGTAGTCAATACATTGAATAAAAATTTTGGATTTTTTTTATGGGCATGGAACTCAACTATCTAAATCGCATAGTTTTTTCAGTACCTATATTCTGATGAAATATGAATAATAAGCATGGGATTTTTAATATGAAATAATGAATCTTTCAATACTCTGTGCTTTCCATAATGGTTTCTCCTATTTGATATATTAATCATCACTTAGGTGATTAAATACTAATACTAAGATTCTACACAGGTCCTTTTTTATCCTATTTTCAATAAAATCTGTGTCATTTAGCTAATATTAATGTTCGTAGGTCACAGATTACAGAAGCATATTTTGTTTCTGTATTATTTAAATTTAAATGTATCTATGATTTTTATGAAATTGATCAAAAATGGCGTGTGAGAATGCCTATGCTTATAGTTATTTATGTATCAACAGAGAGGGCAACAGATTTCAATCCCGAGGGACGTAAGTCCCGCTTCGTACAATGTACGATTTTTCTGAGAATTTAGTAGAATTCCAATATTCAATTGGGTCTTTCCCTGAACCTCTCTTCGAGCAAAATGACGTGCGGGACAATGAAATCTACTGAACCCCATTGAAAATTTTCTGCTCTTTTCAAATATCTCAAAATTAAAATACAGACCTGGAATTTTCTGGAAATTTAAATATAAATCGGTCGACCTGTGGAAGTGAATCATACGTTAGAAATATCAACCGACTATGCTGGTTGGTTCAAAAGTTATGAGGAATTGAAATTTTTGGTGCATAAACTCGGTTATGGAATTGATTAGACCTATCATATATCGATTTTTTGGACTCGCCTAGGATAGCTCTAGCTCAGGTTGTCGTAGGTATGTTCATTTACCAATGAAACACCCTGTATCGTTCTGTACCAGCTCATAGTGAACATCGAATTTGTAACACCCTGTGCATCTCTTCTCACTCGTCAATAATCTCATACTCATATGCCAGCTTACAATTTCTTCACCGATTAAAATAACCTCAATTTCAACAATTCCTAAAAAAAGTACTTAGGGCTTAGTGCTCGAAATGTTAGATTACTTTCACAAAGTGCTTAGTAATCGCAAGCCTTTTGTAAAAATAAGTGCTTAGTGCTCGAGACCGGGAGCCTTTTTTTTTCAAGTGCTTAGTGCTTAGTGCTCGAAGCACTATTCTTCAGTGCTCGTCACAGCTCTGTTGAGCTTTTATAGTTTTGTTCGCAAAACTTCATAGAAATCACTGTATTGGAGAAATTCTGAAGTTCATGTTCAGAAAGTCAGAAAAGAGAATGTCTTTTGTGTGTTGTGAGTATTGGAGATTTTATGTAGAAAGTGCGAAATCTTCGTATTTCGTCAACGCCATGAATCACGTCCTATTTCAATATTATCTTTCTTAGTGTGCCGACAACCATATGTTGCTGTATTGCAAAGAAGCCACGAATAATTTTTTAATCGTTACATGACGATTTGTCACAATAACAGCTACTGCAAGCCATGTATTTCTTTCCAGAATTATTCATGTAGGGGAGAGTAGGGTAAAGTGGAATAGCTAACAAATAAAAATTCGTATCTCCCAGATATTTTGATTTTAGTTAAAGATAGTCATAGTATAGTATTAATAGTTCATGTGGATACATAATGAATGAATCCTAAAATAATAAACCATTGCTATCAAAAACTATTCAGCTTATTTTGAGGGGCATCATTTCAGTTTACCCCATCAAATGGGGCAAAGTGAAATCATAAACGGGGCAAAGTGATATTACTGTAACAATAAATGAAACAAAACTCCCATTGTATTAATTTTATGTTTATTCTCGACATTTAACTAATAACAAAAACTCGCATCTACTGGAATTCCATATTGTCTGGCAGCTTTGTTATGACTGAGCAAGCTCAGTCTCACCACTATCACAGCATCTTTCATGGCTTCTGCTGATCGGTTTTTCGTTTATATTCGCGCATTGCCAACCTGTAACAACAAACCACATTATAAATAGGTATCTGTCTGCCAAAATAAAGGATTGGGGAAAAGTGAAATATTTCACTTTGTTGTCATTTCACTTTGCCCCAACATTCCACCCATATGAAATTACCGGCTAAATATTTTGAAACATAACCTTTCACCTATTCGCGCGCACTATTTTGTAGATATATTATAACATCATCTATGCTCAGAATCAAAATTTCGATTACATCAAAAAAATCAATTTTATACGTTACATACTTACCTCTCAATATTACAGGTGAACCACAAAAAACAACACTTTTCAAGATAAAATTTAGGAACGACGTTTAACTTGTCATCGAACATAAACCGCAGATATAAAACATCAAATGTGTCATTCTAAGCAACTACACCAACCGGTGGAGCCACGTAATGGAATGTAATAACATAATTTCACTTTACCCCACTATTCCACTTTACCCTACTCTCCCCTACAGTGAATTAGAGTGAAATTGAAATTAACTTGAACGTTAACAGAATTCATAACAATAATGTTTTGGTGGCTACTTAGTAAACTTTTCATATCAAGCTTTCATCATCATAAGCTGGGATATTTAAAAGAAAAACAAAAATACATACATGGATATTTCATCTGCGTTTAGTATCAAGTAAAATACATTGAAAAGTTTATAATCCAATCTAATTATGATACAAGAAATTCATGGAAACTTACAATTACAGAAAAGCGATGTTTTCTTTTGACCAATATTGGCCGATTGATGTGTCAATGCGTGGCAGGTGGTAACTTCGTTGTCCCAGCACGCACAAGTACACTATATAAAATTCAATACATACAATTACCTACTGTTGTCGATATGCCGATATTTTATTAAGGAAATGAGTCTGGTGACCATTTCCTCCATATTTATCATTAATGATAACAATTATTGTTGTTTATAAGGAGACTTTCGTATTTATATTATTCACCATTGTGGTACATATTTCACTTAAGAAATACTTGATCGAAACTCCCTTTAATAATTATTTGATGAATTTTCACAATTATCTGAAGCTAATTGAAACGATATTTGTTCATAAAATGAATAAGGAAAATTCTTTAATAATTTAAAAAATTATCAAACAAATTTCCAAGGGAGCTGGTTATACGTATTCCGCAACGCAAAATCTGCATTCACAATCGAACTGTGAAGAAATTGTCATGTCACCCCGACTCAAAATCTGCATAGAGCTGTTTCGATCTTATTAGATCTCATCAGTGCAGCTTATTTGACTCGGAGTGAATTACCAAATTTCTAATTGTTTCCCAATACTTGACAATTTCTATAATTCACCGTTCGATTGTGAATGCATATTTTGCGTTGCGTAATGCGTATAAGCAGCTAGCTCCCTTGGAAAGTTGTTTGATAATTTTTTAAATTATTAAAGAATTTTCCTTGTTCACTTTATGTAATGTATGAAATTGACCATGGTTAACAAGTATGTTTTTCATGATTTGATTGTTGTATTTTGCGTATTACGCTGCTAGCATCTTCGGAGCGCGCTCTCGTGAGTATATCCAAAGGTTTTAAATCACTATGTTAGTGTGCCTTGGAATCATATACACCGCTGTTGTAGAGTAGATATCTTCATATCAGGAGGTACGTGTTTAAGCGACTAATTTCTGCATTTTCAGTCTAAGCGGTGAATTCTTGGTACCCAATATCTTTGGTGGGAGGGCGCTCTGGGTTGTTATCCAGACAGTGTTGTATTGGGGGACAATTAGAAATTTGTTAATTCACTCCGAGTCAAATAAGCTGCACTGATGAGATCTAATAAGATCGAAGCAGCACAGGGACGGCTATTCAAAGGCAGCTAAGGAGGCTGAGCCTCCTCCTCAATAATATTCCGTGTATCACTAATATATTATATTGAATAGTCAGCATTCATATTAATCAAAATCATATCATTTTATGCACCTACCTTCCTTTCAACCTACATTATATAATGGTATTTACATTTACTGCATTTCATTCATTTCAAGATTTGTGGCAACGCTGCGGAGGCTTAGAAAGGTATATCCTCAACGTTCATTATGCCCGCCACAGAAAAGTAAACAACGGTGCGAATACTGCCAATGAATACTTCATTGCAATAGAAAAGCAGAACACATGTAAATGGCAACACCGATGGAGCCTGAGTCTCATACAATGTCGACCAATCACAACTATAGAATTTCGGGTAAAATCGGGTGAATTCCTTGGAAAGCATTAATTTAATCGTAGTGTGATCGTAGTGACTAATGGCCGAAAACAGCTTGTTTACTTATATTGCTCGCGTATTGTTTTAAAATGAGTTTGGTTACTGAAGTTAATTTCAAAATTTTCAATGGTGACTTAGTGGAATATTTGTTATCTCATAACTTTAGTGAACTAAGTTATGAGAATAAAGTTTTGATAAAAACATTGCGACCTACCCCTGAGTTAAACAATTTGGTGCAGCGTAACAGACAACAAAACCGCGGTTTTAATACAAGAAATTATGAGAGACATCCTTGCCTAACCGGATCACAGGTAAAAAATAAATTATTTTGTTGGCAGTGTTTACTTTTTACTAGGGAAAATGTCTCTGTTTGGGGCCGCTTAGGATTTGACGATTTAAAAAATTTATCACGTTCTTTGGAAAGGCACGAAAAATCCCAGGAACATGTCGTGTCGCGGATCAAATTTAAATTGCTTGGAAAACAAAACATAATTAATGTTATTGATACTTGCTGGGCAATAATTGATTAATTCCTCGAATAGGTAACAAATTCGTTAAGTGGGTAGGTAGGTACCTATTTTGTGAAAGAAAGACAAATTTGATGAATAGATGAATTGATTAATTGGCTGAGAAGAGTTTTTGTGAATATTGTAAATAGGAGTTGTAGGTCTCAAGGTAGACACTCAAAAGTGAAAAAATTTTATTTCCAAACAAATTAATAGCTCAGGGTGCTTGTTTTACTTTGATTTTCTTTAAATTATAAGGCGGTTGACCTTGAAATCCTAAAAGTTTTCGCCTATGGTGTATTTTTCAACACCTCTTGTAGCCTCCTTAAACCAAAACCTCACGAGCCGCCACTGAAGAAGCTGTATGCAGATTTTGAGTCTGAGGGTGACTTGACAATTTCTATGATTCACCGTTCGTTGTTAATGCAGATTTTTCGTTACGGAATACGTATAACCAGCTCCCTTGGAAAGTTGTTTGATAATTTTTTAAATTATTAAAGAATTTTCCTTATTTACTTTATGTAATGTATGAAATTGACCATGGTCGACAAGTATGTTTTTCGAGATTTGATCGATATTTTGTTCATTTAAAATTGTTTCACTCTCATCCAATATAATTCAGGGGTCACCAATTAGTTTCGATCGGGGTCCGTTTTAAGAAATTAAATGACCATCGCGGTCCGCATAACACGTGGTCGTCGCGGCGTCCGTCAATGCGGGAAAAACATTATTATTAAATTAAGTACCTACTCTGTAGTGCAAGTTGCTGTGTTCTCGCGGTCCGCACAAAATGGGTCGACGGTCCGGATGCGGACCGCGGTCCGCCGTTTGGTGACCCCTGCAATGTATTCTAATAATATAAATATTAGTTAAAAGGATATTTTCATTTTTTTCAATTCGGTAGAAAATACTCAAAATAGGACCCATTGAAATAGTTTAATAACACATTTCCAGATCTTTACGAGAGAGTAACTTCACTGAAAGATACAATTCCTCTGTTATCTCTTGGCGGATGGACTGATTCAGTAAAGGATAAATATTCGAAACTTGTTAGCAGTGCTTCCGCTAGAAGAAAATTCATTGTAAGCGCTGTAGACTTTCTTGAAAAGTATGGATTCAAAGGACTTCATTTTGATTGGAATTACCCAGTCTGTTGGCAAAGTAATTGTAGTAGTGGGCCAGCTGACGATAAAACAAATTTTGGCATATTAATAAGGGTAAGTTCAGAGGATTCTGGATTTTTCTTATTTTTGAAATAATATTAATTTTAGGAACTCAGACAAGAATTTGATAAACATGATCCGCCATTGACATTAGCTATAGCTATATCCGGTTATAAAGAAGTGATAGATATAGCGTACGACTTGGCCGATCTTGGCAAAAATGTTGATTTTATGTCAGTTATGACGTATGACTACCACGGAGCATGGGAGGGGCTGACAGGACATGTGAGTCCTTTGTACCATAGGCCAGGAGACAAATACGAGCAATATAATGTGGTAAGTATCCATGAGAAAACATTCACAAATCTGTAATATAATAAAATTAATATATCTGTAGATAGATACCTGTATAAGTATATATAAAATTATATATATATATATATATATATATATATATATATATATATATATATATATATATATATATATATATATATATATGTAGGTACTTTCCTTTCTTAGCATCAAACTTTATACACATACAATTTCTCAACACTTCTACTCTAGTTGGAAAGGATTTGGTATAGTGTAGAAACTATACAACTTAAGTTTAGTGTCTCAGTGAAAGAATGACTAGGAATGATAAAACCTCTCAGCGCATGTGCATGTCGTCAATATTTCTTGAATATATCATATAAATTAAATAACAATGAAAGTCGATTTTACGACTGAAATGAAGGAAAATTGCAATAAATGTATCAATAAGTCGATATTACGAATAAAATCCGTGAAAATTTAGCAAAAAAATTCAGTGATTGACTGTCGAATTTGAATATCCTATCCTGGCTCATTTTGCTGCAAATTATGAATCAAATTGATAAGATGGGAAGCAGACACAGACGCAGAATCAAGCTGAAGCTATCAACGTCGCTTGGTTACCGTGGCACACAGAGCACTTCGACGCATGTTTTGTAGGACTTCGTACATATCGACCTTGGCGCATGCGCATGTCGTAGTGCCTATCTAAAAAACGCAATTATTTTTTATTCTTCGTTGGGAAAAATTGGGAACAAAACTTCTCTTATGAAATCATATGTATTTTATCGATATCCGTTAGAATTTTTAAAATCGGACCAAATCCCAACTTTTTGTCGTGAGACTATAACCCCTTCAGCTTCGCCTCGGGGTAAAAATACCATATATTTATTTAAATCCCCTTAAAATTAAGTCAAGTATCCTTTAGTTTTTGTAATAATAACATGAATTAGTAACATATATTTTCCGTAGTAAAACAAATAAATACAAAAACAAATATAAAATCTTTCAAAATTAAAAATTTGCATAAAATTTACATTTCTAAATAGACAATAATCTATTTTTAATAAAATTAAAGTTTACAATTTTACCTTTAAAGATCTACTTTTGTTTTTTCATGTCGTTCATTGAAGACATATATTACAAATTCATGTTATAATTACCAAAACTAGATTATGCATGGGCCATGTGTTTCGTAATGGTATGGTCTATTGCAACTTGTCATGGAAGGAGAGGATTGGGCAGAAAGAAACAATCTTGAATGAAAAACTTGCGTGAATGGTTTCAAATACCAGAAGCTTAAACTATATTTCATGCGGCGCAGAAAAGAGAAACCTATCACATGATGGTCGCCAACCTTCGGTATAAGACGGCACAGAAAGAAGAAGAGTATACTTGACTTAATTTTGATTATTGATATTTTTTTAAATATAACGAATTTTGCACTAGAATGTAATTTAGAAGAAAAATTTATAGTAATTTCTATTTTTAATGTTGAAGCTATCAACTAATTGAAACTCAATTATTTGTGGTTAAAGTATATTAGTTTTTTCCAAACGCTTTTTTTATTTTCATCGAAAGACCATTGGTGAAGAGGTTTTTAATGCGCGCGATTGTAATATTATGAACAATTTAGACAAGTGCTTAGCCGCTATACATAGGAGTTTGATATATTTTTTAAAAGAAACGATGCTATCTAAAATATTGTAGGATTTTTTTTCAAACTGCTTCTTCCTTAAGTGGTAAAACAAGCATTCCACAAAAAATTTACTAACCTTTTTCTTGAATGCTTGTTTCATTGAAGTTGTTCTGCATAAAGAGTTCCATACAACCTATGAAAATTCTTCAGCTTTTACACATTGATTAGCATCTCTATCACCGATGCATGTTGAGAGCCATGGAATGCTGCAACTTATCCTATTTGACCTTAATGTAGTGGCATACCAAACGGCGATCCTTTTTCGCAATAATTAGACACAAGGAGAATATCAAGATATGGCCCAAGTTGCCAAGAGGGCTGTGTGTCTCGATCTCTTAGTTGTCAGGTTTCAAGGTTAGGAATAAGTCGAGCGCATTTCTGAAATCATTAGCATTACTGGGAACTCTTGTTGGACAATTAATTAAATGAGCAAGATTTCTACTGATTGCTAATTCCTCAACTTGGTAACGCTACATTAATATTTCGAAGTTCAATTCACTCATATGCACAAACAATTTAAATTTACCAAGATTGTTGGAAATGATTTCATGTCTATAATCTCAATGAATTTGAACCAACAACTCAATTAATTATTTTGCGATTTTTGGACCTTAAAATAAACGGCAGTATATATTTTTACCACAAAGAAGTTTATGTATTATAAGCAATATTTTCAGCAATAAAAGCGTGTAATGATAATATATAATCAAAAAATCATTATTTAACCCTACAGAATTTCACCTTAGAATACTTGGCCTCAAAGGGAGCTCCAAGACGTAAATTATTGATGGGTATTCCATTTTATGGCCAGACTTATACTCTTGCTAATCCAGGAGATTATGGACAAGCAGGTCCTAGTTCTGGTACTGGAGAACCAGGAGAATATACTAGCCAGCCTGGAATGTTAGCGTATTATGAAATATGTGACAGGGTTCGAAATGAAGGATGGACAATTAGCAGGGAACCAACAGGAACTACTGGACCTTTTGCTTACAAGAAAGATCAATGGGTCAGCTTCGAAGATATTCAATCCGTTAGGGAAAAGGTAATAATCAACGTTTGAGAAAGTCAGGAATTTCGTGATGAAACTATAATTTTTTTTTCAAATCTCAATCGCTTGTTATTTCAAATAAACGAAAATGAAAGTTTCAGTGGTCATTTTTTTAATTTGTTGAATTGACACAATTCATTTGATTAAACACCAGTTTTCCATAAATTCTAGTTAGTAATAGTATATTTCATTACGAGTCTGGAAATAGGGATTTTTCCGTGAGCGTGTGACAAATTCTAGGCTTCGCCTCACACGGGAAGTAATGCAAGCACGGAATAATATATTCTGTAACAAGGTTAGAATGAAAATTCGATGCGAGTGGAAAAGTTCCGAGCGCGAGCCGAAGGCGAGCGTGAGGAATCACGAGCATCACGAATTTTCATTCTAACCGAGTAGCAGACTATACTTTCTCCACGATCAAAATATTTTCGGGAAAGGAATCCATTCTCTTTGTTTGTTTCCAATCCATGAACAGTTTGTAATATTTTTTATATTCATTCTTTGATTTTGTTGGTAGTAAACTCTCCAGTATATTATTAGCACTCTCTGTAATTTCAGGTTGTGTATTTTCATACTCTGATTCTGAATCACTGAATAAATTCATGCTACTTAGTATATTTTCGAATGAAAACGTGACAGCAATAATTTTGACACTTACTCAAATTTGCCACTACGATGACAATCAACTGCGTCAAGGCTGATGTTATTATTGCTAGCCAGTGTGATAATATTATTCTATTACAAGGGAGAGAAAGAAAATACATTCAAATTGGATGGGGGCAGAGGTGTTGCAGAATATTTCTTCAATCTCAAGAGAGAGAATTGCAGCATTCTGTGATCAAATTTGATATCAGAATTGGCGAATTCTTTGATGATCGTGGAGAAAAATCATTTCTGGACGTGTAATGAACGATATATTTTATTATACTTCGTTGAAAATGAAAACATAATAATGAAATATTACATAAAAAAGACACAAAAGAAACTTGGAACATTTTTATTTTCACAGTTGTAGGAATGAAAAAACTTGGAACTACTAGAGTAAGAGTTGAAAATCAACTAACTATAACTATACTATCAAAGGAGCGTTAACAAATACTGTGTTCAATTTGAATTATCATTAATGGTTATGTTTATTGTAAAATTCGTGTTATTGCTCAGGTTCAGTCCTTTTGGAGCTTCAATTTGTGAAACTGCAATTACTGAAGCAGACTCTTCGCAAATGTCTTGATTTTTTCGAACGAATGATACAGTTGCTGTATTTTGCAAGTGAGAAGGGTTAAACAGTTTACGTGATACCTCAATTTTTCTTTGTATAGACTCTTCTATATATCCTTCTGCTATATTGGAAGAACGCCACCCTCCGTGTCTTTTCAGAGTGAGTAAATCAGCGCCGCTTTCCACCAGCATGGTTGCCGAAGAAGGCCTTAGTCCATGCCTGGTATATTTTCTGGGCTCATCTAGTTTTAGGTATTCTGTAACAATTTTCGGAACACCACTGATAGTATGGCATCCAACTAGAAGAATATCGTCACTTACAGTTTTGATTTTGTTCAGATTTCGCCATTCTGTAAAAAGTTGATATTCGTATTCATATCCCGACCTGGATTTTACTGGTAATAAATTCGCGGTCGCTTGTGCCGCTTGCTCTAGGAATTTCGGGATTTTCTTCTGCGTTCATTTTGTTGGCATACATTTGGTTGACAGAGAATAAACAATTCTTACAATACAGTGTTAGGCATGTATGATTCGTTTCCATGGATATTCTCAAAGTTTTTCCGTGCGCTGTTTCCGTGCGCTGTTTCCGTGCGCTAGCCCGAAAAAGTGCATTTTACAATATTACTAATATAAATGAAAATAAGGTGATTTCGAAGAAGTATAATAAAAAAGATTTTCTTGTGAGATAAACTTAATCAGATTAATAATTGTTATAGACAAAATATATCAAACTCAGAGGTTTTGGTGGAGCAGTAGCCTGGACTATCGATCTGGATGATTTTTCAAACAAATGCTGTACTGGAACTTTCCCCTTACTCCGAACAATCAACAAAGAATTAGGATTAATACAAGATAAACCAACGCAAGAAGATTGTACTCAACCTCCTGCGCCATCCACACCGGCCCCTCCTATAACAACCACTGGAATAGACAGCGGTGCTAAACCGACAACCGAGCATAATCATGAAGCACATTACACGACTAGTAAAAAGCCAGTAACATGGTGGTCAACGCAGACTACATCGACTCCTAAAACTACATCTACAGCTTGGTGGCAAACCACATCAAGTGCTCAGACTTGGTGGACTACTTCTTCTACAACAACTTCAACTACATCAACTTCCAGGCCAACTACTGTTTCCTGGACTCAGGAAACGACAACCATACCTTCGCCTGCAATAGTTATGCCAGAAATGGACCATCCGTCAGAGCCATGTCAAGCTGGGCAATATCTACCCGATCCTGTCAACTGCAATGCATACTACAGATGCATTCTAGGTGAACTCAAGAGACAATATTGTGCTGGTGGCTTACATTGGAATAGAGAACGTGGCATTTGTGACTGGCCATCTAATGCTAAATGCCGAGAGGAAGGTAACCCTATCCTTTCATTCCAGATTAATGGATACTTGTATAACCTAGCACTCAACTATTTCCTTGCTTTCATGAATACAGCTACCAAAAGACCACCAATGACTTCGACTCTACCAGTAACGGAAAAGACTACAACGACAACTATGTCTTGGTGGAAACCTCCCCAATCTACGCAGAACTGGTGGGCAACATCCCAAACAACACAGAACTGGTGGGAATCTCAGACAAGTCAGAATTGGTGGACATCGGAACCACCAACTAGAAAACCTGCAATGAGTACTGAAACTTCATCTTCACAAATTGCTGGTACATCCTGTTCGAATGGTCAATATTATCCCCATGAGAGTTGCAGCAATTTTTACGTATGTGATAACGACCAATTAGTAGTACAAAGTTGTGCACCAGGTCTGCACTGGAATGCAGAAAGACAAATGTGCGATTGGCCTTTCAAAGTCAAATGTATAAACCGAAAGAAACTCGCGGAACCTTTCACTGAGCAAGCGACCTTAATAAACAGTAAGTGCAAAAAATCATAATTATATGAAGCAAATTTTTACTTATACTTTCCGAATCCATTCAAACAGCCTATTAGATAATGAATATTTGCAAATTTCTGCGAAAATCTGATATTCTTTTATTAAATAAAACATTTTATTCTAGAATATACTAACTAATAATAAATTTAGATAGAGAATAGAATAGAGAAATTTGAATACTTTTTTTGGTAGTGTAAGAGTTATTATTCTTTAATTTTTAATTAATACATGTTGTGTAAACTTCGATTACAGAATTGTATCCACAACCCTACTCTAGCTGTTCTGGCAATTCATTTGCTTCTTTCAGAAGAGACTGTAACAAATACATGCACTGTTTGTGGGGTAGATACGAAGTATATCAATGTGCTCCAGGCCTTCATTGGAACAATGTAAGTAACTGAAATCAATGATATGACTACCAGATTCCAACTGAAGCAGATATTTCGGTATAAAAAATAAAAAAAATTCCCCCAAATACTTGTTCATCATTCGACCGTAGGTACAATCTATTTTGAGAATATCAAATGGGAAATCTGAGGATAGTTTCACGAAATTGCATTCGTATGATAACTCATTGACATCAGACATTAAATGCTATTTCTTACAATGTTTACTTTATCCTTTACAGATATCTTGCTGATTAATGAATACCTATACTGTATTTTCCGGTGTCTTATTCCTAAATATTATAAACATTGAATGGAATTGGCATTTACTTGGTGAAAGTTCATATTCATAACTTTATAAAGAAATAAAAAACTAACTTTTCACAGGTTGAAATAAAAATCTATTGAGTAAACGCGTTTCGTCATAACATTGACTTCATCTCGTACTAAACTATGGTATTACAGAACAATCTATTTATACGAAAATTGAATATAACAGAGGGGTTCTTAGAGAAACTAAATAACAATAAACAATTCATTCTGAGCTATTAGTAGGTACCTACATTGAACAGATTAAGGAGAGGAGAAGGGTTTACTTCAATCGGGTCGTTAACTAAATTTCCGGAATTTTTATATTTATTTATGTATAGGGATTCCCAACAGTTGGTTTTATGGAGACTATTTTCAAATTTTAATATATTATAATTGTGATTAAAGGTATGGTTTTCTTGAATAAGATGACACGCATAATTAGAATCAGTTTTCTGCTTAATATAGCTACGTTGGTGTTCGTGTATTCGAGTTTTGAAAATTGATTAAAAACAGCAAATCAAAAATTCATAGAGATGGACGTACTGGTGTTTATAAACTCGACTGTAACGATTGTGAAAAATTCTATAGAGGACGTACAATTAGAAATTTCAAAACTCGAATACACGAACACCAACGTAGCTATATTAAGCAGAAAACTGATTCTAATTATGCGTGTCATCTTATTCAAGAAAACCATACCTTCAATCACAATTATAATATATTACAATTTGAATAAAACCATAAAACCAACTGTTGGGAATCCCTATACATAAATAAATATAAAAATTCCGGAAATTTAGTTAACGACCAGATTGAAGTAAACCCTTCGCCTCTCCTCAATCTGTTCAATGTAGGTACCTACTAATAGCTCAGAATGAATTGCTTATTGTTATTTAGTTTCTCTAAGAACCCCTCTCTTATATTCAATTTTCGTATAGATTGTTTTGTGATACCATAGTTTAGTACGAGATGAAGTCAATGTTATGACGAAACGCGTTTACTCAATAGATTCTTATTTCAACCTGTGAAAAGTTAGTTTTTTATTTCTTTATAAAGTTATTATAAACATTGTTTCGAAGTTCATTCGTAGACCTCATGAGAAAAAAGACTAAGGCTAAACTTAATTAAAGATATTTTTCTCATACTCTCTTACAATAATTCAACTTATTCTTCAATATTCACTAATGGTATCAGGTAGAAATTCTGAGATTGTTCGGAATTTCTGCATATATGCAGTGGTAATATTTTTTTTAAACAATTGAATTATTTTTGTATATCTAGGATAGACAACTATGTGATTGGCCCGATAATGCAAATTGTCAAGCAGTTAATGATATTTCCAATGATGTTCAGCCTGACGAAATTCCCAACGCGCCTGTTGATCCAATATATATTCCAACCATGCCAACTGAGAAACCTACCTCAGGATATTATCCAGACTGGAAACCAACAATGCCATCCACTACTTCCACAGAGTCCCCGAATGTAGAAAAGCCACTGAAACCACAATCGGGTTACTTCAAAATAGTTTGTTATTTCACAAATTGGGCATGGTACCGACAAGGTCATGGAAAATATCTACCAGAGGATATTGATCCTAACCTATGTACTCATATTATATATGGTTTTGCCGTTTTGGATTATGAAAATTTGATCATCAAACCACATGACTCTTGGGCAGACACTGACAACAGTGGGTTATTTTAAAACATCTCCATAGAATAAAAAAAGTTTAAAATGAATACAAAATAACTTCTTAAATTTTATTTCAGAGTTCTACGAACGAGTAACGTCATACAGAGCTAAAGGAATCAAAGTTTCTATAGCAATAGGAGGATGGAATGATTCACAAGGAGATAAATACTCTCGACTTGTGAATAATCCAGCAGCAAGAGCAAGATTCATTAAACACGTACTCGAGTTTATAGAAAAACATAACTTTGATGGTTTAGATTTAGACTGGGAGTACCCTAAATGCTGGCAGGTATATAGTTAAGATTTCTTAAATTGCCGGTAAATCTCATATTTTTGTTCAATTTACACAGGTTGAGTGCAAGAAAGGTCCAGATTCCGATAAAGCTGCCTTCGCAGCTTGGGTAAGAGAACTCAAACAAGCATTCAAACCAAAGGGCTTACTTTTGTCGGCAGCAGTATCGCCAAGTAAGACTGTTATTGATGCTGGGTATGATGTTGCTTCTATAGGACGAGACCTCGATTGGGTTGCAGTAATGACTTACGATTATCATGGACAGTGGGACAAAAAAACTGGGCACGTTGCGCCTTTATACTATCATCCAGACGACGATGTAGCCTTCTTCAATGCTGTGAGTATTCTTCTACAACTATTTCGATTGATCAAACAACAGATATTTTGAACATGTGCAATATGTAAACCTATTTTTAATTTCCGGATTCCCTTTTCACGGTCAATTAAATCATAAAAGTGATTTGAAGGACTCTATTTGTGAATATTTGAACAGCAGTATTTTCGTGTAGAAAAATTCTCACTGTAGTTTATTGTATAGTTCAAGTTTATTGTCATTGTAATGGCTATACTATAACAAGTTATACAAGTGATCATATATTTTTGGTGAAATATCTATTACTAATTATTTCTGCATTGATATTACATTAAACGCGTTTGAAAAAAGAAATTGATAAACAATGAAATTAATTTAAATCATGGAAGTTTTTTTGGTTATATAGAGATATTCAAGTAAAATTAAAAACAGTTTGATTTTGGTTCTCAATGTTTGGAATTTGAAAACCCAAGATTCAAATTTATGACTGCTCAGAAAACCTACCGCGGTCGAAAATACCAAAATCTTATGTCCTGGAATTAATAACTTTTTCACCACTTATTGCAGTGTTGCACACAATAGTGTACCAATTTTATAGTAATCAATGCAATATTTCGATGCATGTTCCAGAACTTTTCAATAAATTATTGGATATCAGAAGGAGTACCGAGAAGGAAAATTGTGATGGGAATGCCACTTTATGGTCAATCATTCCAACTGTCTAAAGAAAATGAAAACGGTCTCAATGCTATGGCACCTGGTCCAGGACAAGCAGGAGAATTTACACGAGCTAACGGTTTCTTAGCATATTACGAAATATGTGATAACATAAAAAATAAAGGTTGGACTGTTGTCAAAGATCCACAGAGAAGAATAGGACCTTATGCTTACAAAGGAAACCAGTGGGTTTCGTTTGACGATAAAGAAATGATAAGAATAAAGTCTGAGTTTATCAGAAAACTAGATCTTGGTGGAGGAATGATATGGGCCTTAGATTTGGATGATTTCAAAAATAGGTAGGTTCAAAATTATAACTGCTGTAAACATATCAATATCTTATAATCCTCATAATATTATGAAACAGATGTGGCGAAGGACATCATCCACTGCTAACCACCATAAGAGAAACCTTGGCAGACCCAGGTTCCGGAACTCCAATATACCCAGTTGAGCCTAATGAACCAGTTAAACCGGAACCTACTGTTCCTCAACAGAATCCAGATGAAGAAGTATCAAACGAAGTGCCAATCGTTGTTGCTCCAGTAACAGAGTTAAATACACCTTCTACGACTTCTTCGGCTTTAGTTGATCACAATTCTGAATTCAAAGTAGTTTGTTATTTCACAAATTGGGCTTGGTACAGACAAGGAGTTGGAAAATATTTGCCAGCTGATATAGATCCAGATTTGTGTACACATATTGTTTACGGTTTTGCTGTTTTGAATGGAGATCAATTAATAATAAAACCTCATGATTCCTGGGCAGACTTCGACAATAGTGAGTAGTTAATATGTGATCATTTTCAACATAAAAAAGAATTCAATATATTTTAGAGTTCTATGAAAAAGTGACGGCTTTGAAAGCGAAAGGAGTAAAAGTTTTAATAGCAATTGGTGGATGGAATGACTCTGCTGGAGATAAATATTCGAAACTAGTTAACAGTCCTACGAGTCGGAGAAGATTTATTTCCCATGTAGTTGACTTTATCGAACAAAACAATTTCGATGGTCTTGATTTAGACTGGGAATATCCAAAATGTTGGCAGGTAATGTACCGTATATGTATTTGAAAGCTGTTCGGGTACTCTTTCATTTATTCATTTTTGATAATAATATATAAGGAGTGAAATTCTGAGTCTCTAGAAAACGATCATTCACAGAAAAAATATATAATTGAATCACTTCTCAGTAAGTATGAAAAAATTTTAAAATATTGAAATATTGAGAATAAATATCACAAATAAAAACAGTAGAATGAAATCAAAAATTGCGTTAGCAGCAGAGCTCCTTCGCTTTTCAAACTTTCTTAACTCAATCTACACGATGATGATCTAGTGACCAAAATTACAATCGCAGTTTTATATTTTCTAATTATTTTAGTGATGATAAATGTATATTCAAGTTTTGATTTTTTCATCATTTTAAATTATCATGCAGTAACGACGAATTCCATCAAATTCTTCATTGACATCATCTCCATTCAGGTACGAAGTGTCAGTCCTCTAACTCAATTTGAAGGAGTTTTTGAGTTGAGCAAAACCTAAAAAAAAACCGAAAAACACGAAATCCCCACATCTTAAGTGCGGCGGTTGAAGAAACTACCACAAGGCACTTCCCTAACTTCTGCTCAATATACTCAAGAACCACGAAAAAAAAGAAGTGCACTTCTAAATGGCGGCGGTTAGATAAAAAATTTTAGTCCTCCTAAAGACATTTCCTTAGCATAGGTTGTTTGGGGTGCAAAATTTCTTCAAAACCGGTTTTCATTAGCTGAAAAAGCCCTAGAAGGCTCAATTTCGGACATGTTGTTCACTATTAATTTCATCTTTTGGCTTGAAAAATGTATACGACTAAACCTTTCTTCCTCTATCTTTCGCAAACTTTGAAGTTGCTGAAGTTTTGACTCAATTTCACAGAATTGTTATAGTTTCATTCTGGTTCACAGACAACCTCATAATTTCAGCTCAATTGGAGTATATATATATATATATATATATATATATATATATATATATATATATATATATATATATATATATATATATATATATATATATATATACCTATATATATATATATATATATATATATATATATATATATATATATATATATATATATATATATATATATATATATATATATATATATATATATATATATATATATGTAACTTTTCTTCTTGAAAGAGTACGAATTCCAACGGGATAGTTGATTTTTCGAGGGCTTTCAATTCTGTCGATCACGGAATTTTGTTAGAGAAAATTGAAATTGTATGGCATAAGAGGAATCCCACTCAAACTCTTCAAGAGTTACCTCACCAACAGAAGACAAATAACTTTTTTGTATCACGAAGGTACTCGAGTTCTATTATCTGAAAGAACCATACTTAAAGGAGTACCACAAGGAACCATATTAAGACCTATATTGTTTGTTATATATATTGATGACTTACCGGACGTTTTCTATGAAGTTTTGTGTTCTCAGAGCGAACCTGAACTTCATCCACCTAATGCCCATATAACTGAGATTTCAAAAACACGAAATATAACTACTGAACACATATCACCTAAAGAAGAAATTATAGAAACTTAGTTATATGCTGATGACGCTAATGTTGTAATAGCAGGCCAGAATATTGAAGCTGTCATCTACAATTTGAAAACATCAATGGCAATGATTGAGAAAGGGTGCATTGATAATGGTTTGATTCTCAATGAAAATAAAACAAATGTTTTAATGTTTTCAACTAATCCTTCAAACATAGCATTTCCTGAGACTACTACTTTTGACAGTGGAAAAGTTGAAATAAGCTCTTGTGCTAAATTATTAGGTATATTTATCTTGGTTGGGGAGTGCATTGTGAATCAGTAACAAGGAAACTCCATAAAATTATATATACACTGAAAGCTATTAGAAATAGAGACATGGAGACGTTGAAGATTGTATACTTTGCAAATTTGCAATCAATTATGTCATATGGAATCATTTTCTGGGGGGAAGCCAGCAAGCTGAACAGGTGTTAATAATGTTTTCTATGAAATGCAGGGAATCATGTAGAGGTACTTTCAAAAGACATAATATTCTAACTGTGCCTGGTCTATATATCTATAAAATTTTGGTATTTTTATTCATGAATAATTCGTATTATCAGAATTATAGAAATTTGAATGCGACCAGGAGAATAGTTGAATATTTTTTACCTGTTCACAAACTATCGAGGACCGAGCGAAATAGTCTCTGTATGAGTATGAAGCTGTTTAACTATTTTCCGAGAAAAATAAGAAATATGAAGAAAATCGGACTTTCCAAGAAGGAATTATTCACAATGTTAGTACAATGTGAACCATATTCCGTAAATGAGTTCATAGACTTTTCTCGTGTATATAGCATGGAGTAGGGTGTATTTCATGATTATTGTAATTTGAATCACTAATCTATTGATTGTGAGGTGTTTTTTGACTTGTTTTCATTTAGTTATACACAATTCTGCGAATGAATACCTATTATTATTGTTATATCTATATATATATATATATATATATATATATATATATATATATATATATATATATATATATATATATATAAAAATATATTATATATATAAATATAAATATATATATATATATATATATATATATATATATATATATATATATATATATATATATATATATATATATATATATATATATTAATTCTCAGGTTGAATGCAACAAAGGACCAGCATCTGATAAACCAGCATTTGCTGAATTTGTCAAAGAACTTCACGCTGCGTTCCAACCTAAGGGATGGCTTCTTTCCGCGGCTGTATCTCCAAGTAAAAGAGTCATTGATGAGGGATATGACGTGCCGACTTTATCTAGATATCTAGACTGGATTGCTGTAATGTGCTACGATTATCACGGACAGTGGGATAAGATTACAGGTCATGTCGCGCCTATGTACTCACATCCTGAAGATGCAGATGCAACCTTCAACACAGTAAGCTGATACTCTGATAAAAAAAATCGAACTATAAGAGAATTTCTTTCTAGAATTTCACAATAAACTATTGGATCGAAAAAGGCGCGGATAGAAAGAAACTTGTTATGGGTATGCCTATGTATGGTCAATCGTTTTCCCTAGCAGATAATAGCAATACCGATTTGAATGCTCCAACTTATGGAGGAGGAGAAGCTGGAGAAGAAACAAGAGCCAGAGGTTTTATGGCATACTATGAGGTAATTTATAATTTCAAAACATTCATTGGTTTCATTTTGCTACTTTGAAATAACCTCTCCAATATAATATTATATAAAGTATAAACTTTAAAATAAAAACACTTATGTGTTTAACTGTGTAAACTATTACTAACGTTTCATTATGGAGGCGTTATGTAGATGATATTTTTTGTATTTGGACCGGTACAGATAGGCAGTTAGATAATTTCCTTAAATATATAAATACTTTCTACAACTCGATTCAATTTACAAAAGAAGTAAAAAACGAAAACGGTACCTTGAATTTCTTAGACGTTCAGATTGCTAGGAATTTGAATTCTCTCACTTTCAACATTTATAGAAAACCAACCTTCACAGATACTTTAATTCACAGCGACAGTAACCAACACATTAAAATAAAACTCAGTGCTTTTCATTCGTTCATACATAGGTTGTTCACGATTCCATTATCGGAAACAAATTTTCAAACTGAAGTTAATACAATTAAATTATTAGCTATCAATAACGGTTACAATGAAAGTCTTATCGACAAGCTCATTGGGAAAAAACGAATAAAGTATCTGTTGCATTCAATATACCCCACGCAAACTATTAATGAAGAACAAAAATACTTCCCAATAAATTATGTCCCTAATTTGAGTAGCAAAATTTGTAACAGACTATCGAAAAATAACGTTAAAACAATTTGTACAAATAAAAGAAACTTGAAGTCATTCTTGGTCAATAATAAAGAAAAATCTAACATCGGAGAAAACAGTGGTATTTACAAAATATTTTGCGACGAATGTCCTGCTTTCTATATTGGACAGACAGGAAGGAATATAAATATTCGTGTTGAAGAACATGAAAAGTTAATTTTACAAAACAAAAATACCACTGGCTTCTCTGAACATTGTATAAAATTCAATCACTTCCTGGATTTCAACAAAACCAAATTGTTACATTCAGGTAACAAAGGAAAACGCCTTGACCTTCCTGAAATTCTCGAAATAAGTTCCGCCCATAATAGTCAATTACCCCTTGTAAACGAACAAATTGATTTTCAGGTATCACCTTTGCTTTTGTCTGTTTTATAAATAACGGTGCAATACTCTCCTGTAGTCAGTCTTGATAATGAGTTCATAACTCAAAACATGTCGACTTTTCGTTACTGCTAAATACAGTATCTAAATATTTTTTATATTGTGAAACATAAGCCAAGTGTTTTCATTTTAAAGTTTATACTTTATTCTTTATGATGTTTCACCAAGTGATGTGCGAGAATTCAATCTCAGTTATAATATTATAGGTTTGTTCCAACCTTGAATCACAAACAGATTTCCAACAGTTTGCAAATCGTTCTCAACGCGCATGTCTGTAAAATATTGGTTTCCTGATCTATGGTTGGAACACGTGATAATTTACTGGAAGTAGTTAGTCAGGCCCCAGGGAAGAGCTTCTCATTAAAAACAAAAAATCCTACCACAAACAGAAATGTTACAATAGAGCAAACACGAAGAGATAGAAAAGAATGCAATAGAGATAGAATAGTACTTGAAAAAGAGAAGTTGGAGGTGCATAAACAAAAACTTATCTTAATGAAAGAAAGAAATGAACTTCTGAGAGAAAGAAATGATCTTTTAAAAAAATAGCATATGTTCTACTTGTTAGAAAAACTTTATCCAACGTTTTATTAAGCAAATTTCAGATTTTTTTTCTCACATTCATTTTTTTACTTTAATTTTAGGATTCTTTTTTTATTAATGCATTAGTGCAATTAATATCTTAGTGCAACGTGGAAAGTAAATGTAGTACCTACAATAAAATGTAAGTTTGTTGTTCATGAAATATATGCCATTTTTTTAGTGTTACCGAACAAGAATACATAACGTAAATATGCAGAGAGTATAATGCGAGTTTTCATGTGACAATAGGTTAGGTGAATAAAAATAAGCAAAATAATCTTAAAGAAATTGTCACCATCTGAAAAATAATAGCTCTACACATGCGCCAGATGAACGGTCAGAAGATAATCCGCAAACCGTTCTGATAGTTTTCAAACAGTTTGCAACCTTGGATGGAACGCAAAACTGACCGTTTCCTAATCGTTTATGATTCTGGTTGGAACGCATTTAAGTTACTGCGCAGAATCCTGACTGTAAGAAACGGTTTCTGATGCCGGTTGGAACGAACCTTATATGTAGATATAATTTGGACTCTTTGGAAAGAGCCTTCAGTTAGAAACAAAAGTAGAAAATGTAAAATAATAATGAATTTCGCAGTGTATATTCTTGCCCAGATGATTTAAAAATGTTTCAACGAGCGCTAAACGAGACTTTCTCGATATCAGTACCTAACTTGATATAAGAGAAAACAAGAAACACTTGGCTTAAGTTTCACTGAATGTTTACCTATTAACAAAGTCTACATATGTTTCGGGTGGTTAGACAATCTCAAGAGTAATACAATATTAACTAAATTTCAAAATGTATAAATTTAGTTAATTTAGTTAATATTGTATAAGTCTTGAGAATGGGCTAACCACCCGAAACATATGTAGAGTTTGAATTGAATTGGCATTTACTTGGTGAAAGTTCATATTCATAACTTTATAAAGAAATAAAAACTAACTTTTCACAGGTTGAAATAAAAATCTATTGAGTAAAAATTTTTGATTGACATAATAAAAAAATTTTGAACCCAAATACGACATTAAAAATTCAAACAAGTTAATCAAAAACATTCAAAATATTGTATTACCTCACAATTCAAAATTATTTTCCTTAGATGTGAACAATCTGTTTCCTAGCACTCCGCCTAATGAAACTGTAAATTTAATCAAACATTTTTTTATTTCTAATAATGTTCATCCACTTATATAGATATTACTCATTTACTGAAAATTTGTTTAAAACAAAATTATTTCAGTTTCATTAACTTGTGTTATAGTAATAAGGAAGGTTTGATCATGGGAAAACCCTTAAGCCCTTTGTTATCACAAATCTATATGGATAATTCAGAGAAAACTATTATGAAACACTTCAGCAGTAAATACTTTATTGGTATAGGTACGTTGATGACGTCATTGTTTGCTATACTGGTACAGATAGACAATTGGATAATTTCATTACTTATATTAATTCCATACACCGCCGTATCAAATTTTCTCTAGAAACTGAAATGAATAATTCTATTAATTACTTAGATTTAACTATTACCAGAAAAAGCAACAAACATGAATTTTCAATTTTTCATGAACCATCTCATACAGATATTACAATTGATAACACATCACTACACCCAATTTCACATAAATTAGCCGCTTATCATAGTATGATTCACAGGCTTTTCAAAATTCCATTGTCCGAATCTAATTTTAGAAAGGAATTGCATAAAATTAAACAAATGGCAGTAAATAATGTTTATTCACCCAATATGATTGACAGCCTCATTCAGAGGAAAAATACAAAATGGCAATTTCAGAAGTTTACCCACTTATATCCGAGAAAAGTATTTAGCAGTTTAACATACTTGGGCAAACCTTCCGAAAACCTGAAATTGTTTTTTCATAAACAAAATTTCAAAGTTTTATATAAAACCAACAATAGCATTGGAAAATTGATTAAAAACAACAAATCAAAAATTCATAGATATGAACGCACTGGTGTTTATAGACTCGACTGTAACGATTGTGAAAAATTCTATAGGTATAGGACGTACAATTAGAAATTTCAGAACTGGAATGCACGAACACCAACGTAGCTATATTAAGCAGAAAACTGACTCTAATTATGCGTGCCATCTTATTCAAGAAAACCATACCATCTCCACAAAACCAACTGTTGGGAATCCCTATACATCAATAAATATAAAATTTCTTGGAACCTAGTAACGACCAGATTGAAGTAAACCCTTCTCCTCTCCTTAATCTGTTCAATGTACCTACCAATAACTCTGAATGAATTGCTTATTGTTAATTAGTTTCTCTAGGAACCCCTCTGTTATATTCAATTTTTCGTATATATAGATTGTTTTGTAATACCATAATTTAGTTCGAGATGAAGTCAATGTTATGACGAAACGCGTTTACTCAATAGATTTTTATTTCAACCTGTGAAAAGTTAGTTTTTATTTCTTTATATAGTTATGAATATGTAGAGTTTGTTAATATACATTCAGTGAAACTTAAGCCAAGTGTTTCTTATTTTCTCTTATATAACATAATGTTTCACCAAGTGATAAGCGAGGCCTCTGACTTTTACTAACTTGATATGTTTTTTCTAGATTTGCAGAAACGTTATTCACAAAGGATGGTCTGTTGTTAGAGATAGAAAGGGTAGAATTGGACCATATGCATATCTGAGGGATCAATGGGTCTCATTCGACGATATAGGAATGATCAGACACAAGTCACAATATATCAAGGCTATGGGCCTGGGAGGCGGAATGATATGGGCTTTAGATTTAGACGATTTTAAAAATCTATGTGGTTGTGAAGAATACCCTCTATTACGAACCATAAATAGGGTACTTAGAGATTATTCTAAACCAGATCCGAAATGTGTATTAGGAAAGGGACAAACTGAATCTAAAAAACCTACCACGCAACTTACTTCTACGCGAAACCCAACAACTCCTTCCTACATGTCAACTACTACAAACAATGAATATCATCCTACTGATATGCCGTGTAACGGAAGGTTATTCATGTCCGATGAAACAAATTGCCAGAACTATTACATATGTAACCAAGGGCACTTACAACTCCAATCATGTCCAAGTGGTTTGTTTTGGAGCGATAATCATTGTGACTGGCCTGAAAATACTGCTTGTCATCCGGATGCAACAATTTCACAAAGGCCAACTACTGAAACATATGAACCATCCTCTACTGAAAGCCCTGGGTATCTTCCACCAGTAGAACAAACAGAAAAGCCTTTTATTCCTGGAACTGATTATCAACCTGCGACACAAGATGGAATGAAAGTTGTTTGCTACTTCACTAATTGGGCCTGGTACAGGTAAGCTTTTTCAATTTTGCTTTTCGAAGAGAGTTGTTCAAAATCTTGACGAGGATTTTAATCGAAAATAATCTTGTTGGTGCGTATACGTTTCGAAATACAACACATACAAGTAGAAGCTTTTTGGGATTCTCCTGATTCATTATATTAGAACATATAGCTAAGATTGCTAATATTTGCCGGGAGTGCTTCATTATCTGAAAGGAATATTGAATGATTCTAGGGATATCATCAGTCACATTTGCTTCTTGGTTTTGGCTCAACTCAGTTTTAGATCTTAGTCGCGAGTTCACTTCCATTTTTTTAAGGAAACGGATAGGGTTTGTACTTAGCTGGTTTCTCTGCAGTTGAATTCAAGGTAATGCTCTTTGAAATTGTAATTCAAATATCATTTCAATGCTTACTTTATTGAAATATATTCTGTTGCTTAATCTGGTGGAGATGTGTAAGCACGCAAAACCTCAAAAACCACGAAAAATATGTAATCTCTACATCAAGATAGCTGCGGTTAAGGAAAATAGTGGGAACTACCAAAAGCCAGTTCTCTAACATCAACTCAATCCAAGCATTTTATCCTTCTAACTCAATCAGCTGTAGAGTTGCGCAAAATCTCAAACACCAAGATAACCAGAAACTTCTACATAAATATAGCGGGGGTAAAATTTTCAGCCCTCTAACTGAATTTGAGAGGGTTTAGGTGTACATAAATCCTTAATAAACCGGATACCCTTCAGCAAAGCCCTAAAAGGCTTAATTTATTTTGGATATATTGTTCATAATTAATTTCCACATCTATCGCCCCCTTTTTGAATTTCCGTTCACGGACCTCCGCGCCAATTAGACATCAGGTATAGAAATGTTATTAACCACATTGAGGACTATGAAGGTTAACAACCATATAAGTACCTAATACGTATAAGTTTTTCAAATATAATTTTCATCTAACGAAGTTCTTTATATATTATATATATATATATATATATATATATATATATATATATATATATATATATTTTTTTTATTTTTATATATATATATATATATATATATATATATATATATATATATATCATCATCATCATCATCACGTAGCGCTACAACCCTGGGTGGGTCTTGGCTGACTGCACAACTTTTTTCCAATTTGTTCGGTCTTCCATCAACCTAGGGTCAAATGGAATGTTCATTTTCCGGAGATCTGCTTGGATGTTGTCTCTCCATCGCATTCTGGGACGTCCGAGTGGTCTTTTGCCTCTGGGAATCTCCTCCCATATCAGTTTTACAAGTCTTTCGTTATGCATTCTGTGCACGTGGCCTGCCCATCTTAGTCGCTGTGATTTAATTTCTTGGACAATATCGGCGTCGTTGTAGAGTGCTTTTAATTCGATATTGGTTCTGATCTTATACTGGTTTGTGGTGATGTCATGGTGAGGTCCGAAAATTTTTCTAAGTATTTTTCGTTCAAAGCGTCTGAGCTTTTCTTCGTTTGCTTTGGTCATGGTCCATGTTTCGCATCCGTATGTTATTACAGGTCTGACGATGTATTTATAGATTTTGATCTTTGAAATTCTTGTGAGATTTTTTGATTTTATGAGCTTATTCAGTGCAAATAGACAGCGATTTGCAGATTGGATTCTGTCTTTTATTTCTTCGGTAACATCGTTGTCCGCTGTGATTACGGCCCCCAGATACTTAAAACGTTGTACTCTTTCGAAATTAAAGGTGTTGATCGTCACATTTTGTCCTATTCTGTTTCTTTGTGTCGTTCTATTTATACACATATATTTCGTCTTCTCTTCATTAATCTTCAGCCCTACTTCACTTGTTGCTGTTGCTCTTTCCACCTTGTTGAAAATGTCTTTCGTGGATAGGATGGAGTCTCCAACGAGATCTATGTCATCTGCATATGCGAGTAACAGCTTGGGGCCTTGAACCGATAGCAATTCTGTTTTTATTTCGGCCGACCTCATGGCTTTCTCCAATTCAAGGTTAAAAAGTAGTGGAGATAACGCATCACCCTGTTTAAGTCCACTGTTGATTTCAAAGCTGCCAGACAGTTTGTTATTTACACGTACTTTTGATATTCCACCCTCCATACAGACTTTGGTCATCCGAATGAGTTTCTTTGGTATTGAGAACTCCGCCATGGCATTCCATACTTGGCTTCTTTCTACGCTATCATACATATACAGGTAGCCCTCGGTTTTAATGGTCATGTACCGGGATTCCCCGGCCAAACTGGACACCAAGACAGGTTGATGAACCAGTTATGAAGTATTTACCGAGCTGCTACGACATATGTAGGTACATTTTATTGAACGCAATTAAATCTATTTACTTTTTCTGTGTAATATTTTTAAGTACCTAAATTATTGGTAAAGTAAACCATGACAATAGAAGGAGTGCAGAAACCATAGAAATAATCACTGATGAACTCTGTGAGATAGACCCCGGATTGGGAAAGAAGTTCGAACGTAAAGAGAAGTGTTATCGCATCAATTCGACCATATTCTGAACTTCTCGAAGAGAGAAAATGAAAATCTGAGCAGTTAGCACTGGATACTTTTTTCCAAGAAGATATAAGCGATCCGAAACCGAGAATTTCAACAAAGAAATGATAATATGCTCCCTGTGAAAATACACTTTTTTTGATCAAATTGTTTTGTTTTTGTTATAGAGAATTTTATTTTTGTTTTACAATTAATTACATAGTAGGTATACATACATTTATTTACTTTAAATATAATAATGTTATACCTGCATAATCCTATTTTTTATGAGATAGAACCTAACTCCATAACTCCCATTATGATTGGGTTCAATTTACGCCGATTCGGTTTACGCCGGTTTTTTTAGGAACGGAACCCCGGCGTAAACCGAGGGCTACCTATATATATATATATATATATATATATATATATATATATATATATATATATATATATATATATATATATATATATATATATATATATATATATATATTATCATCTTCAAACAGAGGGGAAGGGATGGGCGGGGAGGTGCATGATACAGCAAGTATCTGTAATGCAAACTTAAAATTGTATAACTTGATACAAGTATTAGTTATTTGCATACTTTAATGGACATATTATTCGAATGTTTACAATTTATATACACTACAGAGAGACATTAGTGAAATCATATGTTCAGCGTAAAAAAAGAGTAGATATCGAAAAGCATTTATTAGGTAACTTCGTTCCTGACTGCAGCCCCCTGACCGAAAACGTTTTTCATTTTTCGAAGTTTTCGGAATATACTTTAGATTCTATTCTTATTATTATATCATTTACAGGCAAGGAGATGGAAAATATCTTCCAGATGATATAGACCCATCTTTATGTACACACATCACCTATGGTTTCGCAGTACTAGATTCAAACACCTTAACAATAAAACCCCACGACTCCTGGGCTGACATCGACAACAGTAAAAGAATTGAAATATTAATATTAATTTGTATAATATTTAAAATGTAACTGTTTTTCAGATTTCTATACGAAAGTTGTAGCATATAAGGCAAAAGGTCTGAAAGTTCTAATAGCCCTCGGAGGATGGAATGACTCACTCGGAGATAAATATTCAAGGCTAGTGAATAATCCTGAAGCCAGAGCCAAATTCATTTCACATGCTGTACAATTTATTGAGAAATGGGGATTTGACGGTTTGGATTTAGATTGGGAATACCCTAAATGTTGGCAGGTATGAACAGTCCTGTGCGTGAAGTTTGGTATATCATTTCCTAAAATAACATGTTTCCGACTGCTAACCATGGAAGCGGTATCATTTTTGTTGCCTCAGTTTTTGTTTTGAGCTGTATTCGCAATTCAATCTTCTTTCCTAGTTTTGCAACACATTCAAAAAAACTTCTTCTCAAATGAAGTTCATTATCTGAAAACATTGTGACTTGCACTTTCAGTTGAACAAGATATTTATTATGTTGTCAGTTGTATCACAAGTTTTACCATTTAATTGATTAATGATTGTCATGTTATGTTTTATAATATGAACATAAGCAAGTGTTCTAAAAAAAATTATCTGATTTACGTTCATTAGGTTTAATATTTATATAATTTAATATTGCTTATATAATTGCCCATATCATTTATATATAAATTGAACAAAAACGGTCAGAGGACTGTTCCCTGTGGCACCCCATGTAGCGTCATCCATGGGGATGAAACGCTATTTCCTTATTTAACTTTTTGGTATCTTTTATTCAAATAGGAGCAGAACCATTGTTACACTTTGCCATTCAATCCAATTTTTCTCAATTTACATAGGAGCAGTTGTCTATCAATCGCGTCAAAGGCTCTTTGAATGTCCAAGAATCATCTTACCTTGATCCATCTCAGAAAGGCACCTGTGACAGAGATTCAATAAATTACTCTCACAAGAATGCATAAGACGAAAACCAGATTGTTTCTTGCAATTTGAGTCACAAAATTATACAAGATTCAAAGAGATCTTTGTTGAAAAAATGCTTAGACGAAATATTGTTACTATTTTTCGTAAGTATATTCATTCCTGATCTTTAATATTTAATTGGTTCAAGGTTGACTGTGATAAAGGCCCTTCTTCCGATAAACAAGGATTTGCGTCTTTGGTGAAAGAACTGAGTGATCAGTTTAGACCGAAAGGTCTACTATTATCATCAGCAGTATCACCTAGCAAAATGGTTATAGATGAAGGTTACGATGTTCCTACACTCAGCCATTACTTCGATTGGATTGCTGTCATGACGTACGATTTTCACGGAAATTGGGATAAACAAACTGGACATGTTGCACCTCTATACTATTATCCTGGAGATGCTTACGACTACTTCAATGCGGTAAGGAATTGATACCGCGATATACTAAATTCAAAGATACAGAGCATTCAGACATTGGCGTTGCTAGTGTACTAGCCCTCTAGTGTAATTATTCCACTCATCACAGCAAACCATTCCAAATTGGAAAAAAAAAAATCAAGACAAATATAGACAATTTCTTGCTAATTTTAATATATCAATTAAGTTTTAGTTTTCTGTTTTTCGCTAAACCGGATCAAATTACCTCTGAAGCAATTGAATATGCAGAAATAGATATGGGAGAACCGATTTTGAAACATAATTGTTGCACTCATTCTTTTCCTTTTTAAAATGTAAATTCTTAATTATCAAGTCAATTCAAAGGAGCTGTTGCGGTGAGCATATGTATATATATATATATATATATATATATATATATATATATATATATATATATATATATATATATATACATATGCTAACCGCAACAGCTCCTTTGATATAGATTATATTAACGGACTTGATATTTGTTTGTGAAATCCTAAAGTTTGTTTTATTAACTTATATGTGTAAATTAGTTTTTTTAAGTTTACTGTGTCTGAATCGCCATACGATAAATAAATAAATAAATAAATATATATATATATATATATATATATATATATATTTTTTTTTTATTCAAAACAAATATAAAAATTACATAAGTAAACCCAAAATACCTTTGTCACAAAAAACAAAGGTATTAGTATTTGAAACAAAATCTATTTCTTAATCTATCTTAAATCTAGGAAAATCATCTTCTGAACAATTTTGCAATCATATATCAATATACAGTTTGTCACCTAAACTAGAAGTTTGTGTGTGAACAAACTTCCCAGATTAAAATAACTTATGTAATATGGCGTTAGCACTAGCTGATACCTGAATATATAATGCTCAACAAAACTAAATAATTTAAAACTATACAATAATTATTATCACCATTGAACTGAAACATAATCCCAATGCAGAAGGAAATAATATATACATATATATATATATATCTATATATATATATATAAATATATATATTTATATATATATATATATATATATATATATATATATATATATATATATATATATATAGGATAACTATTTGTAGGGACTGCAGCAATGTAAAAGGAAACTCTTTGAAGTTTTTCCAAGCTTTCGGAATCGTTTATTCCATCGTCAGGGAGAATCTATCATGAGAATGATTACATAGATGTTGATAATACGATATAAGAAACATTGAAAATGATGCTATTTGTTAAAAAATTATAAAAGTTGATACATTTTTGAAGTTATAATTAAATTACTGAACGAAATGACAAATCGGAGTCACTCATTTTTTTAAAATTTTCAAATTGAAGTTTGACATTATTTCGTTACGTTAAATTAATTCGATTTTGTGTTATTTTATATCAAGTGAAAGTAAAAAAGAATAAATTTCACTCAAATGGTTTATATCTGTTTTTTTATTTATGGATTTATTGTCTTGATAAATAAAGGCCATTTCTAAAAAAGATCTTTTTGAAAGATGTGATTCTCTTGCAAGAACAGTTGTTGAAAGGTAGTTCATCTGGTGGTCACAATCATTGACATGTTTAGCTAAAGCACATCTCTCAGGGTGTAATCTACTATCACTCTTATGAGAAGTGATTCTGTCTTTTAATAATCTTTTTGTTTGGCCAATATAATTCTTATCACAATCAAGACAAGGGATATTATAAACAACATTTGTGAGTGATAAAATAGGAATTTTGTCTTTTACTTTCGAATATATTTGTCTCATTGAAATAACTGTTCTATTTGCAATTTTGATGTTTTCAAAAGATTGAAAAATTCTGGTCAGTTTAGGTGTTATTTCTTTTATATAAGGTAACGAGGCATAAAAAACTGAAACTTGACTCATATCTGTAACAAGTTCATTATGAGAAATGTTATTTTGTCCTATAATTTCATTTTCTGATAAGGATGTGCTAAATAAAATTTTCTTGACTAAAGATGGTGGGTAGGAATTTTGTATGAAAAGTTCTTGAAGTTTATTCAAATTTTTGTTATGAAAAGATATATCAGAAATTTTGAGTACTCTGTTCTTCATTTGTTTTAACAAATTCACTTTCATCGAAAATTTGTGATAAGAAAAGAAATTCAAATACCTTCCTGAACTGCATGCTTTTCTATACCAATCAATCAATATTATGTTATCTACCGATCGTATAAGTTTTGTATCAAGAAAAGGTACTGAAAGATCTGAGTCTTCTGTTTCGATTGTGAATTGAATGAATGGGTCGTAACTATTGAAAGTATCTAAAATTTCTGTTATACCACAAATGTTGTTCATAATATCCCTTGTCTTGATTGTGATAAGAATTATATTGGCCAAACAAAAAGATTATTAAAAGACAGAATCACTTCTCATAAGAGTGATAGTAGATTACACCCTGAGAGATGTGCTTTAGCTAAACATGTCAATGATTGTGACCACCAGATGAACTACCTTTCAACAACTGTTCTTGCAAGAGAATCACATCTTTCAAAAAGATCTTTTTTAGAAATGGCCTTTATTTATCAAGACAATAAATCCATAAATAAAAAAACAGATATAAACCATTTGAGTGAAATTTATTCTTTTTTACTTTCACTTGATATAAAATAACACAAAATCGAATTAATTTAACGTAACGAAATAATGTCAAACTTCAATTTGAAAATTTTAAAAAAATGAGTGACTCCGATTTGTCATTTCGTTCAGTAATTTAATTATAACTTCAAAAATGTATCAACTTTTATAATTTTTTAACAAATAGCATCATTTTCAATGTTTCTTATATCGTATTATCAACATCTATGTAATCATTCTCATGATAGATTCTCCCTGACGATGGAATAAACGATTCCGAAAGCTTGGAAAAACTTCAAAGAGTTTCCTTTTACATTGCTGCAGTCCCTACAAATAGTTATCCTCTACACTAGTCAGCGACTATCCTCCTCTTATATATATATATATATATATATATATATATATATATATATATATATATATATATATATATATATATATATATATATATATATATATATATATACCCCCATTCCCGCACGTCACTGTCCCCTTTCGATACAGTGCAGTACTCTATGATTTTATGTTATATTAATTGGAAAATATTGAAATCTCCAATAAATATTCTTTTCAATAACTTGTTTATTGATTTGATAAATTAAAACATGGACAATACAGTACTTCATTCGGATATCCCACAGCATCTGACCCTTTCTTGGCAAATGGGATTTTGGATTAAATAACTTTACTAGGAATGCTATTTCGATGTTTATTGTTCTCACCCTCATACCGTATATTTTTTCTATAGTGGGTATTAAGTTTTGTACGCTGTGTAGGACTGCTGGTAGTACACCCATACCTACTCGATTACTTTTACTCATTAATTTCAAGTGTTTATGTAGGTACTTTATAATATATAAGCATTATAAGGTATTCTGCATCTAATTGCATTTAGATTGAAAGTGTTTTCCAACATTTACCACTTTTTCAAACTTATAATTTTGCTAATAGAGATTTCGAATCGACTTTAAAATCCATATTTTTTCACTACTTTCAGAATTTCTCATTGAACTATTGGATTGAGAAGGGAGCTGCCCCAAAGAAATTGGTTATGGGAATGCCAATGTATGGACAAAGCTTTGCACTTGCAGATGCAGGTAATAATGGACTGAATTCACAGTCATATGGACCAGGAGAAGCTGGCGATTTCACAAGAGCTGGAGGATTCATGGCTTTTTATGAGGTGGGTATAATTATATCAAGCTAGTGGCAGAATTTAACAGAGTTTGGCATAGAACTTTTTTGAATCAGTCAAGATTTGAGAACATTTTGTGTCACAGTGAAAAATTTTAAGTTTGAACTTTAAAATAAAACACACTTGGCTAAAGTTTCACTATATGAAAATAATTAGATACTGTATTTAGCAGTAAAGGATAGTCGACATGTTTCGAGTTATGAACTCATTATCAAGACTGACTACAGGAGAGTATTACATCTTATTACATAAAACAGACAATAGCAAAGGTAATACCTGAAAATCAATTTGTTCGTTTACAAGGGGTAATTTACTGTTATGGGCGGAACTTATTTCAAGAATTTCAAGAAGGTCGAAGAGCTTCCCTTTATTACCCGAAATCAACAATTGGGTTTTGTTGTCCAGGAAATGATTAAATTTTATACAATGTTCGGAGAAGACAGTGGTAATTTTATTTTGTAAAATTGACATTTTATGTTCATCAACACGAATGTTCATATTCCTTCCTGTTTGTCCAATATAGAAAGCTGGACATTCGTCGCAAAATATTTTGTAAACACCACTAATTTTTCCGATGTTAGATTTTTCTTTATTATTGACTAAGAATGACTTCAAATTTCTTTTATTTGTACAAATTGTTCTAACGTTATTTTTCGATAGTATGCTACAAATTTTGCTACTCAAATTCGGCACATAATTTAGTGGGAAGTATTTATGTTCTTCATTGATAGTTTGCGTGGGGTATATTGAATGCAACAGATTCTTTATTAGTTTTCTCCAAATGAGCTTATCGATAAGACTTTCATCGTAACCATTAGTGGTGGCTAATAATTTAATTTTATTAACTTCGGTTTGAAAATTTGTTTCATATAATGGAATTCAATCTCAGTTATGAAAAATGAGTTTGAAGTCCATAGTGCTCATAGAACAATTTTCCCGTTACTAGATACGACAGGTGCTGATAATCCTGATTTCCTTCAGTTAACTAGCTAATACAATTCGCACTTATCAAAAGAATTTCATTAATTGTTATCAGAAGTTCGTTGCTATATTACTTTCATAGAAGCAGTCTTGGTCTAAATAGATTGATAAATATTTCTTTATACTTCAGATTTGTGAAAGGGTGAAACGACGAAGTTGGAATGTCATTAGGGATCCCCAAGGTCGTATTGGACCTTATGCCTATAGTGGAAATCAGTGGGTCTCCTACGACGATATTGCAGAAATCAAAAGAAAGGTAAATATGGTGAAGAGATTAATTTCCGATTAATTGACTTTCATTTTGTTTTAGTCCAAACTGATAAGGGATTTAGGTCTGGGAGGTGGAATGATATGGGCCCTAGATTTAGACGATTTCAGAAATAGATGTGGCTGTGGAAAATATCCTCTGCTGAAGACTTTGAATAGAGAGTTAAGACAAATTTCATCAGATATAAGTGTTCAAAATTGTACATAAAATATTAGTTGATCATGGTGTGTACAAAGTGAGAATCAATATCTTTTCTTCTTTTTAATGTGAATATCGGCTTACATTTCAAAGGACAAAAAATATGAGCAATTAAATAAGTTCAATCAATAAAATAAAACGATACAATTTCTTATACGACTTTTATTTTGTGAAATAACAAATAGATAGTATTGGTTTATGAGCTATCATTAGCTTGATACGGCTGTGAATCTTTTCTCAAGTAAAGTTTCAATACAATCAGAAGTTGAAGGTTTTGACATTATATATGTGAAGCATAGGTTGAGTCTGCATCCTCAGATGAATTTCCTGTGTTGCAACTAACATTCTGGCACTAAAGGAAATACTGATCTACTATAAAATATTTCTGAGAAGGAATTATTATCAAAAGTCCAACAGCACATATTTCATGTTAGATGAATTTTATATCCAAAGTTATACACACTGGTTGTGTTTTTCTACTGAAACAGACGAATCCAAAACAGCTGCTGCTTTTGTAAACAGCAGCCCCAACCAATAAACTGATCGAGACGAGTTCTAGATAGGTTTGGTAATACTCGAAATCTATTCAAATGTTAGTTTGGAGTGTCAACACTCTTCCCGTCGCTTGATGAAAACATTTTTCTCAAAATAGTTAGTATATGATAGTAGATATACTAGGAGAGTTCTGGCTAATGCGCATGCGCAACGGCGCGAAATTGAGATTTGAAAATGAAAAATTACATTTTTTTAAATTTCTCCTTTGATTTAGTCATTTTTCGTAATTCACCTTGGGTTGCCTGTATCAGTAGAGGTTGTGGGAATTACTTTTTTTTACCTAGAGAAAGCTAGGAGATCCGGTGAGTTTCGAACCTACGTTAATTAAATAATTGAAATATAGATAAGGTGGTTATTCTACTAGGCTAATGTAGCCTTATCCGAGACAACGATGATGATATCTCTCTACAGGTAAACAAACCAATTCTGCAAATCTCGTCTTGTTTACGACGACGGCGACAGTCAAACAGGTAAACAAGTCTTCTATCGGAGGTGACCTTGAATTCATACATCTAAATAGTCTTATTCGTTCGACTCGGATAAAGCTACATTAGCCTCGTAAGAAAAACACTTTATCTGTTATCTAAAGATATTAAAAAGTTATTGAAAAGTAAATGTCCTTAGTGGAATATTCGCACAAATGTGATAAGCTACAAGACGACAACATGGAAGGAGGCACATCTACTCAGCCTACCACTTTGAAACTCCTGAAAACGAAAAGGAGAATACAAGATGAGGAAAATCCTATCCAAAGTCATCCAGCTACTAAAAACGTCAAAGAAGAGATTAGTAGATGAGAGCTACCTGTGAACATCAGGTATTCAAAACTAGAAAACGAAGAATTCATGATGGAGAACGAAAATGAAGAAGAGGAAGCCGAACAGGAAGAAAACCAAAACACGCTAAATGGTAATATCTTAATTGAAAGAAAAATTAAACCACCCCTACTCATCCTACAAGGCAAAATAAACAATCAAAAAGCCTTTGTGGAAAAACTCGAGGAAATAACGGATAAGTTCCACCGAAGTATCACAAAAACAGCACAAACATATTTGAAAATAACGACCACGACTGGAGACAGGTGAATTTATTATTGAAAGAACAAGAAATGGAATACCACACTTTCACTAGTAAAGATAAAAGACGCACGCGTTCGTACTGGAAGGGTTAGACAACGAACCAAGCACTGAAGTTATTGAAAAAGAATTTCAAAATGAAAAAAACTAGGCGCCTAATATACCTGGTGATAACAGGGAAAGAAATCCTACTAAAACATCTTCAGAAATCTGTATATACGTGAATTACACAAAAGTCAGCTGGTCAAGATATAAAAACAAGAACAGAGTCACACAATGTCATAATGGCGAACTTTGGGGCCATGCAACATCAAATTGCAATGCAAAACTAGTCTGCCTGAGATGTGAGAAGGAACACTTCAGTTCAGAATGTTCACTAAAAATCGAAGACACTCCAATATGCGCGAACTGTGGCGGCAAACACACCGCAAACAATTTATAGTGCCCTGTATACAAAAAAATTGTGGAAAATAAAATTGGTGCGAAACCAAAAGTTGTCACTGCAGTGCCAAAATATATTCCTGCACCAATGCCCAGTGCAAATATGTGGGAATCACGGAGAGCAGCCATGGATCAGAGACTCAACATACCGGAGCCACAAAAAAATACAAAATAAGGAACACATTACCTCAAAAGTTTGATAAATATTAAAGAGTTTCTCATAAGTATAATAAGCATATTAAATAAAAAATTAGCCAATACTAATGACTAAATACAGAGGTGCCAAATCTTTTTTGATTTTACCCAAAAATTATGGTTTTTAAATTAAATATTTCACATTGGAATGCAAACGGCATTAGCAACAAGATGCCAGAACTAGAAAACTATTTGCGAAAACATGAAATAGATATAATGTTAATTAATGAAACGCGATTAAAAGCAGAAAGTAAACTTTATTGTAGGGGTTATGAGGTACTTCGCAGAGAAAGACAAACGAACACAGGACATGGGGGAATTGCAATATTAGTCAAACGTGGGGTTGCGTTACAAACAACATCGAAAATACAAACAAATTAGAGGACGAAATTAAAAAATCAGGAATATCCTTATAACAACAAAAGATGCAGTTACGGAGAAAAGGATTATCAGCAGCAACACCAATAAACTTTCAGAACAAATTTTAGACGTTATTAAACTGAGAAAAAGACATAAAAAGATGGCAGATACATAGAGACCCAAACGATAAACATATCATGCATTTTCTGAATACAAGAATAAAAACACAAATTAAGGACTACAAAAATAAGACATGGGCAGAGAAGCTTAGAAAGTTGAATCCTCGAGACTATTCCTTCTGCAAAATGACAAGAGCATTAAAAAACGATTTCAACAAATTCCAATACTACAAGACAATGACAATAAATTTATGCCAGACACATAGAAAATGAATAAATTATCTTCAAATTTTGAACAAATACACATCGGTGACATCGAAACGGACAAACAGAGAGAGAGAGAGAGATATGGTAAAAGAAGTGAAACTTTTTTAAAATCTGAAATACCCTTAAACGTCCATACATTATTTGTGAAACCCGAAGAACTAAGGAGTATCATAAATAATCTGCCGAATAATAAATCCCCAGGAGGCGATGAGGTCACTACCAAATTAGTAAAAAATTTACCCCGGAAAGGATTGGTTCAGCTGGTTTACATCAAAAATGCAATATTCAAACTTCAACATCTGGAAAACATCCATCGTCATTCCCATCCTGAAGCCAGGTTAAGACCCGAAAGACTGTAAAAGTTATAGACCGATAAGCCTCCTATCTGTATCTACTTGGTAAAATATGCGAGAAAGTCATATTGAAACGACTTGACAAAGTAGTGAAGCGACTCAAGCAGAAGGACGAATTCCAGTTCGATTTCAAGGAGAAGCATAACACAAAGCAACAAGTTGTACGAATTGTCAATGATATTGTTAAAAATTTCAATGATAAGCGTAACACTATATTAGCACTGTTTGATATAGAAAAGGCTTTTAATAGAGTATGGATAGATGGACTTATCTATAAAATTATTCAAAATAGATTCCCACATCATTGGATCAGGTTCATTCACTCATACCTCATAGGAAGGAATATGCAGGTACAAGTAAACAACCGTCGATCGACAGCTAGAAAAATAAATGCAGGTGTGTTTCAGGGATCGGTATTGGAGCCGAAACTATTTAACATCTATATACACGATATACCCCAACTTCCTAACACGGAAATTGCACTATTCGCGGACGATACCGCTATATACGCCACATCATTTTCAGCAGAAGCGGCCAAATCATTGATAAGATAGCACTGCCAAATTCAAAGAATTCTATGAAGAATGGAAAATACTAATGAATAAAACAAACACCGAACAAATAATTTTCACAAGGAAATTTACCAACAACAAAATAATTACCTCAATACAAATAGACAACCATAAAATCATACCAAAACAATCAGTTAAATACCTGGGCGTCGAAGACGACTACAGACGAAAGTACAAACGGCACATACACAATACATCGAGAAAGGTATACGGACTTACAAAAAATTTATTTCCACTTCTTAATAAAAACAGCGAGCTTAGTAAAAATAACAACAAATTATTATACACAATAATCAGACCAGCAATAACATACGCTGCACCAGCATGGTGTAATGTGAGCAATCCTATACTCAGGCCATTGCAAGTTTTTCAAAACAAAATGCTAAGATTGATAACTACAATGGACAAATTCACCCGACTAGAAGATTTTTATTATAGATCTCATGTTTGCTTTTTCTGTTTAATTTTATGCATGCCACCAGCTTCAATTCGAATCGTAGATAAAAAAAATGCATATAGGTACCTGAATTGAAAAAATAATTTTCTTTTAAATAATCAAATCGAAAGTTCAATTAATCTCTTAGTTGCAAATATCTAAATATTTCTAAAATTTCATCTATGCAAATAAAACTAAATACACTTTCCCTTTTAACAACAGGGATAACCAGGTTACATCCAACGAAATTAATTTGTGGTTTCCCTAACCCAAATAAAGACGATAATTATAGACATGCAACACAATGGCACCTAACCCTTCAAAATGAAATTGGTGCATGAAGCTTTATTTCTTACGACTTAATATAACTGCTAAGGGAACTCATTCATAAGTGGAAAAATTTTGAATTTGTATTATTTTATCATTGACAGTTTACACTTGATCATTGAATTAAGTTATATTTGATAAACTCACTAGAACGTACGCTAATCTATGAAAGGTTGTAGTATGCTTATTTCCTCTTATTAAAGATTTAAATAAGCATCCAAAAGATTCTGGTAAAATAAAATCAACGTGTCTAATCAAAATTGAGTGGAGTAAAGTAACTGTATTATTTTAATATTGTTAAAATTGTTATTTCGCTAATCTCTTCTTGGTGGAATATAATTTAATTTATATTTCATGGATCTTGTTATTATTGCAAGAACCAAGAAGGCATTGACGGATGCATTTACTGCCATTGAAAGATCCGCAACAAAAATACACTTAAGCGATAACGAAAGCAAAACAAAATATATGCCTGTCTGCAAAACAACAGAAAGCCTAAATTTCCTGGAAATTGAAAATAGTAAATTTGAACGTGTAGATGGCTTCTATTATCTCGGCTCGAATGTAAACGCCCAGAGCAGTTTAGATACTGAGATAAAACAACGCAATGTCGCTGCTAATCGCTGTCTTAATGGGTTGAGAAATTTCCTACGTTCCAAGTTGGTTAAAAGAAAAACAAAGATATTGCTTTATAAAACCATTATAAGACCAGTGCTTACTTATGGCTCAGAAACCTGGGCCATGACAAAATCGCTCGAAAATCGACTGGCTATCTTTGAAAGAAAGGTTTTGAGGAATATTATGGGTGCAGTGAACATCAATGGTGCATGGAGGCACAGATACAACAGCGAACTGTATGAGATGTATAGAGAGGCAAATATCATCAACTACATAAAAGTCAATCGAATGAAATTTGCCGGGCACTTGAATGAATCCCGACTCGTTGACATCAAGAGTTTTTCACTTTAAACCAATCGGCACCAGGGCTAGAGGGAGGCCCAAACTTAGATGGATTGACTGTGTAGACGAGGATTTTGGAGCATTGAAGGTCAGAAACTGGAGGTCGATTTCCAAAGAAAGATCGGAATGGAAGAAGATTCTGAAGAAGGCCTTGGCCCACAAAGGGCTGTCGAGTCAATGAAGAGGAAGAAGAAGAAGGATCTTGAAGAAAACACTCTCCTAAAGTTTCACAAAATATTGAAATTTATTAAAATTTACTTAACAATGTTTCGCATTTTGAGTCCACTACCATAAGTATTTCTAAGATTGCTTACAATTTTCAAGCATCACAATCATGGCAACAGGTTAGCTATGCATATGTTCTTTTTTTATTTAGTAATAAAGAAAGAAATCAGAGCGATGCAAAAAAGATGTCGCATATCCAGAGCGATGCAACAAAAGTGTCGCATATCAAAACCAAAACCTGTTGCAATGATTGCGATGCTTGAAAATTGTAAGCAATCGTAGAAATATTTTCGATAGTGGATTCAAATCGCGAAACATTGTTAATAGTAGGGTAGCCCGAGATGCTGAATATGGATTTACTCGAGCGTCGTGGGGACAAGCAATTCATACATACTGGGGAGAGTCATTGTAATTTAATTTTATGAATTCATCAAAAGTTTGTATATCCATTACACGTAATTGTACCTTACGCACTTCAGTAAGAATTAAATCTGCAAAATAATCAATTGTGCAAACCTTGGTTATAGCATTGTCACTGTCAATTTTTTCACTCATCTTCCGTACAAAAAGATTTATTCCGGCTGCAAAAGTTTTTAAATAGTCAAAAGCCAAATAAAAGTTTGGAAAGTGATTTTCCCTAAATATCAGTACATTATAACATGTGGAATACAGTGAATATAAACCAACTGTATCCAGATATAGGTAATTCAATTTCTAAAATAAAGTGAAAATTTACAAAAACAACTATCAGATGACTCTAGCAATTATTTAATAGATTATGTCTACAGAGACTGAAATTCAATAAATCAGTGAGACAGTAGCACGCCTAGTTCTCATGAGAAAAGTCCTGTATTTAAACTTCCCGGTCGGCTGTCCGTGCCATTAGTTTTTCTTAATTTTAAAACTAGTTACACATCTGTTTCATTAATAATCTGAAAGAACCCATACTTCAATACATACTTTTTTATTTCATTCGACGCTATTTTTAATTTACTACAAAAATCATGACATTAAATACATGAAAACAAACATTAAAAATGTCATATTGTTATGACTTAAAGTGTCATGTCATATTAAGGAAACGAATATTTCCTTACAGTCATTTTTCGTTGCCTATCAACGACTAAGTGTAGGGAAATATTGACTTTATCCACTCCTATTGAATAATGTATTCATTATTCAACTGCGTTTCAGCAATTAATAGTATCTATTACCAAACAGCGTGAGTAATAATAACTCACTGCTATAACTCACTATATAGTCTACTAAGATCCCAAGTAAGATCGACCGTCACTCATCTGCTAATGTCACTGGAATAATTCTGACGTTTTCAAATTAAGTTGATACTACCTAATTATTGTGAATTTTGTGCTGAAAAATATGGTATTTATTGTTATAGTCGTAGATAAAGTATAGTATTCAACTTGCGGTAATGGTCATAACTCACTTGATGAATTACAGCACTCGCTTGCAGCTCATGCTGCAAACTTCATCTGCGTGAGTTATGACCTACATTACCGCTCGTTGAATAATATACTATTTTCTTTCAAAGATGTCAAAAATGTCAATATTTCCGAACGATTTGCGGAAAATATCAATATCAAGATAGGCTCGTATTATTCATTTTGATAACTGAATTTTTGATATAATTATTATTTCTAAACTTCTAGTAATGTTTGAGTGAACTGAGTTAGTAAGTGAAGAAGTTTCATATGCACATTCGGAGCAGATCAGAGTTGCACTGTAATCATTAAAGGAAGTCTTCTATTTTCTATGGATCTGTGTACACATGATTCAATGTTCGATGATATTGCGTCAAACCTATGAAGGAAAAGTAGATGAGTGTTCATGAAAAATAGAAAAATAGAGAGGTTTATTTTGACGCCTTTTCATATGTAAGTTGTGTTATTTTGACGTCTGAGGAATCAGTTGGCACACAAATGGTATCTAAATTGTTTGTTACACAAAACACTCATAACAGTGGTCATTGTGCCTTCATGTAATACTTTTATTCATCCTCATGATGCTTAAAGGTAAGGAAAAATATTAAATATTGCATAGTATGGATCTCAGTATTTTTCAAAGTATGAAATGTTTTTGTTTTGATAAATCTGGAATATAAATCTAGATGTGAATTAAAAAAAATATTATTGTGCACAAAATTAGAAGTGACATTGGCATTGAAAAAGTCATTTCACCCTATTAAAAATAAATAATTGTTGCCAAACTGAGTTCTATTCACATAGTCTTAATATAGATTTGAGATTGTTATATTTGTTATCACTTTCTAGGTATGACAGTAACTCTCTTATAAGCTGATGCAGAGGTGAATATCCAACCTTCATAAATAAAACATGATAAATTCATGACACATATTGGTAATTAAATTGGAACCTTATATTCCACAAAAGGTAAGGCAATATTTTTTGCAAAATATATTTGATTATTGTAACACTTAAAAAACTCATAATCAATATATGTATAATATAAAGGTGAACTTTTAACAATATAGTATGAGGTATATCATTTAACCTAGTTTCCAATTCTGAAATTTACTATTTTGTTCAATTATTGTCTACATCTATTCGTTAAACTGAATTATATTCAATTATGGTTTCAGAGAAAATGAGTGAAAGTGAAAAGAAATGGTCATGTGAATATTGCACTTATGAAAATTATCCGTCAGCATTAAAGTGTACCATGTGTAGAGGACATAGACCATTTATAAGTGAAGATATATATAGCTTACATGATATTGATGATAAATCTAATACTGCAGCTGGTCCTTGTGATAATAAACCTAAAAGAGGAAAATGGCAATGTCAAACATGTACTTTTACCAATTCTTCAAAAGAACATATTTGTTCCCAATGTGGAGCACTGTTAGCCAATATTACAGCTAGTAACTTACATGAACATATACAGCCTTTAAAAATCACTCAGCATTCAGATCTGGCCCAAAGCCTTTCTCAGCCTAGAAACAATAGTCCTCCAGCCAGCTTGACTAATGTGGAAAATACTAGAAGAATGACTTTAGGAAAATGGAGTTGTATGGTAAGCTTTTTAGTTGGTTCAGTCAAAATGGACTTTTTGTTAGGTTAGTGAATTTTGCATATAAATGATATTAGACAATACTTGGGATATCTGATGAATGGTTCGTGCATTTAGAACTGAATATTAAAAAATCGAAAAAAATGCACATCATCAAGGAATATAAGATTTTAACCCTCTCGCTCACCTTGTCCTCAATTGAGGACAACCTACTTTGGATTTTTTCCTATGAAGTGCCGCTTGCTCTTACTTCTCTGTCACATTGTTCTCAGTTGTGGACATCATATACTTCCAAATGAATATATGTGCTGCCATCTACAAGCTGATGGAAAAAAAATTCATTCATTTGAAATATAGGTTTCCGTAGGGTAGCTGTGACAGCAGTGTAGCGCTCTACTGTTCTTTTTTTTTTTTGTTATATTCGTTAGACCACGTGTTTGGAAACTGTTTGTTCACGTTCACAATAAGTGTAGACTTGTTCCAAAGTAATTGTGTTCGGTGATTTCTGTGCATATTGTAATCAGCGATTTTTGAAAGTGTGGTGTTCTAATTTGAGGACATTGTGAGCTAGCGGTAAACGCAACATCTAGGTAAATATAACAGTACTTTTATTTTATTTCTGCAAAAGTTAAATTTTATACATTTTAGTACTTCGAAAATGGACCATTCATGAAATACCATACCCTGTAATGTTATTTTAATAAAACATATTAATATTTTACCCTCTGAACATATTTCTGAAAATTTTTTGTCTTCCATCAGCTCATGATGTCCTCAATTGGGGACATGTCATAGTGCCCATCAGCTCACGATGTCCTCAATTGGGGACATGTCATAGTGCCCAAATGGATCATTTTGAAAATCTGAATTTAACATCAAAAATTTTCAAAAAATCATAAGTTGCATTACAGTAAATTTCAGATTTTTCGCTCCAATAGTTTTAATTCGTGACCGAGAGGGTTAATTATAATGTTATTGAAGATATGTTTAATTTTTTTAGAATTAGAACATAATAGGTTTTTTTTTAAGAGCAATTTTCAAACAAATCAAAACCTTCAACATTCAAGCGCTCCAACATGCGATCAACTTTAATTTTTAACATATTACTCTCAATCAATATTTTACTATAGGTAACACTGATCAGTTCTCCCTCATAAAAAAAGTACATATCATGTTTTGAAAAAGAGTCCCATATATATATTTTTGTCATATAATTGAAAACCAGATGAATGTTTTGATTTCAACCACTTTGAAATGATTATGTACAAGGATAAGGCAAAAACTTTCCTAATGATTGATTACTTCGGTAAAGTCCATTATCATAATACCATGATAAAATGAGGGGTCTCTGGACTAAGAATGTTTATTATTAATTTATTAACACTGACGATGTTTCAATGCTAACTTGTATCTTTTTCAAGGCTGAAATGAACAATTTATATGGATTGGCAAATGCAACAATTCTTACCTAGTTAATTGATTTTAACACATCTGTGTACTCCAAACTAGATGTGTAATATTAATTAACTAGGTAAGAATTGTTACATTTGCCAATCCATGTATTATTTTGTGGTATAAGTAGATTGTTCATTTCAGCCATGAAAAAGATGCAAGTTAGCATTGAAATGTTGGCATTGTTAATAAATTATTAATACACATTCTCAGTCTTGAAACCCGTTATTTTACTAAGAATGAATTCAGCGTTCTATGCAATGAACAGAATCAAGGATTGTTTGCATCTTAGTTATGTGATGGAAGTTTATTATGCTTTAGTTTACAGCCATATTACCTATAATATTCTACTTTGGGGTAATTCAGCTGATAGTCGTAGAATTTTCATTTCACAGAAGCGCATATTACGAATAATTTTCAAACTGAAACCACGCGACTCTTGTAGGCTTTTATTTATTGAGAAGAAAATTTTGACTACTCCTTGTATTTATATTTATAAATGTCTGATACATGTTAAACTCCATGAATCAGATTTTACAAAGTTAAATAGTTTCCATGATTATAATACTAGACATGCAGAATTGTTGTTCATACCTAAGCATAGTACGGCTAGGTTTGAAAAATCACCAGCCTATCAGTGTATCAAATTGTATAATCACTTACCGCTAGGGCTTAAGAGTCTTGGCCTTACCAGGTTTAAGAAAGTTTTAAAGTCGGTACTTCTCAAGAAAGGATATTACAGTGTTAGAGAGTACCTAGCTGATAAATTTATTTTGTAATATTAGTTTAACCTGACATGTCCAATACATTACAAAATGTCAAAATGGATGTAATAAAATTATTATTATTATTATTATTATTATTATTAATGTTTTTAGTTAATTTAATTTTTTTTTTAAACTACATTAAGAACTGTCTCTCAAACATACTCATGTCAAATGCAGCATTTTCAGGATATAACAAAAATTCCTACATTTACTGGAATTTGATTAAAATAATATATGTATATATATATATATATATATATATATATATATATATATATATATATACATATATATATATATATATATATATATATACATATATATATATATATATATATATATATATATATATATATATACACATATATATATATATATATATATATATATATATATATATACATATATATATATATATAATATATATATATATATAATATATATATATATATATATATATATATATATATATATATATATATATATATATATATATATATATATATATATATATATTATATATATATATATATATATATATATATATATATATATATATATATATATATATATATATATAAATATATATATATGTATATATATGTATATGTATATATATATATATATATATATATATATATACTCACGGACAAAATTATTGCATATTTTATTTAAGGTCTTCATTTTTTTTTCCTTTCTATTTCTATTTTATTTGTGTTGATTACATAAAATGCTTACACTCGTCAAAATATTAAATTAGATAAACATACAGCTTAAAGTGCAATTCCTGCCTAAATACAATACATAAAATAAAGTTAAAATTTAAATTAAAATGTCTTAAGATTGAACTAGAAAAATCACATTTGAAACGAATAATTTAAAAACTCCTCTGTGGAATAGAAAACTTTTTTTATTAATATTTGTTTAACCCTATTATAAAATATGTTTGGCTGTAGATCTTTAAGTTCCCGAGGTAAAACATTAAAGAATTTCCTACCCCAAAAACCTGGACCGTATTGACACCTTCTCAAACGCCAGCAGAGAGGCATTAGGTTATTTTTTGCGCAAGTATTATAACTGTGGACGTCTTTGTGAGTTTGGTATGAGGCAATGTTATGCTTTATGTGCATTAGATTTTCAAAAATGTATATAGATGGTAGTGTGAGCACACCCAGCTCGGTGAAAGCTGCCCTGCAGTCATCCCTATAGCCAAGGCCGACCATCAATCTGATAACCCTTCTTTGCATAGCAAAAAGTCTTCGGGCCTCAGGTGAGTGGCCCCATGCAAGAATGGCATAAGATATGTGGGACTGAAAGATGGCAAAATAGGCAGCTCTCAGTATACCAGGAGAGACACACATCCTAAGGTTTCGGATCACAAAGATGCTCTTGGACAGCTTTTTGGCAACCTCATTTATATGAGGGCCCCATTGTAGCTTTGAATCCAGACGTACCCCCAAAAATGTTGCATCGTCTTGTCTTTAACACCTTTGTGATTTCAGTTATTGAATCTGTTACATTGGAGTGTTCTACGTTATAAATAATCAAATTAATTACATATTGAAGCTTTAGAACAGATTTAATTAGGAAAGAGCAACAACATCGACACGAAACACTAGTTTAAGACAAAATGATAACAATTTAGTATTTCCTCCTCTAGCTCTAACCATAACCTGCATCCTCCTAGGCATACTGCGCAAAAGATTTTTGATGGCTTCTTGTGGTATTCGATTCCATTCTTCCTGTGCAGCAATCCTTAATTCTGCATTTGAGTTAGGAGCTGGATTTCGTGTCCGAATATTTTTTTTTAGGATATCCCATACATGTTCTATGGGATTTGCGTCAGGACTATATGGTGGCCACACTAGCTTTGCAATCCTGGCATCCTCAATGTACTGGTTTACTATTCTTGCGGCATGAGCACGAGCATTGTCGTGCATTAGCACAAAGTTATTATATCCAATAAAGCCGGCATATGGTATAACATGTTCTGCAAGAATGTTAAGTATGTACCTGTCAGCATTCATCCTTAAATTCACTCCAATGAGCTCCGTGCGACTCTCCCAACTAATGCCAGCCCATAGCATAATGGAACCACCACCAAAGCTTAGATTATGTACAAGATTACATTCTGCGAAACGTTCTCCTGACCTTCTGCATACTAGACTACGTCCATCAGGCTTCCATAATTGTACTCTTGTTTCGTCTGTAAAAAGAACTTTTCCCAACTGATGTTCATTCCAGTCAGCATGTGCTCTTGCAAATTGTAACCGTCCAATTTTATGGAGTGGAAGAAGCCGAGGAACTCTAGCAGGACGTCTTGGCTTTAAATCGATCTCCTTAAGTCTCCTTATTATTGTTTTGGTGGAAACATTGACTTGCCTTGCATTTAGTAATTGATTTTTAGATGCGGAGCACTAAGTGTACGATTTTGCAAAGATTGAATTCTTAAATATTGCTCATCTCTTGGCGTTGTAATTCTTTTACGTCCTTGACCAGGCTGCCTTTTGTATCCTCCAGTCTCATTGTAACGTTTTAGTACGCGAGAAACAGTCGATTGATGGACATTCAATCTCTGTGCAATGTCTTCTTGTATGTACCCCTCATTGATTAAACAAACAATTTAAACCGCAACTAACTCATTTAAACGTGGCATCTCACTAACTGAAACTACAGACTGAAGAAATAATGAACTGAAAATGCTATTCTGAAATCTTCAAATAAAGGAAAGCCATTATTTTTGTCATCAAGGCACACTAAGCTACGATTATAGCTTTCTGCTTATTCAGTTATAATTTCAAGTTATCGCTCATTCAGTTATAAAAGCTATGTCTTACCATTATTTTATCTGCAATAAATTGCAATATACGTAGAACACTCCAATGTAACAGATTTAGCAACAGAAATCACAAAAATATTAAAGGGAAAAAAATTAAGACCTAAAATAAAATATGCAATAATTTTGTCCGTGAGTGTATATATATATATATATATATATATATATATATATATATATATATATATATATATATATATATATATATATATATATATATATATATATATATATACAAGGTGGCGCAAAATCAAGTCCCCTATGAGAAGTAGCTATAACTTTGTTATTAGTTGACATATGTTAAATATTCTTTGTCAGTTGAAAATTATACACTTGGGAAATTCATCATGAATCAGTATACGCCTCAAGAACGCGCAGAAATTGTAAAATTTTCTTACACAAACAATTCGTCAATTATCTTATCTCAACGAGAATACCGTAAAAAGTATGGTAGACGTCTGACTCCATCGGCGAAGACATTTCGGCGGTTGGCTACACAAGTTGAGCAAACTGGGACTACGGCTGATAGACCACATGTTGGCAGACCTCGGACAATTCGTTCAAGGGAGAACATAGACCGTGTACGTGAGGATGTGGTGGAAAAGCCAAGAACCTCAACAAGAAAACGATCCACGCAATTAGCCATTTCCCGACGCTCATTGCAGCTAATTTTAGTGAAAGACTTGCGCTTATTTCCATACAAACTACAGGTAACTCAAAAACGACTGCCTGCAGACTTTGAAAAGTGAATACAGTACAGTAATGCCATCGTGAACCTTGAAAATCAAATTGCAAATTTTTCCAAAAAAATCATAATGAGCGACGAAGCCCATTTCTGTCTGAATAAACAAAACTACCGTTTCAGGGGTAGTGAGAACCCACGAATCATTCACCAGCAACCGCTACATGAGCCAAAAGTTACTGTATGGTGTGGGATTACTGCTGAAAAAATAATCGGGCCTTATTTTTTTGAGGACGAGAGAGAAATAACCACTACCATAAACGGAGAGCGCTATAGAACAATGTTGCAACATTTTTTGGCTGCAGAAATGCAAGAGCTTGAGCAGGAGTATATGTGGTATCAACAGGATGGTGCCACAGCGAACACTGCCCGTGAAACAATGGCCATTTTGAGTAGAATGTTTCCTGGGCGTATTATCTCCAAAAATGGCGATGTGGTGTATCAAGATCACCTAATTTAACGGTGCCCGACTTCTTCTTATGGGGCTATCTCAAAGATCGGGTTTTTGTGAATAATCCCGAAAATCTAGAAGAATTAAAAGCCAACATACGGGAAGAAATCACCAACATACCACCGGAAACGTTGGAGAACGTAATGAAACATGCTCTAAAACGAGCCCACTCTTGCATTGCTGCTAGGGGTAGTCATTTGGTTGATACCATTTTTAGTGTATAGCATAACAGCATTTCAAAGTTCAAATAAATATTTATGGTTCACAAAATGAGTGTTTTTTAATTAACCTTACTGTTATACAAAAAACAAATCAGGGACTTGATTTTGCGCCATATAATTTATTGGTTTATAAAGTAAATTTCACAAAGTAAATAAACTAACATTAAAATAGTATTCTCAAAGACCAGTAAACTTACTGATAAAACGAAAAAGAACATAATTATTTTTTCCCAAATATAAAATAACTTATAAACTATTGTAAAAACTGAAATGCACTTGAGGCTTTCAATCCTTATCAAACAGCTTTAACAACTCCTTCTTCTTTTTTTCTGAAATCTCACGTTTTTTATCGTAAGCTGAAGCCAAATCTGGCAGTGACATGGAGTCACTGTGTCTTTCGTCATCGTCATCATAATCATCGCTCTCAGGATTGTATTCAGGGTCAGCATCAGTATCATCGCTGTTTTTAATGTACTCTAAACTATCCAGTGATGGTTCACGTTGGCAGTTTACATCGTCATCAATACAAGAAGACTCAACGAAGTTATTATTCAATTTTCCAATCTCTTTATTCAAAATAGCAATGTCCAAGTCTTCAGAATTTGTAGATATAAAAAAGCTACCAGCCTCAATATAGTTGGGAAGAGGTTTCTAAATTTCTCCATCCCAGTACGAAAAATGATAATTTTTCTCTGCTACTAACCTCATGATGCGCCTGGATCTGTCAGACATATCGAAATAGCTAAAACACAAAATAAAAGTAAATAATTATGCAATATGGACATATTATATAATATGAATAGCTAAAAATAGGTTCGGCTGTCAAAAAATACAAAGGGCTCATTTCTAACTTTGCACTTACCTTTTGTGATACAATGGGCGTATTTCAAAATGTGACTCTTGTATACCCCCACTCAACATCAAGCCAGTGCTGTTACCAAAGACACTTCTAGCCCTCTAGCGGAAACTAATGGGACTAAAAAAGAGCCGATAGTAGCCACGTGCTCATCTCAATTTATGGTACGACACCACAGGGTTAACAAAAAATGGCTGTTTTTGAGTTGCGCTCCTTGTATTCTCGCAGTGCGATATATATATATATATATATATATATATATATATATATATATATATATATATATATATATATATATATATATATATATATATATATATATATATATATATATATTATATAATTTTCTCAACTGAGTGATTCAGTTTATCTGTGTATATGTGTATATAACAGATTATTTTTTACCAAGATGTTACATCAAAACAAACCTTAATTTGAATTTCAAAAATTATTGAAAAAAATCATTCAAATTAAAAATTATGATTTGAAAAAATTAAGTTTCCGTTTTGTTTTTAGTATTCAGTGTTTAATATACAACTTTTTACAAGTTATCAAATCATTTAAAAATAATTTGATATGCAGTTTTTTTATTTTTCAGTGAATTTTATCAAAACAAAAATTTAAACAATTATGAAATAATACTCTGTCCATGTAACTAAATAGCTACAAAAATAACCTTTGAAAAAATGAAGTCATTTTAACAAAAAAAATCTTTTCAACACAAGCTATCTGAAATTCCTTAAAGGCATATCATGGAAAATATGAGTACTGTGGAAAATAATGACTATTACGTATAATAATAATAATAGACTTTATTGATACCCTTTCATACAGACTGTGATAAACATAGTTGCAAATATTGGATATACATATATAATATAACCAATAATTTAAATTCATGTCATTTTCATTTTAAGCAGAAGTGATGACTAAATTGAAGAAATTGAGAAAAAGAGTTCATTCTAAACACTAATTAATTATTTCTATAATTAATTTTCAAGCTACGCCAAATTAATATTTTCTATGAACAAGTTTCATTCATTTGATCTTAAAAAAGTTTGTTATTCACTGATACAGTGTAGCTCTTTTCATTTACTAGTTTACTCCTCTCATGAATGAATTCAATCCTATATTTTAGGTGTGTACTTATGAAAACTGGCCACGGGCAACTAAATGTTCTATGTGTGGATTTGTACCTAATAATTCACAGAGGCCACCCTCCTCTAGTCATATAATGTCTCCTTCCAATCACAATATGAGTGTAGAAAACCAAGATGACTTATACAGAACTTCTACAAATATAATGGGTAATCAGTTGTATTTTGGTTTACTAAATTTTTTATCGTCACATCTCAATTTTCATAGACGAAAACAACTGTGAAGCAGAACGAAAATTGAGACTGTTGAGAAGGAACGCCGATTGGAACTGGTTAAACGCATGTATTGGTGTCATAGAAGGCAATCCAATACCTGTAGAACATTATCTTTCTTCTGGTGGAGATCCTGCAAGAACACTGACTGCCTCAGAAGTTGCTATTCTAAACAGAAGTTCTGCTTTCGATGTGGGTCATACCCTTGTACATTTAGCTATAAGGTAAGTTACTTTATACATTACATAAAATGAACAAGGAAAATTCTTTAATAATTTAAAAAATTATCAAACAACTTTCCAAAGAAGCTGGTTATATGTATTCAGCAACGCAAAATCTGCATTCACAATCGAACGGTGAATTATAGAAATTGTCAAGTCACCCCGACTCAAAATCTGCATACAGCTGTTTCGATCTTATTAGATCTCATCAGTGCAGCTTATTTGACTCGGAGTGAATTAACAAATTTCTAATTGTTCCCCATTACAAATCGTGGTCAGTAACACTGGCTGGATAACAATCCAGAGCGCCATCCCACCAAAGATATTGGGAAACAACAATTCACCGCTTAGACTGAAAATGCAGAAATTCGTCGCTTAAACACGTACCTCCTGATACGAAGATATCTACTCTACAACAGTGGTGTATTTGATTCCAAGGCACACTAACATAGTGATTTAAAACCTTTGGATATACTCACGAGAGCGCGCTCCGAATATTCTAGTCGCTTAATACGCAGAATCCAACAATCAAATCATGAAAAACATACTAGTCGACCATGGTCAATTTCATACATTACATAAAGTGAACAAGGAAAATTCTTTAATATTTTAAAAAATTATCAAACAACTTTCCAAGGAAGCTGGTTATACGTATTCAGCAACGCAAAATCTGCATTCACAATCGAACGGTGAATTATAGAAATTGTCAAGTCACCCCGATTCAAAATCTGCATACAGCTGTTTCGATCTTATTAGATCTCATCAGTGCAGCTTATTTGACTCGGAGTGAATTAACAAATTTCTAATTGTTCCCCAATACAAATCGTGGTCAGTAACACTGGCTGGATAACAATCCAGAGCGCCATCCCACCAAAGATATACACAACTGTTGTAGAGTAGATATCTTCATATTAGGAGGTACGTGTTTGAGCGACGAATTTCTGCATTTTCAGTCTAAGCGGTGAATTGTTGTTTCCCAATATCTTTGGTGGGATGGCGCTCTGGATTGTTATCCAGGCAATGTTACTGACCACGATTTGTATTGGGGAACAATTAGAAATTTGTTAATTCACTCCGAGTCAAATAAGCTGCACTGATGAGATCTAATATGATCGAAACAGCTGTATGCAGATTTTGAGTCGGGGTGACTTGACAATTTCTATAATTCACCGTTCGATTGTGAATGCAGATTTTTCGTTGCGGTATACGTATAACCAGCTCCCTTGGAAAGTTGTTTGATAATTTTTTAAATTATTAAAGAATATTCCTTGTTCACTTTATGTAATGTATGAAATTGACCATGGTCGACTAGTATGTTTTTCGTGATTTGAAGTTACTTTATATCTATACTAATATTATGAAGAGGAAATATTTGATTGTTTGTCTGTTTGCTTTGAACTCCAGAACTACTGAACCAATTTGAAAAATTCGTTCATTGTAGAGAAGCTACACTTTCCCCATGTGACATAGGCTATATTGTATTTTCCAAAAAATCAGGGATCCTTACTAAAACTCTAATAATGTAACCACTGCAAGGTGTAAAAAAAATACCTAAAAAATTCTTTATATCGCATGAGCTCGGGAAGCTATTGATGATAGAATAAAATAATGTACTACGACTTTGCAGAACAAATCATTATTTACAAAGTGTCGCGACAGCATATGTCTAACTATTATAGTGCCACAATAAGTGTTCTTTTATTTTTTAAATTTAATTGAAATTTCGCCGCAGAAAAAGGCTCTTTATTTGTATCTTGGTATTAATCCTCATCAAAATAATTACTTTATATTCAAGACTGCTCAATACCTTTAAATAATTTTTGGAATTATTCAATTCGGACATTCCATTCGAAAGATATCACTAGTTTAAAAATGTGAGTATTAGAAAAAAGTTGCGTGGTAGCCACTCGCCTTGCTCGGCTGGCTAGGCAACACCTTATGCAATGTTGCAACAACGTCTTGAGTATATCTCAAGACGTTGTTGAATGTTGGCGTCTTTGGGGTACGGGCCGTACCAACAACGGCTTGAGATAAGGACTCAGCTCTCCCTTCAGATTTCATCGTGACGTAGTTGCCTGTAGGCCTAAACATTTTACGATGCAGTTGCATGGCACATGGCCTACGTAGCGGTGTTGCCAGTATAGCCAAATTATACGTTGAGTAGATATAAGATATAATGAAATATTGTTTTAATATTATAATCCTAAGTGTTACACTTCATGTTTTAATTGTTATTGTCCAAATTTTCTACCAAGAAGCATACTTAAAATTTGAGAAAAAATATAATTCGATTAACTCAACACAAATTTGAAGTAATATTTACTATTCCCCAGTATTGTTTGGTGTGGCAACGCTGTTGAAACCTACCCCGCACGTGTTGGCGTTCGCTTCGCTCACTTGTTCTATTGGAAACTAGATCATTGATTTAAGACGCTCTTCAAAAAATTGCTCATTTGTATTGATTTCCACAAATAATTCTTTTAGTTAGCTTATTATGCATTTGAATTAATTGCTATAAGTGAAGTGTTTCAAAAATGCCATATAAGTGTTGTATGCCTGGATGCAGGGGAAATTACACAAACGCTACAAAATTGCGAGTGTTTCGTTTTCCTAAAAATGCCGAGATTTGCCGTAAATGGATATGTGCAATATCTCGTGATGATTTCGAGCCGAACAATAACAGTCGGGTTTGTGAAAATCATTTTGGAAGTCAGGATTTTATAAGGGACATATCACAACAGGATTCGAAAACCGGTGAGATCTTTTCAATTAGTTTGGCTTTGCCACGACTCAAAGATAGTAGCATTCCAAGTAAATTTCCTAAATGTCCAAAGTACTTATCAAAAGACGTGAAGTATCGTCAGAGTAAAGACGAAAAACTAAAGGTATTGGACGAAGTCCGTTTCAAAAAAGCTATTGAGGACAGCAAAAATGAATATTTAGAACATATGAAGCGTACTGTTTACAAAACTTTCGAGGAATTCAATTTATTAGTTCAATCTTTTAATTTAGAAAAAGGGTGGTTTATAATAAATGATGAAACAAGAACAATTTTATTTAACTGGATTACACGCCGGGTCCTTCAATTACGTGGTCAGTAGTTATAAGCGATAATTTAGAAATAAATACCTATTGTTATGCTCAATCAATAAGTGTTGAAGTAGGTAAAGTAAAGACCCCATTCATTTCAAGTAGTTTGGACGAAATAAAAAATTTACTTAATGTGATTGATAATGCAACGGCGAGTATTCCCTTAGAAACAGAAAATGACACTTCCAATATAATGGATCATAATAAAATTGATAATGAAGACAAAAAAGCAAATATGTCAAAGGTCCACCATTTCATTCGAATGAAATTGATGCGATATTAAGTACTTTGTCAATTGAAGATCCTGACATCGAAAATATAGCAAAAGAAATGCCTGTGGTTACTTATTTAGGAGGATATTGCAGTCACATCGCTATGAAAAAATTAAAATGTCACTCATGTCGTAATTTGTTGATCTATAATAATGAAGAACTCATTGTAGAATATAACTTCAATCTTATAAATAATTTGAATCGAGGTGGTCTTCATTATCCCCAAGATTCAGTAGTTCAAATTGTCGTAAATTCATATATAATATTTCAAAAAATAATCAATAGCCATGAAGATAAATTCTTAAAAGTATTTTGCCAAAGAACTTTTCTATCTAAATTAATTTTTGAATATATTCGTGAAGAAAATCACCTACTTCATTTCGAAGCATGCGACATTCATTCTTCTAAAACCATTGTTGGTATATTATTGGATTGTATCTCAAATACATTGATTAAAAACTACCTCTGAAAGAAAAATGATCGCTTAGGTAAAGGTAAGAAACGGAAAATAACAATTTATCAAAAGTAGAAAACTATTTCGGCGAACATTACCTGAAGCGAGACCTCAAGATATTGATTATATTGAACTAAAAACATTGGTTTTATATACTATATGGCAAATTTCGATAGAAAAACTTGACACTTTGTTGGCTACAATACTTAATGATTCGCAAATTTTTTTACTACTTGAAAATAGTCGGAAAATGAATTTGAAACATTGATAAATACATAGAACCGATAGCTACGCAGCGTTCGCTCGGCCGCCAGGCGATGACGTCACAAATCAGTCCTGAGTCCTTATACTCAAGACGTTGTTGGCCGTACGGAGTCAATGTCAAGAAATGAAGTGCGAGGTCGGCTCCCTACGCAACGGAAAAATAAAAGGGTTTATGTGTGTGTATTTTGATTTTGAATTTTTTGCCGGGGCGAGCCGCTGGTATAATTTAAAACTATGGAATTAACTGTGTAATACGAAAATTAATTAAATCTTTAAACACCTTAACAACTGAGAATGCTGCGACGTTAGATGGATGCTTTCACTTTAGTTATCTAAACATTTCAATTTAATTGAACTTCATTATATAGTGAGAAGGTCGAATTAAATATTAATATATATATATATATATATATATATATATATATATATATATATATATATATATATATATATATATATATATATATATATACTGGGCAAATGCTGTGTATACACATTGGTGAAATAAAGTCATTTTATTATTATTATTTTTATTATATATATTATATATACATATATATATATATATATATATATATATATATATATATATATATATATATATATATTATATATATATATATATATATATATATATATATATATATATATATATATATATATATATATATATATATATATATATCCAATAATTTCAAATCTCTGGATATTCAGATTTTGTTCCTTGATCACAATAGGTTAGTTTATAGACTGAAACAAAAGGATTTTTGTTTAGGTTTCAAAGAGAGGATTTGTTAGCTGTTCTTCTATCTCAAATAGAAGGTTCAGGATCAGGAGTTAAAAGAGTTCCAAGTTACGTTGCTCCAGATATTGCTGCTGATATCAGAAGATACTTTGCTTCCACAATTCGGCATAGAAAAGGAAATTTTCCCTGTAGTTTTGTTACGGATTTTCCCACTTTTGCATTACCTGCAGGTGAGCAGTGTAAATATTGTATCTATTTATTTTTGATATATATATATATATATATATATATATTTATTTATTTATTTATTTATTTATATGAATGTAAATCTTTATTTGATTGTCTACTGTTTACAGAAGTTGATGAGCTACCTGGACCAATTCAGGAGCAGCTCTTCAATGAGATTCTTGACAAAGATGCTCAGGAACAGTTAGAATCGGATCCAGCTGTTATAAATTGGTCTTTAGAACTCACTGTCCGGTTAGGTTCGCGACTCCATGCCTTATGGAACCGATCAGCTGGAGACTGTTTGTTGGATTCTGTAATGCAAGCTACGTGGGGTGTGTTCGATAGAGATAATCATCTACGAAGAACCTTAGCTGAAAGTCTCAATCAAGGAAGTCATTTGTAAGTAAAATATTTTCATTTACTTATATTTATTGTGATGTTCATATTACTATCATCTGATTCACTTGGAATTACAAAATACAATGAAGTGAAGATGATTCATTCTGTGAAAATTAAAATATCAGTGCAAGAACTATAATGCATAACAAGTAGTTATTATTCAACAAAACTATTACTCATTTCAGATTAGTATGTTTAGAAAAGCGAATGTTTTCCATGACCCAGATCTGAAAAGTAGTTATTATTCATCAAAACTATTACTGATTTCAGATTAGTATGTTTAGAAAAGCTAATGTTTTCCATGAAACGGATCTGAAAAGGATAGATATGTTTCAGACTATGCAAACATCAGTTTGGTATTAATGATTTCCGATCTGATACGTTGCGTCATCTGTATTCCCTATATCTTGTTAGACGAAATGGAATTAAATATTTTAATTTCTCAAGTTCCAAAAAATGTGAATTTATAAGAGAAAATCAAATGTAATTTCCTATTGGGATCTGACATTCCAGCTGGCACACTCTGGCGGCCAGATAGATGAAGTTTTTATTTCCAACGTTAACATATGCAACTGCATGTACAAGTTTCTGATTTCTTACAAATTGAAGCGCAAAAGGTGGAAAATGGAAAGTGCAAATTTTGCAAAACGTATAATCAGCAAGTTTAGAGAGTGCTGTTGCGTGAAAAGTAATTCAAAACCATATACAAATGCAGTTGTTAACTTTCAATGGTTTCTGAAGCCAAACAAATATTTTGTAGAGAAAGAAAATCAGTTTGTTGAAAAAAAATATTGATTCCTTAAAAGTATAGAAATTCAATCTGAAGAAGAATCACACAACTGCGAGAATGACGGTGTGTTCTTTGCTTTTAAAAAAAAGTACGTTATCCCATGTAAATAACTCGTATGATTGAAATTTAGGTTAGTTTTCTTCATTAATGAAAATTTAAGAGGCTGCAGCCAATAGGAGAGTTTTAAAGAAACATGCCATTCCTACATGTAATATTCCAAAAGCTTATCATAAAGAAAAGAATTTGAAAGCAGGCCGAGCACGTTTAGAAAGAAGAATTAATCGACTTTAAATCTGATACTTTGTCGAATACCCAAAATATCAAAAAATATCGTCCATCAAAACCATCCAGGATTTAACCAAGACGTTTTCACAGAAAGAGGGCAATCTTAATTTCATAAGGAAAGTTTATCGGCGGAAGTCTTAAATGTAACATAGATTGTGATATCACAATGTGTTTACACTTTCCATCGAGCCCAGCAGCACATGAACATGTGTAGAATAAAATTTCTACTAATTCTGTAAACTCTCCGTTAATTTAATGAGATTTTTCGCTGAAGTGAGAAATAGACAAGAAGCAGTAAAGTTGAAGATACCAGGCCTCAACTTCTCCTCATTTTTCCCATATTGTATGATGGGACCCACCCTCTCTGTATTTTCTCTGGAATAAGTTTCCACCTCCATGTAGCTTGACATTTTCACGTGAAACTAACATTGTTACGACAAACTCAAAAAAACACTAAAATCTCTCATATAACCCGTGTTCAAAGTTGGTTTAGAAGCGCCATGTTTTGAATTTATCCCCTAAGCTCCGCCTTTATGTCAGCTCCCAATAGTCGGAATGAACTGAGTTACTCTTCAGCTCCAAGATATTCGGTGTCTGATTATCAGTCTTCAGTAAATATTAATGATGGGTTATCATTAGAAGATTTATAATGGAATATATTTTCTGGTATGTCTGCGATTATAGGTTTTATCCTCGTTGGAAAGAATATGAAGCCAGTCATGCTTCATTCCTTCAGTACTCCCTTGAAGAAGAGCAATGGGAAGAAGATTGGACTAGCTTACTCTCATTGGCTAGTCAACCTGGTACAAGTTTAGAGCAGCTTCATGTTTTTGCATTAGCACACATATTGAGGAGGCCAATTATAGTATATGGGGTTAAGTATGTGAAGAGCTTCAGAGGAGAAGCATTAGGATATGCAAGATTTGAAGGTATTTTACTCAGTAATTTAATTTGTTCAGAGGTTAATCTTTTTTTCTCTAGGTGTTTACCTACCGCTGCTGTGTGAACAAAGTTTTTGTATGAGAACACCTATCTCATTGGGTTACACAAGGGGTCATTTTTCAGCTCTGGTTCCCATGGAACCCTACAGCCGTCTCGAATCAAGGTTACCTAAGAGCAACCTTGGAACTGATCAGTTACAGAGTATATTTCTGCCTTTAATGGATAGGGACAGAAAGTTATTACCTATTCACTTTCTTAATGAATCTGAGGTAATTAAACAATTATTGGCAAAATATGCTTTAGTATGTTAATACAATGTTTTGTTCTCCAGATTGGTAGAGAGGAGTCAATTTTGCGACAATGGATGGATGTTTGTGAATCAGAAGGTGGTATACTTGTTGCTCAACAGCTCTTGCATAAACGACCCCTTTTAGTAGCTCAAATGGTTGAAGAATGGTTAAACCATTACCGTAGATTAGCGTAAGTGTTTAGTACCTCATTGGGAATTTTAAACAGTATTCTGTGAATATTGCTCCATAATAATTTTATTACAAAAAAACACTTCCTCAAGCTTGATATTCTATAATAATAATAATAATTTATTTCATTTTAACAATCATTGCTTAGTAACAATAAAAGTAAAATATGTCAGCAAAATAATTAATGTAGCCTCACACTGTGGTTCTACACTTCTCAAAAAATTCATTAATATTATAGGATTCGCAACTCAATAAGAACGCATATACCTCTCTCCTGAACATACTTATATATAATACTAAATAAATAATTGGTTTGCCAAATTCGACTCCCCAAGATGCAGGCGGCCGAAGGCCGCATTTTGGCAAACTTATGAAGCCGAGATAAGGAGATCGGCCTCGAATCGCGGGGCCCGAAGGGCCCCGTCGATCGCCCACGTCCTTTCCGTAGTGCTTAGGCTACGTCTCGCCTCGATCCGAGACGCCGATTTTCGATATCGAACGTTTGAAGTTTGACGTTTCTCCGAAATCCGCTAAAACGGCGGCATTCCCGACGCTTAAGAACTATTTTCGCGTCACATTGACTCGAATTCACGTGACCGCCTTTGGAGCCGATAGTTGGACAGGTTGAATTCTATCGAGAAGTTTCGGCACGGCGAGGCCCAATGAGGTCGTACCGATTACGCACGAACTGAGATTGACAGCGAGTAGATTGTGCGCCCGTTCGACAGAGGCAGGGACGTGCTCAGCACTTGACGCGTCGCGTACAGTTCGACAGAGGCAGGGACGGGCTTAGCACTCCTCGGCGTTCGAGAAACTATATTTTTATCGATCTATATTTTTCACGGATCTATTTAATGGGCGATGGAGCCTCTCACTAGTATCATCTATAGATTTAATTTCCTTGGGGAGAGAGTTGTACAGCTTCATGCACATATATTCAACACTGCTCTGTGTTAGAGATAGTTATCTTTTAGGATAAATGAAGAAATGGTTCCTCCTTGTCTGATTTCTGTTTATATAAATTTTAAAATATTCACAATGTGATCGTATGAACACGGCACACTTCAAAACATACGAACCAATACGAGTAAGTATTCCATTATCTTTAAACACCCCTACATTATTTTCTGTGAGCAATATGATAAATTGTTCTCAATGCATGTTTCTGTGTCTTGAATATTCGATCGTGATGTGGACTGTTTCCCCAGAAAACTATTCCATAAGAAAGCAATGACTGAAAATTTGCAAAATATAAGTTCTTCATTATATCTTCTTTTACATGATGTCTCATAACATTAAAAGTGTAAATTACCGAGTTTAATTTTTTATTCAGAGTATCTACATGCCCTTTCCACTTCAATGAGGTATCAATACAAAGTCCTAAAAATTTTGCCGTTTTGGTAGGCTCAAATATTGTATTTTCTAATTGTATTCTTTCTGGTATAATGCATTTAGATTGCTCAGTTTGAAATACAGCACATTCAGTTTTATTTAAATTCAAATACAACAAATTTTCAGAGCACCACCTCTCTACGGTTCTCAAGATTACTTTCATATTATTAACTGAGTTTTGCAAATTCTTTGATGACGTAATGACATTTGTGTCATCGGCATAGATAACGATTTTGTGTTCTGCAGCTTGCCATTGATTTGGCAAATCATTGATATAGATAAGAAATAATAGTGGGCCCAGGATACTTCCTTGGGGAACTCCCATTTTAACTTCTTTTTCGAGTGAAGTATATACTTCTATATTACTTTCAATAGTTACCTTTTGCGTTCTATTTTTCAAATAACTTTCTATCAAATGAAGCTGTTTATTGCGAATTCCACATATCTCAATTTTCTTCAATAGTCTGTCATGTTCTGCGCAATCAAAAGCTTTGGATATATCCAAAAAAAATGCCAGTGTAATATCTCCATTTTCGAGAGCTTCTAGTATTTCCTGCGTTAATTCATAGATTGCCGTATCTACACCTTTATTACCCAGAAAACCATGTTGATTCATTGTGAAAACATTATTTCTCTTGAAAAACTTTATGAGGCGTATTGATAGTAGTTTTTCAAATACTTTTGCGAATGACGATAGCATACTAATAGGACGATAATTTGAGTATATGAAAATATAAAGACCTAGAATAAAATGTTGGAAAGCTTTTGAATGTGATAACTGCATAAATTCCAACAATTCAATAAACACATGGAATAAAGTGAATCATTCACGTATTCTCAATACATATATTAACTCATCAATCTTTTACCTCTAAAGTACTTTCTAGAATGGATTTCTAGATTATCTTCTCCACTTTCATTTATACGATTTGTTTTATACAGCGTGTGGTTTTCAGTTTTTTTATATAACATTTCATTTTGTTAGTTTAGCTTCAGTTACGCTCTTTGTCATACATATGCAATAAAATTAATGAAAATTTAATACATTTTGATTTAATGCTATACGCAATGATTATAATATTTATTTCCAATAGTTATTGGCGTCCGAAATTAAGATCGTAGCGCCGGAACGACTAATATCGGTACTAGAGCATGGGCCATTAGCTGTTTGTTTACATTGATTGGTAATGGTATTTACGCTCATTTCATTTTGAGTTTTCGAACGTTTAGCTTCGTGTTTTTTTGGACTTCGTATTTTCCAGTGGTTCATTGTGTTTCGATTGAGGACAATATTATCTCTGTTCAACAGTAGATAACCTACCTACATCAAGTTGAAATCTACTCTGAGTTTTTATCATTGAACATGAAAATCAATAATAAAATAAAGTAGAGGACGAATAAATTCATTGGTTAGAGGAACTATGTATACATCATAAAAATGCTGTATGATAGAACACCTATTTATTTAAAAAATAAAAAAACTTTCAAAAGTTTCAAGAAAACATCTCTGACATGTCTACTTTCATTACCAACTGAAGAAGTTTTGAGTATAATGGACAAAACTAAGTACTTACCAGCAAAACTGAAAGAATCAACATGAAATAGAAGAAGAATTAACATGAATACTCTACGTGAATGGTTTGAACGTAATGAGTTATTATATTTTTTAAATTTTCCTAACGTAGGTATATAACAGCTCTTCTAAAAGTACGGTGGACTTCTGAGAGTCTGGTTTTTTCGATAGAATCTCTGTTTTCCTGAGTATATAATTGAATATCTTAGTTTTTACCTAGCTATAGAGTCAAGTTTTATTTCATATTCTTGATGTTATGATAAACTGTTACTTTATGCCGATGACCTCAAATTATATAGAGCAGTTAAAGGAGTGGAGGACTGTGTTTTGATTCAGCGGGACATCGATAGATTGTTAAATTATTGTGCAGAAAATGGTCTCTTCCTGATCTATGACAAATGTCACAAAATTGTTTTCAGTAGAAATGTGCATCTTATAGACCATCAATACACCATGGCGGATTATTCTCTTTTGCAAGTAGACCATATTTTGGATTTGGGAGTGATTTTTGATAGAAAACTTTTATTCGATCAGCACATCGAACGCCTTCTGGGAGATGTAAATAGGTAATAGGGAGATGTAAATAGGTATGTCCTTCGACACTGTAGGTCTTTCAGAAATAATAAAACTTTCTTGATATTATATTTTTCATTCATCTATAGTCGGTTAAATTTTGCGTCAGCATCAGCAGTTTGGAATCCTCAATACAAGTATTATAAAGAGAGAATTGAGAGAGTACAGAATAAATTTCTCAGATTTCTGGCCTTCAAAAATAATATTACCTACAATAATCATGAGTACTCACATATTCGAAAGAAATTTGGCATAATGGAACTGGAGAAGCGCCGAGAAATGACGGATATTATTTTATTATACAAAATTGTCAGTGGTTTACTCAGTGTGCCTAATATTCTGCAATCAATTCCATTCAGGGTCCCTGGTATTAGGTTACGTAACAGTGACACATTTTATGCTTCTTTACGGAGAACAAACAGTGCACAGAATGCTCCCATTTTCAGGATGATGGCTTCATTTAACAACTTCTGCATAGACCTGGATCTTTTCAATATATCGCTCAATAATCTGAAGCGAAGTCTCAGGAATATTCTCTTATGAATAAAAAATTTTGTCACCTATGTATCCAACTGTATTGTCATTATTTCTTTTCTATTTTTAAATTTTAACATCGATGTATATGTAGCTTCGAAGAGGCGAATACTGTTTTCTGGGTTTTTGCCTGTTTGTATTCCACGTGATCATTAAATTAATAAAATAAATAAATAAACTGTTCTTTTGGTTGTGCAAATAAACATTATTTGTTATTATTATTTTAATAGTATCTCTGGTTGTTACAAGAAAGAAAGTTCAATTATCTAGAATCTCTGGACGATGGCCCAGGTTCAGATTTCGATAAAAGTGGAAGATTTTTCGTTGGAATAGCATTGGACTTCAAAAACTCTACGTTTTCGGTTAGCTGAAAATTGCACATCATTAGTTGGTATAATTCTATATGGAAAAATCCACAAACTTACTGCAGGGAAAATAATTATTCTCAGTAAACTGTAAAGAACAACTCTCTTATGTTTAGACATTTGTTTCAATCTTCAAGTTATGAATCCACACCTTTCTTCTGTCCATCATTTCCTCGTTTCCCAACTTTGTTTGGAATGCAACTTTGAATTGTCCAGCTTTCGGAAAGATGTTTAAGCTATATTCGGTTTTTTTTGCCCAAGATGAACAATAGGATACACAACAATAGGGATTCATCTCTCCTGAACGTTTGTAAACGATCCAAAACACAATTAAAACTGAACAACTTCTCATATAAAATACACGTAAACAGATGTAAACAAAGCAATCTAGGGCCCATGCTCTAGTAATATACGACACCGGTAGGGGGCGTATCGCTTATTATGTTTTACAAATAGCGACACATTTCAGTCTTACAAGGTGTAGAAAGCAAAATAAATTAAAAAGGCGTGAGCAGCAGTGCTAAAATTGTAATTTTTTCACAGACAAGTGACAAGCGCTCCTTTCTCTCGACCGATTCCTGTACAGGATTATTCCAGCGAAGGGGATACAGATGATGAATAACACAAATCAAATGTGTCCTAACTTGACACATCCAGCCGATAGTGAAACGTTAGTACCTTGATCAAAATATATTACTGAAACAAATAATCAATAAATTTTAAAATAGGGGATGTTTTTCTGAATATATATTGTAATGTTACACTCATCATAATTGCACAGAAAGCTTATATTTCATATCCGTTATTTACAAACCCTTGACAATAGTTTGAGTAATCAATTTGAATAATCAACTTCTTTTCACAATATCCTCTCCGTTTCCTGCTGAATCTAGATGTTCCTCGATAGAATTGTATTCATTTATTTTTTTATATAAATAGTTACACTCGGCATAATTGCAATTTTTATTTGAATTTATTGTTTATAATGTTTCTCTCTAATACTTCCAAATTTAATTATTCGAAAGAAAAACAGTTCTATCTCAGATAGAATTATTGAAAAATTGTGAATATACATATTTCAGATCTCGAATTATTCTTTCAAGTGTCTCTTTGTTTTCTACTTAACTTATGTAAATTTTAGAGGAAACTAAAAGGTTTCACTTTGGAATCTTACATCTTCATTTTCATGTTTTTTTCATTTTGTAGTGAGAATGTTTAAAAATAATTAATATTCTAATATTTGCTTCTGCTAGAAAATTTTGAAACTTATTGTTTAAAAATGATTAATTTTACTATAAATTCCTAGAATTGTTAGTTCGTTCAGTGTCTCTGTATTTTACTTATTTATTTATTTGTTGGGATGTTATAATTTTGTTGAGAATTTTTGTTGTCTATAATTTTTTTTTCAAGAAGAGTGAGATAGGTGCAGTTAAATTTTCAATGAAATAATTATATGAATGTCAATTCATTGCAACTTTGTAATAACTTATGTAGGAATAACTTTGATTAAATAATTGATTGTGAACGAAATTTATTGAACTATATATCTATTGCATTGTTATTACTGTTGGAAATATATTATTTAGAATAAAGAATTCAGACCTAAAATTATTTTCTTCTCGAAAAAAAAATATATATATATATATATATATATATATATATATATATATATATATATATATATATATATATATATATATATATATATATATATAACCACGCAAGGTGGCTCGCCTCTATAACTTTTTTTTTTCGGAGATTTTCTAATTTTTATTCTAGGGGGCTATGGATGCTTTCAAATAACTAATTTCGGTCCTAAAATGTTTGTTAAAATACAACTTTACTGTTTTCGATCAAAATGTTTCAGCTATGTGATGTTTGATTTCAAAACTTTTATTACTTTTTATTTTTCAAATGGCAACATGGTGGCTCGTCGGGTTAAAAAAAAGATCATTTTTTTACGATTAATTTGATACTGCCATTTAGGTATTAAAAAAGTTATTGAAAGAAAACTTTCGATAAAATCCTGAAATCCCATAACCTTAGAACTTTCTTCAAATGAAGAATCTTATTGAGATTATATAAAGAACTACAGTTATAACAGAAATTGTAGATCGCCATACGATAAATAATAACGGTTACAAAAAGTAACAAACGATACATGTTGTATTCTAAATGTCATATAAAGACAAAAACTGAAAATATATCAGGTGCCCCATTTAAAAATCGAAAGTTTATGTCACTTCCGGTGAAACCGAAAGTTGCATGAAGGTGAGTTACTTGTCAAAAATGCAGTTTTACCCTTTAAATTTCATTGAATTATCTCCGAAAACAAAAAGGTTATAGGGGCGAGTCACCCTCCGTGGACATCCGGTATATTTATATACATATATATATATATATATATATATATATATATATATATATATATATATATATATATATATATATATATATATATATATATATATATATATATATATATATATATATATATATATATATATATATATATATATATATATATATATATATATATATATATACATATATATATATATATATATATATATATATATATTTTTTTTTTATATATATATTATATACAGGGTCACTCACGGTGGATGGTAGGTTAGACGTTTACGGAGAACGGGACATGAGATTATTCTGAAAATTTGATTTCATGGGTAATTCATTTTGACCTATCGATCTAAAATAATAGTGGCGCTGCGGCGTTGCCGCTTATACTAAAAAGTAGCAGCAACTATGAAATTTTAAATGAGACACCCTATATATTATTTCATTTTTTGCTTCTCTACCATTTTCCAATTGTTTTTGTATGATACTTCCCTATACCTATCTCCAGAGGTTTTCGAGAAATTAAATGGTTTCCTTATTTTTTTGTGCAAAACATAGCTTCAATTAAATGTTCATTACTAAGGTATTCAGATTCGTAGGACGCTGAAATTTTAGGTGTAGTTTACCAAGTTCCGACGTATTAGGAATATTCTAAGGACTTTGTTCTCCATTATACAGGGTCCTTCAAAATTTGCGATTTTAACGATAAATACAAAAATAGTAAAAAGTGCATTTTTAAAAATGTATATTATTAAATATCTCGAAAGAAAATTGAAATTTCTTTCAAATGATATATTATGTTCCTATACCTAAAATGTCAGGTTTCCGTAATAAAAGCAAGTTTCTATAAAAATCGGATTATTTAGCCATATTTTGTATTAGGTAGCTATGAAATGTCAAGAAAGATGTCATTATGAAAATTTGACAATTAGTCCATCAACAATAAAACGTTCGCGCGTTCATTAACGAAAATTTGATTTGAAAACAATCAAAATGGAAGGCAATAACTATTCTCATAAAGTTTTGATGAAGTTATTTATTGTACATGGTCAATGTGACCAAATAATAGCAAGAACATGCAGAAAATTCAATAAAATGTATACCTATTGACAACCAATAAACGAGAGAAAATTTGTATGTTTACAAAATAATTTTATCACTTATGGGTCAATACTGAAAGCGAAACGAAATTTACTAAACTAATAAAAAACAATTTGCGTTACGTAAAATAACATAAGTGATAAAATTATTTTGTAAACGTACAAATTTTCTCTCGTTTATTGGTTGTCAATAGGTATACATTTTATTGAATTTTCTGCTTCATTTCTATTCTTCATGAGAATAGTTATTGCCTTCCATTTTGATTGTTTTCAAATCAAATTATCGTTAATGAACGCGCGAACGTCTTATTGTTGATGGACTAGTTGTCAAATTTTCATAATATCTTTCTTGACATTTCATAGCTACCTAATACAAAATATGGCTAAATAATCCGATTTTTACAGAAACTTGCTTTTATTTCGGAAACCTGACATTTTAGGTATAGGAACATGATATATCATTTGAAAGAAATTTCAATTTTCTTTCGAGATATTTAATAATATACAGGGTATTACATTAAAAAAAATGCACTTTTTACTATTTTTGTATTTATCGTTAAAATCGCAAATTTTGAAGGACCCTGTATAATGGAGAACAAAGCCCTTAGAATATTCCTAATACGTCGGAACTTGGTAAACTCCACCTAAAATTTCAGCGTCCTACGAATCTGAATACCTTAGTAATGAACATTTAATTGAAGCTATGTTTTGCACAAAAAAATAAGGAAACCATTTAATTTCTCGAAAACCTCTGGAGATAGGTATAGGGAAGTATCATACAAAAACAATTGGAAAATGGTAGAGAAGCAAAAAATGAAATAATATATAGGGTGTCTCATTTGAAATTTCATAGTTGCTGCTACTTGTTAGTATAAGCGGCAACGCCGCAGCGCCATTATTATTTTAGATCGATAGAGCATTTGTGGCTTATTGTTCGAACTCTCCGGTTTGGGAGATTTCTTTGTTGTTGTTTATTTACTCGGTCTGAGATCTCGCGGATGGCATTAATCGCCTCCGTGGCAAAGTTTGACCAAATCTCCCAAACCGGAGAGTTCGAACAATAAGCCACAAATGTGTGATTGTCTTCCGTAGCAGGGGATTTCGTTTGTTGTGCTATTTTCATCTCCAAGCTTTCAATCCAATGCTTGGCTACGCCGTTCTGATGAGGACCAAAGAGTCCGAAACACGTGTCAACGGCTGCTTCCATATAAGCGGGCTATACCGATAATTCTGCTTTACTTGTTTTTTATATATATATATATATATATATATATATATATATATATATATATATATATATATATATATATATTTATTTTTTTTTATTTATATATATATATATATATAAATATATATATATATATATATATATATATATATATATATATATATATATATATATATATATATATATATATATATATATATATATATATATATATATATATATATACAACTATCAAATGTTTGAAATTAATAGACAATTTGGTTTGATTTGTTATTGTCCAGCTTTCAATATAGTGAAAAAATATCTTAAACAAAAAATGTAACCTATAACTGAAAGGGTATTCTTTCCCTGAACGTCATACATTGATTGATACATCATTGATTTTTAATATACTTTCATTTCGTTTCATTTATTTGAGATGTTTTAAATGCGATGGCATTTTAGGAATGAACCTAATATTGGCCTGTTGAATATTTCGGCGTGATTGAAGTGACCGTCTTACTTTTTTTGTGTATTAACGTTTCCTTATTTTGTGAGGATTTCTACTTATAGTTTCCGATTCATCAAGAAATGCTCTAGAACACCACGAACATATTTCAATGTTGTAACAAGTATAATAACATTTACTCCACTCCACTATCAAAAAAAAATCTAGGTGTACGTGTGGGTTAAGTATTGATTAAGTGTTTTTTTGCGTTATGGACTGGAAGGATATGTGAAGTCATTTCTTACAGTAGGGCGCTTTTAGGGGAGTTCAAATACGGAATAAATTGAAGGAAAATGACGTTCTTACCGGTGGTGCGCTGGTCGCAATTGCAGAATAATTAATTGAAATTGCTCGAAAATCCGGAGGTGTCAAGCAATTTCTTTCACAAAATTTCTTCAATTTATCGGTATTTTATCAACAAAAAATTCGACGCTCGCTATATGCCATACTTCTCCAGTGGGTGTTTAGGCCCGCCATACTTTTTTGAAAATGTTTTTTTTTTAATTTTTTTCAAATATATTTGTTACAGGCTGATTTTTTTTAAACAATTGTTTTTTATTAATCTTGTACGAAAATCACCACGCCATACCATTCCGACGGTCTGAAATACCCGCTATACCTTTTCAAACATGTAATTTTTTAAAATTCGAAAAACTATTTCTTTCAGTGTGGCAGTTAAATCGTAGTCAGTTTATGATACAGTGAGACAAAATTATATTCGCCATACTTCTAGTGCAGTACAAAAGTGGCGCCATACTTGAAAAATGGTATTTTTTAATCGTTTTTAAAACACGCCTATAGAAGCCGTAAAATTATTTTTTACAGTATGGCATAAATGAAATCAGATTGTCCCAATACGATTCTAAGTTAAAAAAAATACGCCATACTGTGACCTTGGCACGAAAGACCGTGATACGCACGCTGCAATGTAAAAAAAATAAATAAAAAGATTTTTTACAGTATGGCATTTGAATTTTCGAAAAGTTCATAAAAAATATGATTCAGGAAAATTTATCCCATACTTATGGTGAAGTCCAAAAGTGGTGCCATACTGTAAGAAATTGTTCAAATGTTGCATGAAATTTAACAATTATTTAATTACATTGTACGTACATCACCCACTCTACAGGAATGGCATTATAACAATTATGTTTCTAATCATAGAAACAACTACTAGAACAAATTTCAAGGTGAAAGAAATAGTTTTTCGAATTTTAAAAAATTACATGTTTGAGGGGGTATGGCGGGTATTTTGGACCGTTGGAATGGTATGGCTTGGTGATTTTCGCACAAGATTAATAAAAAACATTTGTTTAAAAAAATCAGCCTGTAGGAAATAAATTTTAAAAATATTGAAAAAAAATATTTTCAAAAAAGTATGGCGGGCCTAAACACCCACCGGAGAATTATGGCATATAGCGAGCGTCGGATTTTTTGTTGTTAAAATACCGATAAATTGAAGAAATTTTGTGAAAGAAATTGTTCGACACCGCCGGATTTTGGAGTAATTTCTATTAATTATTCTGCTATTGCGACCAGCGCACCACCGGTAAGAACGTCATTTTCCTTCAATTTGTTACGTATATGAACTCCCCTAAAAGCGCCATACTGTAAGAAATGACTTCACAAATCCTTCCAGTATCTCTCGGTCTATTATTTGTAAATTCACACAAATGAAAGACTCATATGATTTTTTGAGAAGAATATATAAAAATATATGATTATACAGTAGATAAATAAAATGGGTTACCTAATTACTTTAGTTATAAAAGCACAGTCACATTGGTATAAAGTCTTTTATTGAATCAAAAGAAATTTTCGTCGAAAACCCCTAAAAGCCGTAAAAATTGCATCACAAAACTCCATCTTCATCATTATCGTCCACATCCATTACGACCCCATCATCTTGACCTGGTAAAGCTGGATTGACATTGGCGTTCAATTGTTGTAGAATATTGAGTTGTTGCATATTGGCATTTACAGCTGCCACAATATTTTCTTGCTGATTCGCATTTGCGTTATTTGTCACACCTGCCATCTGTCGTTGGTTTTCAATTGCTATGAGCTTCTGACGTTTTTCCTCCATCAATCTGTCTCTGTGTTTATGGATATAATCGTTTACATTCGGTAGCCCATCTATAACGCATGCTGATAGGGCTGATCTATATATATTCATATCAGTTGCCTCATACCATTCGTTGGTTTTTTCATCGTAACACTCTACGTGGTAGATAGTTGTTACTCCATTAAAGCCTCCTATAGCAAATATCATGTCGTCAATCACTTCAATGGCGAAGTTACTTCTCGGATTGTACATGTCGGGAATTGGCGACCAACTGTTGCTCTGAGGATTATATTTTTCGCAACTGCACATCCTTGATATGCCATTGAATCCACCGATAACGTACACATGTCCATGATACGCTATACAAGACACTCCGGATCTTCTTGATCGCATTGGGTTGATTAACGTCCACTGATTGGTGTCAGGGTCGTACACTTCTGCTGAGTGCATGCATTCTTGTCCGTTGAAACCACCCGTGATGTATATTTTATCTGCAAATAAATAAAATGCTTTCAAAATTTCACCTATTTGTGATCTAGCTATTAACATCCAGCATTATAGTCTAAGAGCCAGCGTTCCGCAGACTTACGGTATAGTAGCAAAGTCCTTATTAATGCTAGGTATACTATTTCACCTGCCGTAGGTCACTATTCCCATCAAGGATTCCTTTGGGCGTGTCCAGAAGACGAAAGACATCAAATTTGACTCTAAAAACGTGATCGCAGCATGTCTGCCGTTTTGATATCTTAAAATATATAATTTTTTTCATGTAAAAACTTAATGGCAGATACTTCTTCCGGTTCCTACTATTAGCATGACTGAAAAAGTATTGTGTGTCTGCCTGGATGTCAGAACCGACCTATCTGCCTATTTTTTTGAATATGTGTATGTAATAATAATATAAATGAAATGCGTCATTTTAAGCTTAGCTGAAATAACGCAAAGTTGTCAAAATTTTTGCAGCTTTGAAATTCTATAAATTATAGTAGGAACCGAAAGAAGTGTCTGCCATTAAGTGTTTACATGAAAAAAATTATATTTTTTGAGAAATCAAAACGGCAGACATGCTGAGATCACGTTTTCAGAGTAAACTTTGATGTCTCTCGACTTCTGGACACGCCCAAAGGATGGGAATAGTGAATCTCCACCTTCGACAGATAAATAGTATACCTAGCATTAATAAGGACTTTGCTACTATACCGTAAGTCTGCGGAACGCTGGATCTTAGACTATTAATAAATAACATAAATTCGAACAAATCCTGAAAAATGCGTTTCTTCAACATTCTATGTTGAAGTAGGGTAGTTTAAGTTCCAATCCAAATATGAAAATAATAGGCAAATATTCTTTTCAACGCCAAAGATAGGAAAAATGAAGGTTATCAGTCTGGAGTTCATTAATTTATTGGTTCCAATTAAAATGCTTTTTATACTGCTCAAACATACCTTTCCTTCGCTGCCAGATATAAAGAACATTTCAAATTTTCTCTTAATCGAAAAACAGAGTCTAGTATAGCATTCCACTGCATAAATAGAAACCACCAACTCCCCAAAATTACAGAAATGCAAATTCTTCATATATATGCCAAAATTAATTTACATGGAAGGTTTCGAATACTTTTTTTTTTGAAAATCACTGTGCTACTTTAGTATTTGGTTGTTTCACATAGCTTCTTTAATTAAGTGTGTTTATATTATTAAAGCACTCAAGAATTTTTCAATTCATGTTTAGTACTATTCTAAAATGAAGAAACATAAAACTACGGTAATATAGCGGTAAAAAATTGTTAAGTTATTGATACACAGAAGTAATATTATTCAGATGGTATATATATATATATATATATATATATATATATATATATATATATATATATATATATATATATATATATATATATATATATATGTATCTATATATATATATATATATATGTATATATATATATATATATATATATATATATATATATATATATATATATATATATATATATATATATACATAATGCTGATACTTATGTGTGACCAATTTTCATATCCTGTATAAAAACGACGCTGGTCAACAGAAAAACAACTTTTGTAAGCCCATAAAATGTATTGGCACTGGTTTTAACATTTCTTGTTTAGCTCGTTTCTCATATCAATAAAAAGACTTACCTACAGTCCAGTTAAACATTAATTTGAAAGTGTACAGTTGATTAACTTTTTCTCTTATAATTGAGACCTACAGTTTCCCTTCTTAATGCCCAACAATAATCAGGTAGCATAGCGGGGCTCTACTTTCCTTGATTTCGCTGTTCCATGCCCGCTATGTCCTGGTGGGAGAGCTCATCGCTAACGTCTTCCGTATTTTTATGTAAAAAATCTAAATGTGAGTCCAGAGTATTTATTTATGAGATATTTCACAGAGATAGCGTGCAAGACTTGAATCATATGTATTTTCGACAAGTATTTTTTTCCAGCTCTCACAATTCCCTAAATTTTCTTCTTTATTTAATTTACTATTAAAATTATTGTCCTTGATCAACTCCCTTATCTGAGATCCAATAATAATCTCATCTTTTAATTTTCCATTTGTAATTTTTGTGAACTTCACTTTAATATATCGAAAAGCATTATTTTCGCAGTTAAGATCTTCTACAAAGATTTTCATTACTTGCTGCTAATTTAAGATGCAAAGGTGTCACAATAATATTTCGTTGTTGAACTAACGATGTATGAAGTAATCCAATCCTGGAGTAAAACTTCTCCGTGGTGGCCAAACTATCTGACGTAATGATTTTCTTTATCGCGACTATTCCAGAAGCACAAAAGGCAATAATATTTAGTGTAACTTGGCTGCATCACTAAAAGTATAGCTGAAATTTGCGCAGATCTAAGAATACTTTCCATACTTTATCTTTTCAAGAACATCACTCAGATTTTTGTAAGGAAACTGCACTACCTTCAGGAATAGAAGATAATATATTACCGTTGTTTAACAATACTGCTTTTAGACTAGGTACTTTCAGGCGAAACTATCAATAACCTTCAATCTTGTCGGTTGTGATCGATACCGAAAGCTTTATTGTAGTGCATCGATGTTGTTACAATAAACCAAATCGCCATCGATACTGAAGAACTGCACAAGATAACTGTGGTGGTTTCGAGAAACGATAACCCTTATGGTTCTTGTTAAGAGATTACATTACTTAAGACGCGAGCGAAGAAGAGCAGCTTGTGCTTTATCTATCCCAGACAGCTCTGCTAGGAAATGATTGGCCACCTGGTGCATTGTATACCAACTCATACACATGAAGATATACTTAATAGCTCTTTATGATGTTGGGTGCCTTTTGCATAGAGCATATGTCCAAGTTGCAAACATAGGTAAGACAAGGATGAGCTAGTGGCTGAGCCACAGGAATATATCCTTTGAACCCACATGTTTTCACCATGCAAAAACTTTTTGGTAGCTTCCTTGATAGCTCAAGAATTACAAAAACTCACTTCTCAAAACATAGACCAAAATATCGACAACCTTGATCTAATCAGGAATTTTTTGACAAACAAAGAAAACTCCTGTGAACTTCGCTCCAGTACCAACTATTGTACCATCTTCAAATGAGAGTCCAGGTGAAAAAATCATAATTTATTACATAAAGTGAACTAAGAAAATTCTTTAATAATTCAAAAATTATCAAATAACTTTCCAAGGGGTTATATGTCTTTCCGATACTCGAAAACTGCATTCATAATCCAACGTTGAATTATAGAAAACGTCAAATCACCTCGACCCAAAATCTGAATATATCTGTTCCGATCTTATTAGACCTCTTCAGTGCAGCTCACTCGCATTGAATTACAAATCGCGGTCAGTATACTAAATGGGTGATATAGCGCCCTCCACCGTAGATATTGGAAACCATCAATTCGAAAAAGCAGAGCTCCGTCGCGAGAATACATACTTTCTGATATGAAATGTGTACTCTGGTTTCATTGGTAAAATCATAATCTTGGCAATGATGTCAGTGATGAGGAAATGGATGTGGATGCATCTGTGAATTATGTGCCTAAGGTTTAAGTTTTGATAATAAATTATTGATTATTATTACTTCTCATAAAGATAATTATTCATGCTCATTTGTGTTTTTACTTCAATTTAGTTATATAAATTTGATCTCTCTTATATTTGTTCAATGAAAGTATATCTGATTTGTTAACAACTTACTTTGTTTCTATACGCACAATACTTTCCATTGAAATAAACAGTTGCATCCAGCTATATAATTTTCCAAGTCTGATTCGAATACGTTCAGACTATATCATCAGTTAAACGTAATGTCCAAACCTATAATGCAAAAAAATACCTGAAAAAGAAAAACATAATCAACATCTTCATTACTACCAGACTCATCTCGAAAAAGCAATTTGAATTGATTTGCAAACTTGAAATCGTACTATTTTGAAAGAGGAAAGTTTGTGAGTGAAACATGTGCTTAATTTAGAACCTTCTCTATATTTTATGTTTGGGTAGAAGAAAATGACACGAAATTTGAATCATTTGAAAATGGTACTTTCAACACTGTTTTTTGATATAAGTATGTCGATTGAAATAAATGAGTCAATTTTTGGTATCATGAGTCGAGGTGTGGAAAATTCTAAAGTATTTCTTATTTGGAAACAGCGTGTAACAAGTTGATATATTTTGGTTTGATTTCGTTTTACAGGTCCTTGAAAGTTAATTCAAATTATTCATATGAAAATTGTGTTTCCATATGATCCTAAAAATTCCTAACAAAATAAACAAGAATATGGAAAGGCAATCCCGCAATAATATTAAGTATATATATATATATATATATATATATATATATATATATATATATATATATATATATATATATATATATATACCGGGTGTAAACGGAAGGTTATAGGGGCGAGCCGCCCCCATAACTTTTTTGTTTTCGGAGAAAATGAAATGAAATTTACAAGATCTGTTCAATGCATAAAACTGCATTTTTTGACAAGTAACTCAACTTCATGCAACTTCCGATTTCACCGGAAGTGACATAAACTTTCGATTTTTAAATGGGATACCTGGTATATTTTCAGTTTTTTTGTCTCCATATGACATTTAGAATACAACCATGTATCATTTGCTACTTCTTTTAACCGTTGTTCAATTTTTTTTTCGAAATAAATTTTTAATCTACCGGCTAGGGCTATAGATGCGTTCGAATAAAAAAAAAAGAAGGAAACACACGTGTTTCATTCCTCCCTGAAGTATGTGTCAGGGAGGCGGGCAGCTTGAGTTTGGGATTAACTCCTTCAGCCAGATCAGAGGATACACTTGTATGTACAAGCGCATTAAGGATAGGTGAGACGGGATATTTATGGAACATAGGAAGTGTGGGTAGGGTTCAGAGGATTAATACTGGCCCAGCATTCGCCTTATAAGTTTGCATGCAGTGACTTACATTACCATGAGGAAACCTCTGAAAAAAACTCATGGCAGACCAGTCGGCCCCGGGGTTTGAACCTGAGACCTCCCAAATACTAGCCAGCGTACCTAACATACTCAACTGCGTTCAAATAAATAATTTCAGTCCTAAAATGACCCTGTTTACCGCCCTGGGACGTAGATTTGTGGGCGTGGCTTCGGACTTATTTTGTTTCAGTTGTGTTGGTCACAGGCTACTCGATGATTTCAAATGTTATTTTAATCTCAATAAGATTCTTCATTTAAAGAAAGTTCTAAGGTTATGGAATTTCAGTTCAACCTAATACCTAGAGTGCGGTATCAAATTAATCGAAATAAAATTATCTTTTTTTCAACCCAACGAGCCACCATGTTGCCATTTGAAAAAAAATAGTAATAAAAGTTTTAAAATTAAACTTCACATAGCTGGAACATTTTGATCGAAAACAGTGAAGTTGTATTTTAACATACAATTTAGGACCGAAACAAGTTATTTGAACGCATCCATAGCCCTCTAGAATAAATATTTATTTCGGAAAAAATAAAAAAACGGTAAAAAAAGTAACGAATGATACATGGCTGTATTCTAAATGTCATATGGAGACAAGAAAATTGAAAATATACCCGGTGTCCTATTTGAAAATCGAAAGTTTGTGTCACTTCCGGTGAAACCGGAAGTTGAATGAAGTTGAGTTACTTGTTGAAAAATGCAGTTTAATGCATCAAACAGATCCTCTGAATTATATTTCATTATCTCCGAAAACAAAAAAGTTATAGGGGCGAGCACCCGGTATATATATATATATATATATATATATATATATATATATATATATATATATATATATATATATATATATATATATATATATATATATGTGTATATATATATATATATATATATATATGTATTCATATTTGTATGCATGACGTCAAAGTTCATGATTATTTTGATAATACACTAGAAGTATCTGAAAATTTTGAGAATTATTATAATGCCAATAAAGCAAATAAATTTATGCAATTATTTCGTCCAAGTTATAGATATGCACTTGTTCAGTTTTAGTGTCACGATATTCTGAAGAGAAAGATTATAGACCTAGAGTAATTTTGTTTGTATAGTACGATTTCAAATGCTTAGAAAAGTAAATAATGATATCTTGAATGAATTAGTAGTAGTAGAGAAGATACTAATCAGGCTTTTCCAATCCAGAATTTTTTTATATAATACTTATAGGTTTGGAATGTTTTGTATTTGTAAAACGTACTTGAAGTTCATATTCCTTAGGATATTATAAATTTTAAAGTATAAGGCTGGTACATTTTTGAAACATCGAAGAGAAATCTTCAGGTAGCTTTAAAAATCTAGGGAAATGCCAAAAATGTTTCCCTGAAACAGTTCATAAACTCGCAGTTAATTGTTTCGTTCCTTTGGTAAATACATATTTTTCGTGGTTAATTACTGATTATGCAGGGAGAACCGCTTTATATATTTTTCCAGGTGAGTGTTAACATCCGTGTTATGATCTATCTAACTCTTTGTTTCTCCCTTCAAATCTATTTTGAGTGTTCCTCGACTACTCTTAAAAGATCATTTTTATTGTCCCCCAAAAACAAATTGCTGAGTTCATTGTATTTGCTTGCCACTTCTCTCTGAAGTTGACATAAACCCTCGCCTTTCAACAAATTTCAGATAAATAATGCTTTCCTTACTAGTCAGTGACAAAACATCGCAGCTTTCGTTGCTGTGTTTCGTACATCATCCATTATATTTGACATGTATCTTTTGCCTCTTGACTTTTATAACAGCGGATAATAGTTCTAATTTCCGATATGTTTCATTTTGTGGCAATGATCGTGAGTTTGAGTCTCTTCTCTTTCCTAAGTGAAGATTTTCTTAGACTCTTGTGCATACCATGTTGTTTACTTTGTTACTTCTTCGTACTGTTTGCACGGTGTTGCTACTGTTATCTACAATTCCCTTCGTAATTAATAGCCATAGGTAGAAAGTGAAACTAATATCTTTGTAGACTGAAGTAGAAACCAAATTCTATATCTGCAATGCCTTCCAAGATGCTAACATTCCTGTCCAAATATATTTTGAGTAATAATGCTATATTATTATACGCATCTATACAAAATGATATACCCTGAAAATGAAGATTTAACTGGGGGAATTTATTTATTATTTACCATTAAGAGTGCATGCACTAGCGTCGGATCTTTGCATATTCATTGGTGCAATGAGAGACCATTGATTGGTCGTATTGTCATACTTTTCTGATGTGTTTTGCCTGTGATGACCATCGTAGCCACCCATTGCATATATTTTGTTCCTGAGGACAGCAGTGCTAACATAACATCGTCTCACGTGCATCGGTGCAATCTCCTTCCATACTTTTGTAACAGCATCGAAACATCTGAAGCAAATCAAAGAGATAAATATATAGATATATATATATATATATATATATATATATATATATATATATATATATATATATATATATATTATATATATATATATATATATATATATATATATATATATATATATATATATATATATATGGGGTATTGTTGGGGTCATTTGTTACCTTTCCACCTTTGGATCCTGGGTCATAAGACTCTCGGTTAAGGAGATATAATGTTTTAATTTTTTTTCTCAAATTATTAATACCTGTAAAAGCATCATTCTTTCAAAAGAATATTCTGTAATGTATGATTGTTCAAATATCTAATATTTTTCATTACAACTGATAGTACCGAAGACACGTACGAGGATTTTCATTCCACAAAAGTAGTGATTTTGTGAAATTGCGGATATTCCTTCAGAAAGACGGAAATCGTTTGAACTTAGTGGGGAAAACAATTTTATTTTTATATCGTTTATTTGAACAGAAGTTAAACTACTAACAATAATTTAATATATTACCCTTCTGTAATTACAAATTTTGTTCGAACTGTTCCTAATGCACGTCTGACATCTCTTGCTTACTTCAACCGTTACTCTAGCTAGTCATTTGTTGAAGCAGAAATATTTCTCTTTTTTGTTCGAACAAAATCTGATTTTATGATCGTTTATTTGAACAAAAGTTAAACTTCTAATAATAATTTAATACCTACCTGCTCTATTGTTACACATTTTGTTCGAAAAAAATATATTTCTGCTACAACAAAAAAAAAATTTTAAAACAAAATGTGCAACAAGAGATCAGGTAGGTATTAAATTATTGTTAGTGCATTTTTTTCAAATAAACGATCATAAAATCACATTTTGTACGAACAAAAAAGGAAAATATTAATGTTTCAACAAATAACTAGCTGCCGTAACGTTTCAAGTAAGACGGAGGTGTCGGGGGTGCATTAGGAACAAGGGAGAACAGTTAGAACAAAATTTGTAAATAGAGAATAATTAGATATTAAAGTATTGTTAGTAGTTCAACTGTTATATATATATATATATATATATATATATATATATATATATATATATATATATATATATATATATATATATATATATATATATATATATATATATATATATATATATATTCCAAGAGATATCAATTATTGGTATAACAGATATATTTCAAACATTACATTTTAAAATTAATATTCATTGGACGTTTCAATGGAGTTTCCATCATCAACAGTAGAATGTTTGTCGGTAGTTGTCACAGTACTACTAATACTAATAATACAAGTAGTATTGTGACAACTACCGACGAACATTCTGCTGATGAAGATGGAAACTCCATTGAAACGTCCAATGAATTTTAATTTTAAAATGTAATGTTTGAAATAAACCTGTTATGCCAATAATTGATATCTCTTGGAATGAATACGATAAACAGGTAAAAATTAAGAATTCAAATATATATATATATATATATATATATATATATCCGCAATTTAAATCAGAAATGTTTTCTTAATCAATATATAGCATACAGTTAGAAAGGTCATTAAGTAGAGAAGTTGAAAAAAAGACTGAAGCTCTCAATTGTTGTTACTTTTTGTAACATTCAATTTTGAAGTTGATTTATTTTCAGAAAATCACTAATTTCGTAGCATCAAAATCCTCGTATGTGCCTCTGGTACTGTCAGTTGTAATGAAAACTATCAATTATATAAACAAGCATACATTAAAGAATATTTATTCAAAAAATGGTGCTTGTACAGGCATTAATAAAAAACTTTTATTTTTTTTGGGTACTTTGAACAATACAAAAATTTAAAAAATTATATCGCCTTAACCCTGAGTCTTAGGACCCAGGGTCCAAAGGTTAAAAGGTAGCAAATAATCCCAACAATATCTCAAAAACTTTTGATAGTTCATGTGCCGAATACACTATAAATATATATATATATATATATATATATATATATATATATATATATATATATATATATATATATATATATATATATATATATATATAATATATATATATATATATATATATATATATAAATATATATATATATATATATATATATATATATTTATACTTATTCGGTTTTTTTTAGCAATAACAGGCCATTTGAGTTTCAAAACCGACTTTTTAACAGCTAACGTTTTGTCACGAAATTCGGAACTAACTTAAAACTCAGATACGGTTGAATTAAGTCGGTGTTCAAACTGAAATAGCCCCACATATAGCTAAAAGAAGATAAATAATTTTTTGGCTAACAATTTATTGTCAGCTTATTCAGGTGGATCAAGTCCATATTGCGAAAGTATCTATTGGTTGTAAAAACTTTTTTCTCTAATCGCCGCCATTTTTATGTAGAGATTTCATGTTTTTTCGTGGTTTTTGAGTTTTTGCAAACCTCTATAGCTACTTCAAATTTACTGGGGTTAAGAGTTGGTATGTAGAAAGGAAGAAAAATGATTGGAAAATACGACCTCAGATGGGAAGCTATGCCAATCACTTGTATTTCTATATAGGTGCTTCTAGAAGAAGAAGATAGGGACTATTGTCCCCTCTTTATTTTACAATTCCATCTTTGTTAACATTCAACTGCAAAACATCCTATGATATCAGACGAAATATTTTAATTGATTACAGAATATATTCACAATATGATTACCTGCATGAATTGAAATAGTCCATTCCATCAAATCCTCCGATCACGTATATATTGTAACCCACTACAGCAGTACCATGATAAGCTCTTGGTCCTGTAGGGTCTACCTCCTCAACTCGCACCCATCTGTCAGCTCTTGTATCATAAGTTTCTATGAAGTTAGTGGGAGAGCCACCACTCCATCCACCAATTGCAAATAAAATTTCATGTGGTATTCTCGGTCTAGCTATCTCTGGAGTTATCACCTCGCCATCTCTGCGAAAAAAGATTAATTTAAAATATTATGGGATTTCCTATTCCATAAGAGCTGAAAATGTGGAAAAAGTAACTTTGTTTAATAATTTACTCAGAGAGAAAAGTGGTTCTTCTGATTACTTGATCTGTTCCATACTCAACGTTTGAATTAAATATTTTTTGCCATTTTTTCGAATATTATATATTTGTTGATTTTACTAAATATCCTTATATTATATGTTGTTCTTAAATTTGAAAGTTCATGAGTTTATAAGTTGATTTGTCCTGTATGTAAAGGAGTGTATATAGATCAAATCATTGCCGTGAAAAACACCACCCCACAAATAGATAACTTCTAAATTATGCACAAATTACCGAAAGGAACCAAACTAACTTACTTAGATTTATTGGAAAATTTTTAAACTCAATCAAAATGCAAAAAATATCTTGCTGAACGACCAGATTGACTTGATATATTCTCCTATATTTAGTGTATTCAAACGAGTATGATTTTTCTAAGAACATTCCATTGTACCAATTTGGGAAATCCACTTCGATTAGACCTTCTTGAAATATGTTCCTTTTGTCTATTTAGGTATCTGCAATAATTCTTTCCCACCCGTAAGCGCAAATCTATAATTATTCTGTACTCAGTTCATAACTCAATCTGCCCGATGATGGTCTAGTGACCGAAATTACAATCGCAGTTTTCTATTTTTCGAAGTATTTTTGTGATAATAAACGTAGTAAATTCAAGTTTTGTTTTTGCTTAACTTGCCATTTGAAAATAAATTGTAATAAAAATTTCAAAATCAAACGTCACATAGTTTGAACATGTTGATCAAAAACAGTGTTCTATTTTTACAAAGATTTTAGGACTGAAATTAGTTATTATTTTCATGCATTGAAGAGATCTGCCAAATTTCATTCCATTATTTCCGAAAAGAAACAAGTTATAGAGGCTAGCCACCTTCTGTGGAAACCCCGTATATAAATATATATATATATATATATATATATATATATATATATATATATATATATATATATATATGTATATATATATATATATATATATATATATATATATATATATATATATATATATATATATATATATATATATATATATATATATATATATATATATATATATATATATATATATGTGTGTGTGTGTGTGTGTGTGTGTTCAGAAAGATTTCTGCGGTCTAAAGTATTTGAAAAACTTACTTCTCGAAATGAACCGCGTAAAAGATTCGAAAAATCTCGACGCTTCGGCTTCTTTTGCGAGGCCATCTTCAGGAGAATTGGAAGGGGAATAATTCAGATACGTGGCCTCAATATGCCTACTCCACGAATAGAATTAGGAGGTATTGGAGTTGGCAGATTGAGGCCACGTATCTAAATTATTCCCATTCCAATTCTCCTGAAGATGGCTTCGTAAAAGGAGCCGAAACGTAGAGATTTTTCGAATCTTTTACGCGGTTCATTCTGAGAACCATATATATATTTATATATATATATATATATATATATATATATATATATATATATATATATATATATAATAGACGTCTGAGAAAAATATATTTGAGATCAAGTTATTTAAGACGTGAAAGAAGTAAATTTCTATAAACACAATATTGAAATAAAATTGAAAAATTGAGAACATTTGAACTGTCATTTGTTGAAATCATATCGGAGCGCTTGAGAATTATCGTCTTTCGGTTTTAAAAGATTTGTAAACGTTCATCTGCTCAATGAATCGTGTACTTTCAACGAAGATAACAGTTTTCTATAATTTTATTGGTTTAATCTGACTCGAAAATTATTTCAAAAAAATCACTCGAGAATATTTTTGTGTGTACAGCAAACAGCCAACAATTTTTATAGAGTAAGAGCCAGCGACGATCAGACCTTCGTTATTTTATAAAACCTGAAACTTTCTCTGAGTATTTGCCTAATATAGGTAAAAACAATCCCCGACTATGAAGTTTGGATAACGGTGGCTTTGGATGGGCTAACAGGTAGCAAAGTTGTAAAACATTGCACCTTAGTTTCGTTAAAGTATAAAGCTCAGTTTTTATATATTTCATTTGGACTAATATCAGATGTCACGTCGTCCATTGTCAGACACTTAGTATGGTTGCAACTCCCTGTCAGACACCCTTAAAATATATTGAATTGTAATTAAACTTACGTTATATTATAAAGGCTGAATTTTTTGTATTTTACTTAAGGAACTACCAAAAGATGTTTTCCCAGTGGTCAGACAGTTTCGATGGTTCTCACACCTTGTCAGACACATTGAAGGTATACCGTAGGTGCAAGAGCGAAGTATATACATGCAAGCGGGCGCGAGTGAAATAGTGCGTTCGGTCTATTGCGATCTGTCACTGCGCATCACATGTCGTTTTTTCTTATTTCTTATTTGTGTAGTTATTAATAAGATCTGATTCAGTTTTAATAAATTGTTATCATGGGAGACGTATTAATTTTTGTTGTATGTGGAAAAAGTGATGGCAAAATGATATTGTTTTCTGAACAATCATTGAAAAAATGTAAAACTATTTTGAATGCTAGAAAAAAACATATCCTCAAATATAAAGACATTATTTTGCCTGATGAATATACAGATGGTGGCTATCACAGGGAATGCTATAAAGTATTCACAGGACATCCGGACAGATATTTTATTTCAGTTCTGGACCTAATAGTGAGAAAAAAAATCAATCTCCGTACCTGGAGACAACTTTTCTCCAGCCACGTCATTGATAACTGAGTTGACCATAGACCCAACTGATTCATTAACATCACAATCAACTTCAATTTATCAATCAATAGAACTGCAACCTTCAACTTCTCCAGGAAGCTCTTATTTACAGTCTTTACCAACAGAATGTTTAACAATATCAAAATCAACTTTTATTTCTAAACCAATTGAACTACAACCTACAATTAAATTTCAAAATTTTATTGATTTCATCAGAATTTTGATTTATTTCTTTTCTGGCATGAAAGTTTTCCTAAATTATCTATTTTCTGAATATTTGATTCTTAATGAAATTATATATCATTATTAAGAAATAACTCTATATTATGAAATTTTTCCATAAATCCAAAAAGCATATAATACTGAGTAAATGAAACATGCGCAGTGACAGATCGCAATAGACCGAACGCACTATTTCACTCGCGCCCGCTTGCATGTATATACTTCACTCTCGCACCTACGGTAGACCTTCAATATGTCTGACAAGGTGTAACAACCATCGAAACTGTCTGACCACTGGGAAAACATCTTTTGGTAGTTCCTTTAAGTAACATACGAAAAATTCAGCCTTTATAATATAAGGTAAGGACAGGGAATTGCAACCATACTAAGTGTCTGACAATGGACGACGTGACTTCTGATATTAGTCCAAATGAAATATATAAAAACTGAGCTTTATACTTTAACGAAACTAAGGTGCAATTTTGTACAACTTTGCTACCTGTTGCCATCCAAAGCCTCCGTTATCCAAACTTCATAGTCGGGGATTGTTTTTACCTATAGTAGGCAAATACACAGAGAAAGTTTCAGGTTTTATAAAATAACGAAGGTCTGATCGTCGCGGTCTCTTGGACTATTAGTGAAAACAACCAAAATTTTCTTTCGAACAATAACAATTCTCTTACCGTGAAGTTATCATCTCCAAATCGTATAAAAATTTCAAGGTTTCTATGATCATTGGTCTGCTTTCTTCACAACAAGTGACATATGGGTGATCTTTAACTCGCTCTAAGAAAAACTGAGTATCAAGCAAACCTAACCGAATGCATTTCATTAGATCGACGATGTAAATTTTTCTGTTATCAGAATTATGATTGATCCATTTGAGTATAGTTTCCCAAACAGTTTCCTCACTTTTCACATTCAAGTAGTCAGCGTTAATAATCTCCTGAAAGTCTTTGATGGGCAATTCCAGCATTTCATCACTTTGTGTGGCCAATTGTGGAAAATTTTTCATTATATATTTCCACGATTTGTCCGCAAGTTCCCGACAAAAGTGATTTCTTGCGAATAACATGATTCCTATGCAGTTTTTTGGTCTTAGAATATTTTCCAAAAACTCGCAACAAATGTCTAGAACTCCCAAAATACTGAGGTAATCAGCAGTCATCAGAACATCGTATACGTTCTGCTCACTGATGTCCAGTTTGCGCAAGTAAATGTATTCTAATAAGGTTTGCATCATCTCCTTCGAAACGCCGGGCAGGTGTACCCTGCTCTTATATTCGTTATGAAGGGGTGTGGTGAAGAGTGCTCTGAAATTAATGAAACAATTTTGAATAAATGAACTGCTATCTGGGAAGTATTTAAAACGCTACGCAATATATCTCACGGGAGGACCTTTTGCCGAATAGTTATTGTTAGTAACTATTCTATTTGCTAAATAAAATAAAATCCCTAAAATAAGGGAAAAACAATAATAGGCCAAGCTACAGAGATTTTTTCATGTAAAAAGTGTTAGAAGAAAACCAGCTCCGCCATTGTTTGTAAAATAGTTCCACATGATATAGTGATATGTTTTTCACTCGACTTTATTATTTATATCTTTGTTATTAACAATTTTATGCAAAAAATCGCGTTTTTTTAGTTTTTTACTTATAAAATTGAAACTATCAGAGTAATCGTGATGGTGTCAATAGACTCATGTAGAAAATGAAAAGACGAAAAAAATGAGAGGTCGGACGACTCGATCAGACCCTTAGTTTGAGAGAAAATTGGAAAAAACCGGCCAAAATGCAGTTTTTTCAAAAATTCATAACTCGGTTATTTTTCGAGTTGAAGCGTAGATCCTCTGGTTGGTATTATTTATCAATATAAACTTTATTTATGCGAAGAGCAGGAACTATCCGATTCATAGTTTTTGATCTGTGGCCATTTGAATATTTTACTATGCAATTTTCCAGCAGACCTGAATGCGAGAGGTACAGTCCGATTTCAATTTACAAAAAAGATTTAGAAAATAAAATTCTCATAGTTCAAAACGTTCATCTTGGTTTTACACGAAAACGCTGAGAAATATGTTAAAAATAAAGCTGAACATTACGAAAAACGGCCGAGCGCGTGAGGATAGTTGAAGAGGGGGTAGAGCAGCAGGCAAGGATAAGCACGACATTAGAAAGCGTCAGTTTTTTGAACATGACGGATATTTCTCGGCCATTTTTCGTCATGTTCAGCTTTATTTTTAACATATTTCTCAGCGTTTTCGTGTAAAACCAAGATGAACGTTTTGAACTATGAGAATTTTATTTTCAAAATCTTTTTTGTAAATTGAAATCGGACTATACCTGTCGCATTCAGGTCTGCTGGAAAATTGCATAGTAAAATATTCAAATGGCCACAGATCAAAAACTATGCATCGGACAGTTCCTGCTCTTCGCACAAATGAAGTTTATATTGATGAATAATACCAACCGGAGGATCTACGCTTCAACTCAAAAAATAACCGAGTTATGAATTTTTGAAAAAACTGAATTTTGGCCGTTTTTTTTCCAATTTTCCCTTAGACTAAGGGTCTGATCGAGTCGTCCGACCTCTCATTTTACTACAATAAGTCTATTGACACCATCACGATTACTTTGATAGTTTCAATTTTATAAGCAAAAAACTAAAAAAACGCGATTTTTTGCATAAAATTTTAATAACAAAGATATAAATAATAAAGTCGAGTGAAAAACATATCACTATATCATGTGGAACTATTTTACAAACAATGGCGGAGCTGGTTTTCTTCTAACACTTTTTGCACAAAATGCTCACTCTAAATCTATGTAGCTTGGCCTATAAATAAATTTTCACTATGTAATGAACTCTCAAACAAATGGTTTAACAGAATACATGACTGGCATAAGCTGGCATTGTCGGCATAGCGGAATTTAATTTAGCATACTTAAAAATTTGATGCTTTTTTGTTGCTAATTTGTTACCGCAAAATTGATTTTGTTGCTCCAGCCGTTTGGGGAAAAAATAGACAATGCCAGCTTATGATTAAGTTGGCATTATCACATACATTTTCGGCACATAGTGTAAAAATAACTGATTCTAAATTTGCTGATAATTAGTTGCTAATTTGTTACAGCTACAAATTAGCAACTAATTGAGAATCAGTTATTACTACTGTGCGTGTCGAAAATTCATGTGACAATGCCAACTAAATCATAAGCTGGCATTGTCTTTTTTTCTTCAAATGACTGGAGCAACAAAATCAATGTTGCTGTAACAAATCAGCAACTAATTAGCAACAAAATCAGCAACAAAATCTATTTTGCTGTAATCAAATTTGCAGTAACAAATTAGCAACAAAAAATCAACAAATTTCCAACTATGCTAAATTTGATTCCCCTATGTTGACAATGCCAGCTTAATGGACGTTATTAGTAGAACGTCTGAGCTTAAAATGAAAAATTTAGTTACCGTCTTATATCATAGTTTTCAATAGCCTATTACATAGTGGTGAATGGACTTACAGTTTATTGGTTGTTATTATAATGTATACATAATTTCCATACCCACTTCCAATAAGTCTTCCTATGTGAAAATTCAATATTCAGAATGTATAGGTATGATTCCCACTGAAATCACGTACTATCCACTTCGAACCTATCGTATCTAGATTCCACCTATTTTGGTTTGCAGAAATACTGCTAGATACCTACTTCAAACTGTTGCATTTTTAAAAATCACGTAAGTAATTGATAAATGCAAAATACTAATCGCTTTTATCTATTGTGAGTGAAATTTGCTTGAGTGACCTCAAGGAATTCATGTAAAATATTTTTGGTATTGGCTGGAAATTGGTGAAAGGTAGATCACTTCATCGTTACATGAATGTTAGTTATCTTGATACATTAATTACGTCAGTATGTTATCTCGATTCATCCTTAAAACGATGAATGTTAAAAACATGACGATCACCACAAAGTATTGAAGAAACGTTGGACAACTGTTTCGGTCTTTTTCGGTGTCAGCGTCTTTGATTACCTAGAGAGTGGTAACCATGCGGAATACCTCTGTACTATGTAAACATACAAGACCGGTATCTGCAAGAGTCATCAGATTTATATATCTGTCGGCAATTTGAGCAGTATCTTAAGATATATATTGAATCCATATTTCCATAGTTGAGTTAGAGAAAGAAATTTCATACCTGTTGCTTCCTCTGTCCTGTAAATTATCTGTATTTCACTTAGAAATCTATGTAGCTGTAACACTTAATTGGAATAATATTCAGCATTAAAGTTTTAACATGTATATTCTCCTCATTTTATTTTTTTTACCTTAGACTAAACAGAAAAAAATTATTTGAAAACTACATAATTAACTATTATCTTCTCAAGGGGGCGAGTTATATTGATGCCAAAATTAGAAAATGATTATTTATACCCAACATAATTTTCTTCTGGCAGATAATTTCCATTGTTGAAATATGTGAATACTTATTGACTACGATCAAAAAGTAAATTTTACATACTAATTTAATAACTTCTTAGGAATAGTAAACATCAGTATTCTAGTAAATATTCTACAAACATATTTTATTCTACGCCCCCTAACAACAATATTTTCCGTTTGAACATGAAGCAATCATACATATTCATCAGTTGAAAAGATTTAGAAATTTGTGTTATGAACTGACGGTTGGTAAATCTCCCTTCAGATATTTTTTTATTTGAATTTTGATTCTGTCACCTACCCATATTTTTTTAAACTATTAATCGTGAAGTTGTTTTTTCATACTGACATTTTCTTTTCAGAAAATAAAGATATCTTCCTGATTAATGTTCCAATTTATTCTTTCTGTAGTTTATGAACATTTGATTCAAATTATTTTACCTGAAATACGAGCTGCACGCACAAAAAACAGCTCTATGCACAGGAATTTCGGTCCCATCGTCTAGTATAATAGTGGCATCACAAAGTTGATGTTTCTCCCAGAATTCGAAGAGTGCTTGCATAGCCTGTATGCTCATACATCTTCCATTTCCGACGTTGAGGGCCCTGCCTCCACTATCAGGCTCGCCCATTTCATTGTTTTGCGCCAGATTGTTGAAATAAACTTGCAAAATAAAGAATTTAGTTCACGAATAATTTAGGTATATTGGATGAAGTTTCAAAGTGTGATGATGAAAAGTCAAAATTGATAGATCATAGATAAATAAATAATAAATCTGTACGCAGACCGTCAGGTTTGATGAATCGTCTCGCAGTTTTATTACTTTGAGTCAGGTTCTTGGCACTGCTTGGGATCTTCATCATAGGTAGGTATTTACAATTATTTGAGGGGCATAACTGAAATTTATAATAGAACTACAACTTCACTTATTCCATTCACCAAAGTGTTTTCTGGGATGTATTTTGTTTTGTCAAAAACAACGCTTTCTTTTTGAAAATAAACGTCGTAATGACACTTTCTCGAAATATTCACTACCTCGATTAATTTTCAAAGATAGTTTTCATAATTAAATACTATAATCATGTAGGGAATATAGTCTAGTCAACAAGTGCTTTTTTGTTCAACTTTTTTCAACAGTCTCGGAAAAACATGAACGATATGTCATTCGATTCGGAATATAATTTAGATGTTTTTTGAAAAGATTAAAGTTCCGCTCGAGAAATTTGTGAAAGTTTTAAACATTTTACTGAAAGATAAGAAGAGGGGGTTTGGTTTTCTGCAAATAACTCAAAAACTAATTGAGATTTTCGATATCTCGAAAAAGATTCGAAAAGAGGAGGAAATTTCCCATAGTGAAGTCTCGAGCTGTAGGATCAATATTAATAATTTTCTCAGAGGAGTAAAAATACAGCCGAATACTGATGATCTGGCTTGCGCAAGCGACTCCCATTTTGGACACTTTAACAATAAACATTATTTAACCATATTGAATAGGAAAATTAATGAATGAAAAAAAATATATATCCGGTGGCAAAAAAAAATGTATCGTGATTTTTCAATTAGTTATGCAATAGTTAATTAATATTTTTTTGCTTTGAACATGAACATTGCAAGTGTGGTAACTGTCAAACTATAGATCTGAGATTATTTTTCTTTCTTGGAGCTAGTTTTGAAAAGTTTCAGAATAGATTCTCATTGAAAAAATTCAAAATATTTCATTTTTAAGTTTTTTAGAAATTCAATAATCATAAAACTTTTTTTTCAATTACATTTTTAACAACGCATTTGTTTATAATAATTTTTCATATAATAACATATATACATATATCAGACGTCAAAAAAATTTCGAAAATCGTGGTCTAGATGGTCTAAAACGTATATAGCTACTCCCGCAGCTGACGGTTGGCTTGCGATAAAATGCAAACTTCTTCATGTAGTTATTACCTCTCATGGAATTAGTTATTAGGGGAGACCGGGTACAAAAGTAACGGCGTGTCGAAAGTAACAAATGCTCTGTAGGTTTAAAGAATTGTCAAAACGCCACTTAGCTGCTTTCAGGTGATTGCCAGTGGCGCCACCTTCAGTTGCATTCAATCGCCGCTCGCGCCACGCACTGTTAGATCGTGTGAGAGGACACTACGTGATTTCACAAATCAAAAGTAAATTATTTGACTTTTACTTATTTAATGTTTATGCAGTATTAAGGGATGATATTAATCTGAATATTTGCATAATGATACTCGATTAGATTGATTTTACAATGCTTAAATTCGTTTTTGTCTAGCATGTTCCGTTTCAAGGCTATCTTTCATGTTCTAACAAAAATGCTGTATGGTACAAAATTAACGCAGCCCTATGGGCACATAAGTAACATGTTGATTTTGTCCCCATATTGATTTACTCTAAGTAATCTTTTTAAGTGTGTGTTTATTTCAACAAAATGCCGCGACAACGCATAATAACCACCGCACGAATAACAACTAACATGGAAGTCTATCAAAAAGCGGCTGAAGAGCATTTTAATGATGGTGAAAAGATTAGAGCCATAGCAAAAAAAATTGAATGTCTGCCATGTTACATTACATAGATATATAAAAAAATTTAAGCTAGAAATACTAGCGCAGTTGTAGACAAGGAAAATGAATTAGGCGACGTTTATTTAGAAAATTTTAGCAATAGTCGACTGAATGAGCAAAGTTTACATTGTTTCGAATGCAAAATGTGGTCTCATAGGTACTGAATGCGTCAATGAATTATGTGTGCCATCATTGCGAGTCTGAATAGAGAAAACTGACACTGAAAATTTTCCAATAACTATGTTTGATTAAATATGTCATATCATATTCTTTACAAACCCCTTTGCCCTGTTACTTTCGACCCACAACGTGTTACTTTCGGCCCGCCAAACGTGGTCGAAAGTAACAAATGACAAATTTTTTTGAAGTTTCTGTGATTCATGCAAAATACACAATAATAAGGTAATTTAAGATGCTAATGTATAGAACATAAACGGAATTTATGTATGGCTATATCAATTTCACCGAAATAGTAACACCTAACGAGAAACCAAGGCGAAAGTACAAAATGTCACTTTTGTACCCGGTCTCCCCTATTTTTCATTTTGAGCCTAGACTTTAGTAATTTTCAAACAGAAAACTCGAAAACAAGAGAACTTAAAATTCGCCTTTCCTTCTTGTATTCAGTATGTGTGAGACGTATGTTGCTTCGAATTATGATAATGACTTTATTCACCTACTATATACATCAAGAGTACCTAACAGCTGCGTATTCAGTAATTCATTGATTTGAAATCTGACAACCATTGAGGCTCAACAATTAATTTCAATTTACTCTGAAAATTCGTATTTAAATAAATAACCCAATGAGAAATTGAATAGAATCGCTTGTTTTCAAGAGATTCAGAAAACACTGATTACATGATGATTACCTTACCAGAGCTTCTTCCAGTTGTCCAACTCCAGCGGTGAAGGCAAAACGTGCATCACAATGTATTAAATTTAGCACGAAACACTTAAGTTTTTCATTTAAATGGATTTACATCAAGCAACGTTTTACATTATTCAATTAATGAGTTGTTTTTGAACAATGGATAATAATAGGTTTTTGGAAAACCATAACCCATATATTAAGGTAAGGTGGGGTAAGTGTGTAGCAATATTTGGAAGGTTCGTATATATACCATATTTTTAAACAAAGTACTAGAATTGCAGATTTCAAATTTTGGCATAATATAGTTATGGTTATTGCCTACAAGTCCTCGTAATAAAACTTTGATATAGGCACATTTTCGCATTTATTTCTATATTATATATATTTCTAATCCCATAGTACACACTTCTCCTGTGAAACGGGGAAAGTGTGTATGCAAGCCAAATGCAATGTACATATCAAGAAATGTAGAAGTCTGGGGCAAGTGTGTAAAACTGCGATATTTTATTTTCCGACTGGTGCAAAAAAAAATTTTTTATCTTACAAACTCTTCAAGTTACAAACTTTTTAACAAGAAATGGACATTAACTGAATAACTAAAAGTGAAGAAAAAACATCAATATATCCTAAAGGTAATGGTGAGAGGTTATGAAGTATTAGCTTTTCCCGCCAATATAGCAATTATCTTAACTTCGGCTGTAGCTTACAATGGCCTGTTATGAACCTTTAGATACAGTTTTATAGATAGCCACACAAGTATGTTATCGGAATGAGAATTATTTGGCGCTTACACACTTACCCCGAAAACACACTTACCCCACTTCACCTTATATAACATATTTCCCTCTTAAGAAAAACTGGTTTCAAAAGCTCGTTGGTATTCATGAAAAAAATTGATTATTATATTGACTCCAATATATAGGGTGCATAAAAAATTTTATTAACATACATAGTAAAAACATAAAAATAATTAACGTTTATACAAATAATTTTTCTATACATAAATAATATTAATATTAATATCGCTTCTTATCATTGTCAGATAACAACTATAATTTGATCATTGGTAGCAAATTGCTATCTTATTTATTGAATTGCCTAGAAATGGGACGTACAATATATCTGCTGAACGAGTATATTCGACTCATTAGTTTCAAAATCACTAAATTCTTGTTTAAGTCAGTTATTAACCAAACCTATATAATTTCGGGCTTTTGAGTTGAATTTAACATCATGTTATCTATGAAATATCTGCTTTTCGTCAAATATATTGTATTTCCCTGAGGAACAGTGATGGATTCGAAAAATCTCATTGTCCAAGTTACTGCTGTGAAAATAGCGGCATTTGTGGGAAATGCCCTGAGTAAAGTCGGTGCTAAACCTCGTGTTAGCATACCGTATCCTTCAGCTGCGACACTTTTCCTCAAACAATCGATAGCATTGACATATTTTGGTTTCGAATTAAAGCCATCTAATTGCACTCTTGTTTTTATCACATCTATGGGATACACAACAACCCAACATACGATACCAGCCGTTCCTCCAGCAAATAACATCATGGACGTAGACACATCTTTCTGACCTTTCGATCGAGTTAAATATTCATAGGTGAGGAAATAGGCGCCGAATGATGGAACTTCTCTTGCTATAGTTGCATTCAATCCTCTAAATAATCCTTTAAACCCTTCTGCCATATAAATATTTTGAATACATTTGATAATACCTAAACCTGGATCTGAAACTTGAAGTCTCGTTTTCGCTAACTCCATAGGACTACATATAAAACTTTGAAAAAATCCTGCTGTTCCACCAGCAATGAAATGGGACCACAAAGAGTGTTTATCTTTGAATTTTTTCTGGGTACTTCCTTGAATACTGAAGACGATTGCATTGATTCCAGCTACTCCCAACAGAGGACTCGATATGCCTTTGTACATTCCTCTCAAGCCTTCTTTGAGCATTAGTGTTTTCACTAAATGTAGGGAACCTTTATATCTAGGAGTTCTTGCATTATCATTCTGCAGATGAACCTTCAAGGTATCTAAGGGATGGCCGACAACTAGACCAGCACAACCTGAAAATAACAAATTAGATAATAAATCTTTTAGCAACGTCAAATGACTACTAATACTTGGTGGAATATAAATGAAAATTATAAATCAACTGACTTAAAAGACTTGGTTCGATTCAATTAAAATATGTATCCAGCTATAAAACCATCACAGTCTGTCCAGTGAGACTTAGCGTTCACGTCATCAATTGTATATGACGTCGATCGGGAACAGTGTTGCCACACGTGATAAATAATTTTAAATCTAATTAGCTGACCCAATTTTTGAAAAAAAAACCGATATAGAGGTTATTTCGACGACTGTCAAACGTGAAAGTAGGTCGGAGGGTCCGACAACATTGCAAATTTTGGAACAGAATGACAATTTCACATTCAATTCAACTTATTTTCATTACTGAGAATGTTAATTATTCTTGAGGGATTCATACGATTTGATATGTTATGGACAGAATATTTGACGAAATTAATGATCCGGTCACTATCACCATATAACTACTCTTTCAGAAAATTACTTACGACAAATATGAATTTTGACAGTTTCGAATCTTATTTATTTGGGTAGGCAGCATTGCGTCGTAATTTGCGCATGTATGTGATGTGATCGCCAAATCTCACAGGACAGACTATACCAAGATTCTTTTTGAGAGTTAGAAAACTCTTTATAATGGATTAATAGCTAGAAACATATACACAGAGTGGAGAGTAAATATAGCAGTTTTACTGGAATCAAGCCAAATGTTTTGAATTAGTTGATTAATAAACCTTTTATCTGAGATAGCTTAATATTCGAGAAATCGTGAATGACCATTTAATTGAAGAAATGTTAATAATACTCGGTTTATTTTTGTTTGATTATTAAAACGCAATAATAAGTATTGATAGATGCGTAATGGCGTAACAGTAATCCTCATTCGTGAGATTTCTATTTCTAGATCACCTAATTATTATGTGAGATTATGATAACATTTTATTTACAGTAGCTAGCAGAATTATCTCATAATGAGTCCAGATGTTCATTTAATCTTGTCAATAATTCTATACAATAGGTTATTCAAAACTATCATAGTTCAAAGAAAATATTTTTTTAATTGAAGAATCTCATTTAGAATGAATTTTAACAAACACCTTGCTTGTTGCAGTTTCGATGTTCAATGAACTGAATTAGGGCTCACGGGCCAAATCCGGCCCGCCAGTGCCATCAATCCGGCCCTCGAAAGTTTAGGACTAGTGTCATCAATCTGGCCAGCGACGGCCAATGTCTTATTGTTGTTACTATTGCAATACGTACACAATAGTAAAGACTAGTCTCGTCTAGAAATAAGGTAAAGGGCAGAAAAAACTTAAAATGTTTTGAATTGTTTCAGAATATACTGAAATAAAATGAAGGACACCCTACTTCGTAGCACTAGGAATGATAAAATCCCTCGGCGCATGTGCATGTCGTCAATATTTTTTGAATGTACCTATTATATAAATTAAAAATAACAATGAAAGTCGATATTACGAATGAAATGAAGGAAAATTGCAATAAATGAAATAATAAGTCGATATTACGAATAAAATCCGTGAAAATTTAGCAAAAAAATTCATTGTTTGACTGTCGAATTTGAATATCCTATCCCGGCTCATTTTGCTGCATATTATGAATCAAATTGATAAGATATCTCTATGGATGGGAAGCAGACACAGACGCAGAATCAAGCTTAAGCTATCAACGTCGCTTGATGGTGACCGTGGCACACAGAGCACTTCGACGCATGTTTCGTAGGAATATCGACCTTGACGCATGCGCATGTCGTAATGCCTATCTAAAAAACGCTAAATTTTTTTATTCTTCGTTGGGAAGTCGTGAGACTATAACCCCTTTAGCTTCGCCTCGGGGTAAAAACCAGTAAGGATACAAACTTTGGAGACAACTGAACTAAACTATGGCGATGAAAGATCAGATATCTAAATCTAGTGCCGTCTTAGACTATGGTTAAGTGATATTTCTGTTAGAAGTAGATACACTGAAGAATATGAATATGGACAGTGGAAAGCTATTTTTCCTTACATTGGCAAATTCAATTTAATTTTTGCTAGTAGTATTCCAACTAAAGATATCTGTAAACAAAATTATCATTTCCCTGAATGGCATGTTTCATAAATAGTTTATGAAATGATTATTTTGTGTTCATTACTTTATAATGCAGTTATCATAGAATCTGTTATCTAGTTTCGTGAATTCATAGAAAAACTTCTGTCGGAATTCATATGAAAATAATTAGTTGTGATAAGAAAATTGTTCGAGAAGATTTCCAGACTACTTATGAAAATACATTGGAAGAAAAATGTGCAGTATTAAATCTTTTTATTTTCAATAGCAAATTTCATGTCATTGATTCTCTGAACATTCATACAAAACAAATGCAATAATATAAAATCAATAATTAATCAAGTTCTCGATGTTCTTGAGATGAAATTATTCTGTTAATGGAAATATTTTAACGTAAATTTTTTTGAAAAAATGTGATTTAACTTTTATTTATGTGTATGTACTGCTTTCAAAAACTATCGCCCTATCATTTTGAAATGGGAGTAAACAAATTGAAGGAAACAAATTAAAGATGATAAGATTATTGTTAAATAAATGCCTATTCGAAGGAAAAGTACCCAAACTTTGGAAAAACGCGGAAGTCATTGTACTCCATAAAAAAGGGGACATCACAAATATAGAAAATTACAGACCCATAAGCTTGCTATCCCACATTTACAAGTTACTAACACGAATAATAACAAATCGATGTTAGATGCGTACCAGCTAGTAGAACAGGCAGGCTTTCTTAAGGGATCTGAGAACCAGAGTAACCGATATCATGGACAGAATAGCGAGGCTCAGTGGGTGGTACACATAGCAAGGTAAAATACAGGAAAATGGTCACACAGGGTAACTTTTTGGAGACCCCGAGAAGCGTAGGAAGACCCAGAAGGAGATGGATAGATGATGTCGTGACCATAGCAGGAAAACAGTGGATGAGAACAGCCAGAAATAAAAAAGCATGGAAGCAACTAGAGGAGGCCTATATCCAACAATAGATGACTGAAAAGAAGAAGATCTATATGTATATAAATATATACATATTTATATATATATATATATATGAATATATATATATATATGTATATAAATATATACACATATATATATATATAAATATATATATATATACATATATATATATTATATATATATATATATATATATATATGAATATATATATATATATATATATATATATATATATATGATAAATATATATATATACATATATATATATATATATATATATATATATATATATATATATATATATATGAATATATATATATATATATATTATATATATATATAAATATATATATATACATATATATATATATATATATATATATATATATATGTAACTTTGACTTTCATGTATTATATATTGGGGAAATAAGACTGAAACGTCTAAAATATCCAAGGGGCGTTTCAAATATTCAAAGAGTATTGGAAATCGAACACAAGAACGAAGATTCACCAAACACAAAATCGATCCTTATAGCCTACGGCAGATATATATATATATATATATATATATATATATATATATATGTATATAAATAAATATATATATATATAGATATATATATATAAAAAAATATATATATATAAAAAAAAAAATATATATATATATATATATATATATATATATATATATATATATATATATATATATATATATAGTCGTAGTCCAGGGGGCATAAAATGAATTTGAGTACCACTTCTGCACTTTACTGTTGACTTTCATGTATTGTTTTCGGGGAAATAAGAGGGAAAAGTCTGGAATATCCAAGGGACGTTTCAAAAACTCAAACAGTATTGTTTGAGGAACAAAGATTCAGAAAACAAAAATCGATTCCTATAACCTACGTCAGATGTACTCTGATGCAATTGAAATGTTCTTATAATAAACAAATAATTTATGCAATACTAACAAATATGAAAAATATTGTTCCTATGGAAACGTTAAGTTCAACTTAGGCAATCACAGTTATTTCGAAATTACAAAAATATTCCCATTTCTGAAAACAAACAACTTAACAACCATTTCGTCATTTCGATTATACCACGGACAAATAAGTTATGATTTGACAAAATATCTCTTTCCATCAGTTCATCAACTTACTTGTATCAAAATAGGGTTATTGAAATAAATTTTTAGGTAATGTCAACTGAATTGGAATTTAGAATTGATTGGAATGCTTATGCTTTATCTGACCCTTCAAAAGAAATGTTTCTTTCTTAGAAGTACAAGAAAGAGACTAATATTATGAGCAGAGAAATATATTAAGCTCAATATTTGTCAGCGGCAGTGTTGCCAACCCCAACTTAGTGAAAAACTACATATGTGCTTCGCAAAAACTGTAGAAAACTGTAGATTTAAATTTGAAAACAGTAAATGTACAGTCTTTTCTTAATTTATGGTTTCGAACTTCATTTAAAGGTGGTAATCAATAGAACAAACATTGGAAATCAAACTTTTTATCAAATTATGATTTGAAAAATTATTGAAATTAAAACATATACAGCATTCATTATGATATGACACATGTTACAAGGCTCTCAATCTGCAAATTTTCTTGATTTTCGATATCTTCATTGTTTTTGAGATCGTACATAATTTTATTGAACTTTTCGTAATCAATTTCGTACCGTTTGTAAACCGAGGATTGTGGGTTCGAGTCCCACCTCGCTCTTGGGTGTTGTGTATGTCCGGAATTTAGTGGTTATTTATGATTAAAAATTGTTGGGTAATGTACATAGTTTACAAGCCCATTGGCCGTTTGGAACCGGCGTAAATCTGTAGGTCCCTCGAGTCAAAAAAAAATAAAAAAATTTCGAAACAATTTTCAATTTCAGATCTCGTATGTAGAGTGCCTTTTATTGAGCTCGTAGAAAGTTTATTTCTTATTTTTGTTTTCAAACAAGCGCTCTACCTTAGCAGTGCGGCAGACACAGAAGTTCTTTGGTAACAGTTCGCGAAACAATGTTTACTTCGTTATATTGTCCGTGCATATACTTGGAATGATATAATAGTTCGTAGTAGATGACGCTAGCATTTAAAGTTAAAAAAACTGTAGATTTAGAGGCCAAAACTGAAAACTGGGAACATTTTGAAAAAACTGTAAATCTACAGTTAAAACTGTAGAGTTGGCTACACTGGTCAGCGGTGATGGCTCAGGTGGCATCGCTCTCGACTAGCAATCGAGAGGACGTGGGTTCGACTCCCACGACAAACCAACAAATTTTCTTTACCACCGCTACCGTGTTTCGGAGGGCACGTTAAGCCGTCGGTAATGCCATACGCTTATTTATTTATTTAATATTTGTCAATTATTTTTTAATCTTTACTGACGTTTTAGACTTGAAAAAACAGACTAAGTAAATACTTTGCCTGCTACCTGCTAGGCAGGAAATGCGATACTGAATATTTGATATTTTCTAATGAGAAAAGTAAAATACGCGTAAAAACTCCTTGAGTTAATTTGGGTGAGCTGTTAAGGTGGTCAAAACCTTGAAATCGATATTAAAATGGAGAAGATTTATATAAAGAATTGAAATTCGTAGTTCACTTTCCTAACATCACCTCAATCCACTCACCAAATTTAAACCCTCTAACTCAATCTGTAAAAGCAGTCGAAGTAGACGAAACCTCAGAACTAACCAGACAACCAGAAATATCTACATAACAATTTCATCAGAATAAAACGGATATACCAATTTACCATTAATATAAACTTAATTTACCATTAATATAAACTTAATTTACCATTAATATAAACTTAATCCACGTACGAATTTTCATTCTATTACTGAATTCAGGGGTTTAGAGGTGCAAAAATTCTTCAAACTCCAGTTTTTTTAGCACCATACATCTTCACCATGTTGTTCATAATTAATTTCCACAATTTTTTCTACCGCTCATGGCGTAAACCCCCTCTCCAAAATTTTGATTATTTTGTCCTGCCTTAATAACAAAGCTTTATACCAAATTTCAGATAATTCTGTCAGATGGGGGCCGATAGAGATGCCAATATATACCGAAAAAAATTTATATATATATATATATATATATATATATATATATATATATATATATATATATATATATATATATATATATATATATATATATATATATATATATATATATATATTCGAATTGTTGTTGCCTGTGATCTATTTTTAATCTCTTGATAATTATTAGCAATAACAGGCTGGTTGAATCTTAAAAAACTCGATTTTATTAAAAAGTTGACGTTTCACTACGACATTCGTAGTTTTTCAATACTTCTGAAAAAATTGAAATTTCTTTGACATTTATTGATTTGAAAAAATTTGAATAGACAAAGACTACTCTTTGTCTCGCTAAAATTTTTTTCCGAATGTGGTTATTTATTACGTGCTATTCAGTCTAATATCAACATTCAAAAATGTTATCATTAGATGGCAAGGGAAACTACAGAAACCTTTACCTACGTAATGTTCGAAAATAAAAATAATAGGGTACTATTTATCTCACAACAAAGAAATTAGTCGCAGGAAAATATTAAAAAAGTAGAGCAGAATTATCGGTATAGAACGTTTATATGGAAGCAGCCGTTGACACGTGTTTCGGACTCTTTGGTCCTCATCAGAACGGCGTAGCAAAGCATTGAATTGAAAATTTGGAGATGAAAATAGTACAACAAATAAAAACCTCTGCTACGAGTTTTTTAAGATTCAACCAGCCTGTTATTGCTAATAATTATCAAGAGATTAAAAATAGATCACAGGCAACAACAATTCGAATAAATAATTAAATATTGCAAGCTGAAAATATGGCAATGATCCCAAACTTAAGCTGAGAGTTCCAAACATTGTTCTAGATTGTGAGTACCTTTTTTAATAGATTTGAAATTCTAAATAAAAATTTCATTAAAAACGGCTACCTTCCATATAAACGGGCTATACCGATAATTTTGCTCTACTTATTTAATATTTTCCCACGACTAATTTCTTTATTATTGTTTATTTACTCGTTCTGAGATCTCGCGGATGGCATTAATCGCCTCCATGGCAGAGTTTGACCAAATTAATATAATAATTATCAAGAGATTGTATATATATATATATATATATATATATATATATATATATATATATATATATATATATATATATATATATATATATATATATATATATATATATATATATATATATATATATATATATATATATATAGATATATATATATATATATATATATATATATATATAAGGCATCAAGAAATCATTGTACAGAATTCAAAAAACGGATATAAAAAACACTTCCATTCCTCGCCGTTGACTTTCGAGAAAGTGCACGAATCTATTATTTTCGAGTACAACATAATTTAAAAATCATATTCAGACAACGTTGATTATTAACATAAACTAACGAAGTAACCAACCAACAACTGCGAATTATATTCTGCTTTTTTAACTAAATCACTTCAGGAGAAATATAAAGATTTTGAAAGTTATAATACTTTGCTAAATAAATTCCTGAAAAATTTATGGATTAACTCTAAGCATCGTTAGCAACCTTATTTTTGAAAGAAAGAAAAATACCATTTAACTATGAGATTCAGCTTGAAATGAAAAACTTGAATATATGAGAATTTGCTCACCTCCAATACATCCTGCAACGAATTCAAGAGACATCTCCTGGACTCTCGATGTGGTAGGTATCAACAAATATAGCTGATTCTAACTGGTTTTTACTCAGGAAATTTTTCTTCTCAGTGTTGACCAAATTAACTAACTTTACTTTGTTAGACATTGACTCCATGTACTCTGGATAAAGGTGCTAACACTGAAACAAAGCAAGTTATTATAAGTAAAGAATTATTGGAAATATTTTTTCGAGCCTGGAGTTTTTATAATATTAACGATGGAAAACTCTCCCTTTGTTTAATATCAACGTGAATATATTCAGTAGTATAAAACTCTTGATGTCATTCCATTAATATGTACATATATATATATATATATATATATATATATATATATATATATATATATATATATATATATATATATATATATATCAGTAGCGGCTGGTGAGAGAGGACTCTGGGACTCCGCCCTCCCAAGAATTCTAGAAAGAATCGTATTTTTTAAATTGTAACACAGAAATATATAATCATATATAATTTTGAACTAGTTACTATGAAACCTCAGCAATATCCTAAAAATCTAAACAAATCCATACACTCCACCCACACGAAGACTGTTACGGACTCAACGTGTCTAAGCCCGCAACCCGCATGAAGATTACCTGCTGGTTGGTGGATTGTTGTGAGGGCTGTATTGTTTTTTTCTCTTGCTTTTATAAACATAATGGGGGTGCTTGAGTTAAAAAAAGTTGTTTTTAGCAAATTAAGTTTGTAGGAAAAAGTGGATTTAAATGATAATGGATGTCCGACGCCAGTTTTGAATATAATTCAGGAACAGAAAGGGTATAAAAATCGGCCGGCTCGTCGGCCGGGTTTTAGGCGAAAATTTGATGAAAACATTCACAACAAGACTCCGCGGTTGTGTGTGTATGATGAACTTAATGCTTTTTTTGTTTTGTTTGTTTAATGTTTAATATTTGGAGACGATGAAAATTGGACAAAGGTAGGAGTTCGTGATCTCAAACATTTGGTAGACAAGATTAAAAAACATGAAAAGTCTCCAAAAAAAAAAGCAATTCAGACATTTCGGTCTGCTTGAAAACATTAAATTTTATCCTCTCGTTAGGTTCAGCTTTAGTTAGGTTACTGCTTTTAAAGAAAACTAAAACTGTGTGAATATTAGTGACTATACCAATTACAACAGCAGAACCAGAGAGATGTTTTTCGAAGAAAAAATATTAGTTCTTTTCTAAGAAATACTATGTTTGGAGATCGTCTTAGTGCTTTGGACATGTTATCAATTGAAAGTGCTATGATTCAAATAATTCCTGATTTTAATGAAAAGGTGATAGAGAAATTCATAGTGGACAAAGAAAGAAGAATGTATTTTAGCCTCAAAAGATAAGTAGGCGAGTAGAAAGGTAGGTACATAAAGAAAATTAATGATTTAGATAAATCCCTTAAAGATACTCTAATGGCTCTAGATTTAGCCTCAAACTGGAAACAGGTCTATCCGGATGTTGGAAATATCGTTATTTCAGTATTTGAATTGAAACAGAAATACGTATATCCCAATATTATTTTTGCGCCCCCCCTGAAGATAAACTCACGAGCCGCCACTGATATATATATATATATATATATATATATATATATATATAATATATATATATATATATATATATATATATATATATATATATATATATATATATATATATATATATATATATATATATATATATATATATATATATATATATATATATATATTGTTGTGATATTATAGTACTATGAGTTGCGTGAACTGATGCGTATGCGCAATTTCCGTAATCCACAGATCATTGTCATGAAGTCGTCAATTGTCAATCGATGTAGAAAAATCAATAAAAAATAAAGTCGTGTCAAAAGTCTAATATTAATCTATTAATAAATATCCTAATACATATATAAATATATAACATGGTGTCAGAAGTGATTCCGGTGCCGTCAATAAAATAAGAAAAGGACTAGAATAGTTACTAGCTGCTTGGATTATTCAAGATTCATTTTCAATAATTGCAAAACACAAAATGTCGGACGACGGAGAAGCGAGGTCCAGTCACGTGCCGCATTTGAGACATATCAACGAGCTAATTATTTCATCTAGTGAAAACAATGCATCAAATTGGAAAGAATGGTGGGAAAATTTCGACATATACTTGATAGCAACAGGATTAATCGATTCCAATGATTGCCGAAAAATAGCTCTGATGTTGCATTCCATTGGTTCAAAAGGTAGACAAATTTTCAATTCATTTAACTTGAAAATCACAGACACAACTTTGGAAGATGTTAAAGCCAAACTTGACCAATATTTTGAGCCTCAGAAGAACCTTACCATGTTACGTCACATTTTTTTCACTAGAAAACAAAACGTGAATGAAAGTATAGAAAATTTTATAACTGACCTTGAAAACTTGAGTATGAAGTGTGAATTCAAGGACCTTCGGGAATCTCTAGTCAGAGATATATTCATTGCAAATATGAATTCTCACTTAATGAATATTCGCCAACGTCTATTACAAGAGGTCGATATTTCTTTACAAAAAGCCGTTGAACTAGCCAAATCTATAATTATGGCTCAACATAATGCAGAGCAGTGAAACCTCCTGATAGATTGAAAATTTAGATTAGGTAACTGAATATGAAATAATAATAATTGAATAATTTGTACAAAAAAAAAAAGAAGTTGAATAAGTATATATATTTTTAAGGGTGTGTAAATAACTAATGAATAAAAATAAAAAATAAATAAAAAATTATAGATTAAGTAGAAATTTAAATTGTACATATACTTAGATTTAAGAAAAGGGATGTTGCGATATTATAGTACTATGAGTTGCGTGAACTGATGCGTATGCGCAATTTCCGTAATCCACAGATCATTGTCATGAAGTCGTCAATTGTCAATCGATGTAGAAAAATCAATATAAAATAAAGTCGTGTCAAAAGTCTAATATTAATCTATTAATAAATATCCTAATACATATATAAATATATAACAATATATATATATATATATATATATATATATATATATATATATATATATATATATATATATATATATTATATACATTTTGTGAAGATTGATATGTTGGATGGAAGTTAATTTATATTATATTTGACTGTTGTTTGATTCTCGTTTTCCATGGCGTATATTGTCTGAAAAAATGTTTGTAAGGTGAAAAAAGCAGCGGAAAACAAACGAAATTTTCTCTAAATGCCAAAAACTATTATATATATAAATATAACTATAAAACAGCATATTTGAAAAGTAATAAAAACTTAAAATACTAAATTATACTAAATTATAGGATTAATCATCCCTACACTAACGCTCACTTTTTTATAATTGAATCATGAAACAATTACATTTTATTTCACTCATTAAAATGAATTGTTACCTTCAATTCTCTTCACTATACACTCCAAACTAACATTTAAAATTTCGAATACAGCAAGTTGAAAACAAACTCATTTTACACACAAAATTCATTTTGCTTATAATATTCTTGAGGAAATTGAATAATAATGAAAGAATAAAAATATTTTGTAATATGAGTTATTGCACAATACTAATACATATATCTTAAACAAACATTAAATTATCAAAGTTCAATTGTTACACGATTATCAAGTTAGTATTTCGTTGATGAACAAATCATTTTGTTATTTCCATAGTGCTTTTCACAGAAACTAAAATCTTCGAATTACAAATAAAAAAAATAAAAATCTCACACATATATAAATATATATATATATATATATATATATACAGGCCCGTATACAGAAATTCGTTTCGGGGGGGGCTGAAAGACGAAAATCACTCAAAGAATAGAAAATTCTATACTGAAGACTTTTCTGTGAAGAATATCGAATGGAAAAATTTTTCAAATTTTGGGATTTCGGGGGGGGGGGCGAGCCTCCTGGGCCCCTCCCCTGGATACGTGCCTGTATATATATATATATATATATATATATATATATATATATATATATATATATATATATATATATATATATATATATATATATATATATATATATACCGTAGAACGGGGCTAAATTGGAAATGCGGGGATATTTTAGAATTCATAACCTGTAACTTCATCTGGCAATCCTGTTCAGGTAAAACAGAATTCCGCGTAAATTACACTGTAATAGTATAGTACATAACCTAACTCATTCAGACTTTTGATGATTTCAGTATTCGTAAGCGTGGTAATGGTCTGTTAGACATTGAAAGTGAGGCGGAAAATCAACCAATATTTGAGCCTGTCAAACTTTCAGTGCTAGTGCGCCGTGGGTGAGAGTTATAGCAGTGAAGTTTTATATAAAAAATGGTGTTGATGTTAGTATCATTGTGCCAAAAAGTTATAAACATTATGCTACCCCAATATTTTTTATGGTCCTTTTTGAAGATCGGGGCTATTCTGGATGGCGTTTTTATAATCATTCCAAAATATCCCTGGTCTTCAAAAATCACCCCATTCTTTAAATTATCAATGCTATATACCTTTTATTATTCTTGATTTAAAAATGTATGTTTTCCAATTTAACCCCATATACGAGGTAACTATAATTTATGCGTTATTCTTAATGATTCTAAAATATCCCCGACCCACGAGGCTATTTTAGACGGGCCTAAAACAATTTTTTTTCATCACCCTGTAAGAATGGGGACCTATTCATCATAGAATAATATTTGGTCGTATATAAACCTATCCAAAAAGCATATCAAAATAGATTTTCAATTACTCTTTCTGCAATATTAAAAATAATGAAAAAAGAGTCTACAATAGCCCCGTTCTACGGTATATATATATATATATATATATATATATATATATATATATATATATATATATATATATATATATATATATATATATATATATATATATATATTTATATATATTTATATTTATATTTATATATATATATATATATATATATATATATATATATATATATATATATATATATTTATCCATAAATAATAATATATTTGAAATTATATATTTAAAAATTATTCGAATTGGTCCTTCATTGGAAACATTGTCACATATTTTATTTTCTATTCAATAGTCTATGTGTGTGTACAAACATTAATTAAATTTTCAGCAATTCACATCCATTTCATCTTTATCTTCAGAACTAAACGACCGAAGTAACATTAACGTTAACGTTTAACACCACATAAGCGCAAAAAAGCAGGTAAAATGACAAATTTAATCTTGTAGCATGAAAATATAAATATTCTCACCTGAACAGCAGTAAGTATTGCAAATCTAAACGAATGGGTCATACTCGAATTTCAGCTTTGGAAATGGAATAACTCTGGTAAAATAAACAGAAAAAACCAATGTGTTTAATAGAAAGCACTTATAGAATGCTGTGTTGTTTCGGAACACTTTGATTCTGACCCCAATAATCGATCTCTATTACTTCAATATTTGTATTAACGCAAGTTAATATAGTTGTGATTAAATTTGTCTCCTTCCTCTAAGCTCCCTTTTATTTATTTACGTAAGCTCAGAGGTCAAGCACGAATCTGATACCGATAACACGTATCTCTCTATCGAGAAGAATATGAAGAATTTGTTATGAATACTCATGGTATTTAAATATTATACGCATATAACGCACTTCACCAAAGCTCAATAAAAAGATGTATTTGTTAATTAAGGAACAAATTTCACCCAGCTTCACATAACCTGAAATACTAAACCTGAAATATTTCTTGGAAGAATAAGTATCGACGACAAATAGAGATGAACTGATTTTCGGATATTTAAAAAACGAAAATTTGTTTTCGTCGAGAGTTTTCTTACTTTGAATAATAATAATAATAAGTTTATTTGCCCTGAAGTGCACAATATATAACATAAAAATTTTCATACAATTTTCATTCAAAATAATTTTACACTTGCGAGTCCAAATAAAAACCTTGAATGTACAATGTACACCCTTAAAACCTGTGGCTATCTATGGGAAAAAAAGATTTACTGTATACTAAATATTACCGCCTATATTAAATAATTCACAAAGATAAGCTCATCCACTGGCACCTTCGCCCAAAAGGAATATATTAATTCTCCGTTTAAAGCAACAAAATGAAGGGGAATTCAATATTGTTGCAGGCAGAAGATTCAAAAATCTCGGCACTAAATATGCTAAGCACTTGAGACCGATACTCTTTTTTGATGGAATAGTTTTTATTTTAGAGGCCCCAAAGCCTCTCGTGTAACATCCGTGGCGAAGCACTTGATTTTTAATGAACTCCATATCCCTATAATAATATGAAACTGCTTTCTTAAAGTATAATTTCCTCAGATCTAATACGTGAGCTTCCCTGAACAATAGCTCCGAAGGATGAGTGCGTTCTCTCTCGTAAAATTTATAATACATATATATACCGGGTGTAAATGAGTGATGGGCCACCCCTATAACTTTTTAATGGATTCTTGGATTTTATTGAAATTTGGGTGGTTTATCTCAGACATAATTTTGAATTTTTTCACATACAAAATCAATATGGCTGACTTCCGGTTTCACAGAAACGATATGAAAATTAAAAATTCAAATAGAACACCCTATATATTTTTACATATTTTAATTCAGAGGCTTCAAATACATACATTCCATCTGTCAAATGTCAATTCTAGCGCCGTTTCAATTTTGTTTTTCATTTTGTTTTTTTTATCGAAGATGGCTGCGACGTCGTCTAAATCATAGATAATTAATATAAAATATCGCTCAAAGTGATAATTTTTCAAAAAATTCATTTTCGTGAAGTTTGTTAACGATTAAAGTCTTTTTCGAACCAAAACTCAGTTTTTAAACAGAAACATACATGGGCCATCCCGTATATATATATATATATATATATATATATATATGTATATTTAAATATATATATATATATATATATATATATATATATATATATATATATATATATATATATATATATATATATATATATATATATATATATATATATATATATATATATATATATATATATATATATATATATATATATATATATATATATATATATATATATATATATATATATATATATATATATATATATATATATATATATATATATATATATGATGTAACATAAGTACTTAAAATATTCAAGTAACGTATTCCTGGGAAAATTTTGAGAAAAAAAGTTCATATAAATTTGTGTCTGGAAGTGCTTCGTTTCGGAGATACAGGTTGTTGAAATTGAATTTTTTCGTTCGTTTTTTAAAAATAACTTTTGCAAAAAATAAGTTATTTGCACGAAATTTGATACCTACCCCGGGTTTTTTTGACGTGTGAAATTATAATTTCATATTGATTTTCACACACCTAGAGGGCACTGCGTACGCCGTCATTATTTATATCAGATATCAGAAATACAAATCCATTAAAATGCAAGACTCAGTTATTTTTCTGGAAAATACTACTAAAACACATAGGTACTTAACGCAAATGTTCATTACGAGTTTCCATAACAACAATACTTGAATCGACGCGGCAAAAATGTTGCTTAAATGTCCTTCGACTCCTTGACCTCTCATCCCAAGCAAATCACAATAGCATTCTTTATTGCTAGTTAGCTACTGACTAAATTGAGAAAAGAGATAAATAAAATTCATTCTCCCACTTTCCAGTGAGAAGATGTAACGATAATAAAAAAAGCTTATAATTCATATAGGCTATTACGAGTTTCCATAACAACAATACTTGAATCGACGCGGCAAAAATGTTGCTTAAATGTCCTTCGACTCCTTGACCTCTCATCCCAAGCAAATCACAATAGCATTCTTTATTGCTAGTTAGCTACTGACTAAATTGAGAAAAGAGATAAATAAAATTCATTCTCCCACTTTCCAGTGAGAAGATGTAACGATAATAAAAAAAGCTTATAATTCATATAGGCTATTTCTTCCATATAATTTTAAGGTCCAAATTGGCGACATCGAAGAAATTAATTTCAATTTATAATAATTTCTCCAAAAAATTATGGCACAGTTAAAAAACTATTATTTCTGACGACTTTAAATTGAAGTAAGATGTTCGGGATAAAATAACCTACCCATTACCTTTTCGCTATGTATTTATTGACACAGCTTCCACTGATAAATGAAACTATCAATTTAAATATACACTTTATTTATTATTAATTTTTTCATTATACTAGTAATTGAATAAACCTTAAAGAAACCTTTCATATTGTCTAAGCTTCTTTGGCTCATTATTGGACATGAAATGATCATATATTTTTTATTCATTAATTGTTAGTGTGAGATAATAATCAATTAAATTTTACAATAAAATATTCATCAGTAGTTTCGCCGACATAGAGGCTAACTCAAACCCTAAAATATAATAAATTTAAAACTTACTTTTCCAAGGTTTTCGAAGAGTAATACAACAAGTGTGCTCATAATATAAATATTAAAAATTAGTATTTTATTTTAATTTCAATATTGTCAATTCTTTTCCAAATATCTGAATCCGAAAAGGATAGTAAAATATATAAGACTTATTTTTAAAGGATTCACACTGGACTTTATTTCGTTGTCACGTACCTACACCTAGCTTCTACAAGGTGTCCGAAGAAGCCTATGTATGTACAGGCGAAACGTGTGTCACAATATGAGGTAAATTTTTTTATTGAGTTTTAATGCAAAGATTGAACCATATATATATATATATATATATATATATATATATATATATATATATATATATATATATATATATATATATATATACAGGGTCCTGCAACAGTGGCGCGGTGTTCCATATCTCTATTTAGGAAACAGATAGGAATCTATATTTCTATAATAGTTATTTAATAACTAGTTTATTAATGACAGCGATTAATGGTTGAGATATTTTAACGCTTGAGCGGAACGAGCGCGTTAATAGTTCGAGACCATTAATCGCTACATTAATAAACGATTTTATTACAAGATTTTTCCGTCGACCTCATCATGAATTGAGTATAAATTCTTGATTGAAATAAATTTTTATTTTGCATGACAGATACACTTGACACAATATAAATTTCTATGTTCATTTCGATATATTTATATTTATGCTCCCGATGGAACAATTTGAGAAATTCATAGATGGAATATTAGACATGTGACATTCTGAATAGTTAACATTACCTACAATATTCGATAAGGAATATGTAGAACTGGTGGAAGCTGAAGTGTTATTTATTTTCGAACGATTATTGCATAAAAATTTTTCCGCAGTTTCTACTTTATTTTGTATAGAGTTAAATTTTTCGATTCGAATTATGAATTCCTTTTCTCTGTGGAATAACAGTACAGACACAGAATAATTCAACTATTCCGTGCTGAATACTTCTGTGTTTGGTTGCCGATGACAATCATACATTAAAATAGGAGAAATTGTCATTAATGATCAATTTCGTGTAAGTTAAAGTAAGCTTTTATTTAGAGGTCGACGGAAATATTATTTTATTGCTCGAGCTCGACAAAATGAAAATATTGTCGGTCACACAGGGTGTTCAATTTTTTCTGGGCGGATACCAACTATGTTTTTTCAAATGGCAACCTATATTTTTTATGGCTTTTTCGGTTTCTACATAGAAAATAAAAGATACTTTATATAAATCTTCATTTCGAAAATATTTACGGTTTTCGAGATTTTTGGCATTTTTGGTTTTTTTTCCAATATTAGTCACTCAGAATATTTGAAATTATAAAGTTGTGCCAAGTCGCATTGAAATGAATTTTTCATCAAATATTCTACATTGGTAACTCTCTCAAACGATGTATCTGAAATCGACCTACGATATACAGGGTATGAAAAACCGCTTGCCATATATTGTAAATGAAAATTTGCAGAATCTTCCTTATTTCAAATGGAACACCCTGTATATTTGCGATTCACAAGTAGCGCCAGCAAAGGCTCTACAAATGTCATATAGTATTCCCTATGGTTAAGTTCACTAGTTTTTCTTAAAACGGCTCTTTTTTTCGAAAAATGGCAAGGTTTCATATTTCTTCGATATGATCTGAATGAACGACTTCTTCAAAGCGAAATTCATTTGACGACTGATAAGAATATACGAAAGATATCTTGTATCAATTATGTACATTACGAGTTGTCCAAACAAATATTTTTTTATGATATAAATGTATCTTGCAATTCATTATCTTCATTAGTAGCTGGCTTGATGCGCTCATGTTTTAAATAATTGATACATCCAGAAAGATCTTTCACCTGGATGCCTTCTATTTCAATTCCGTTGAGAATAAATTCTACTTGCCAATAAACAATTCCTGTGTGATTCACCGAATCACTTTTTGATAACAACATTCTCATGAAATTATATCGAAAGTTCAACTTCACGAATTACTAAAGATTTCAATACTTATTTGAAGGCAAAAATTTTGATCTGTCATTTGCCAGACTACTTGATTACCAATAAATATTTTTTTCCCTTAAAGGTTGCTTTAGAACGAAAGAATATGGCACAAATTTCGAGATTATTGAAATTATTTCAAATATTCAATAATGTACATTTTGTGGGTGATTCACAACTTGTTTATCTACCAACAGGTAATACTTAAAAGAAGTCGTTCATTGAGATCATAGCGGAGAAATATGAATACTTGCCATTTTGAGAAAAACTATTAAACTTAACCATAACCATACTTGATGACATTTGTAGAGTGTTTGCTGGCGCTTCTCATGGATCAATAATATACAGGGTGTTCCATTTGAAATAAGGAAGATTCTGCAAATTTTCATTTACAATAAATGGTAAGCGGTGTTTCATACCCTGTATATCGTAGGTCGATTTCAGATATATCGTTTGAGAGAGTTACCAAAGTTGAATATTTGATAAAAAATTTATTTCAATAGGACTTGGCCCAACTTTATGATTTCAAATAATCCGAGTGACCAATATTGGGAAAAAAAACCAAAAATGCCAAAAATCTCGAAAACCGTCAATATTTTCGAAATGAAGATCTATATAAAGTATCTTTTATTTTCCATGTAGAAACCGAAAAAACGATAAAAAATATGGATTGCCATTTGAAAAAACATAGTTGGTAACCGCCCAGAAGAAATTGAACACCCTGTGTGACCGAAAATATTTTCATTTTGTCGAGCTCGAGCAATAAAGTAATACTATAGAAATATAGATTCCTATCTGTTTCCTAAATAGAGATATGGAACACCGCGCCACTGTTGCAGGACCCTGTATATATATATATATATATATATATATATATATATATATATATATATATATAAATTTTTCTATTAATTTAATAATTTCTAAGCGAGGAGCCAGACATAACCTCACGAAAAACAATCAGATTTGATGATTGTTTTTCGTGAGGTTATGTCTGGCTCCTCGCTTAGAAATTATTAAATTAATAGAAAAATTTTTACTCCAAAAACAATGAGTTGTTGTAAAGTTGTGTCATGTTATGGGCCTTACAACCTAACTGTTTATGTCCTGAGGAAGACTCAATAAAGAGTCGAAACGTCGACTGAGACAAATTTGGTTGTTTAGATCATAACTCCTTGCCGAATACCCAGCTATATATATATATATATATATATATATATATATATATATATATATATTATATATATATATATATATATATATATATATATAAATGTAAACATATATATATATATATATATATATATATATATATATATATATATATATATATATATATGTATACATATACATATATATATATATATATATATATATATATATATATATATATATGTATATATATATATATATATATATATATATATATATATATATATATATATATATATATATATATATATATATATATATATATATATATGTATGTATATATACATGCGTGCGTAATAAATCATATGATTTGAAATTGCAACACTGAAATTTCTTTTGACGTTTCAAAATCATGTTTACAAAAATAACCATCAGTGTTGAAAATGATAAATAATTATAAACAATTTTATTTTAAGATGTAGATAAAGAATTCACTCACCGTACATTTTGAAAATTAGCGTCACATGTCTCGAAATACAGGAGTATCAAGTTAAATAATAATAGCGGATCAAATTTGTAGGCAAATATAAACAATCCATAGTATTATTAAACATCAGATCATAAACTAAAAAATAAAACATGGAGTTGATCTTTACATGACGTGATTATCCGTAAACTATATATATATATATATATATATATATATATATATATATATATATATATATATATATATATATATATATATATATATATATCAATCTAATGCTTGGCTACGCCGTTCTGATGAGGACCAAAGAGTCCGAAACACGTGTCAACGGCTGCTTCCATAAAAGCGGGCTATACCGATAATTCTATATATATATATATATATATATATATATACAGTGCGGAAAAAAAGTATGGACTTACCCTAATAATTTAGTTGCGTTCAGGTTTTATGGGAAACGCTTGAACAGGTCGATTTAGTTTTTCTGTTTTCTACATTTTGACCAAATTATTTTGTTCTTTCAATGACATCTGTCAATATGACGTCATCGAACTTTTTCTCAAATGACAGTATATAGCATGCGATACATCGTTTGAAAGATCTTGCTTCACTTAGTACGTTCCAAAATTTGCATGCGATTCTGCAGCTCCGTTTCAAAATGGCGGCCGTCCAAAGCTTCTATTGTAATGCCATTGAGATATCGAATTTCGTTTTTCTCCATGGAATTGAAAAATAAGCTCAGGCCAAGAAACTTAATGTAAGGACAGAAATTGAATAATAAAGCCTTAGTACTGTCTGAGTATGATGATTGATTGTTTTTTTCTGATAAATCGAGAAAGAGTTATTCTTTTACTGGGAGTCAATTAAAAAAAAATTTCAAAATTTTATCGCCGCCATTTTGAAACGAAACTACAGAATCGCATAAAAACCTAGGAACGTACTGAGTGAAGCAAGAGCTTTTAAATGATGTATCGCATGCTATATACTGTCATTTAAGAAAAATGTCGATGACGTCATATTTTTGACAGATGTCATTAAAAGAACAAAATATGGTCAAAATGTAGGAAACAGAAAAACTGAATCGACCTGTTCGAGCATTTTCCATAAAACCTGAAGGCTACCAAATTATTAGGGTAAGTCCATACTTTTTTTCTACACTGTAGGTATATATAAAACTTGGATATTGGAGACCTTGAAAGTGGGAGATTTGAAATTTGGCGCACGGTCATAGTCTGTAGTGAACTAATTTTCTGAAATAAAGTCATCATAATGGTATTTCCGGTTATACCGGAAGGCACTATATCAACTTTCTTATTTCAAATGAAACCATATAAATTCCTCAACGCCGTTATACTTTCTGTTTTACCCAGATTCTGTTTATTTGACTGCTATGGTAACGCAGATATAATAAATTTCATGAAAAAATAGCGGTGTGTAAGAGTTTACTAGAAAAATCGTAACTTTCGAACTGCTCACGACAAGAAAGTAAAAAAAACTGGCAATAGTTAACAAATTACTCTTTTCAATGCATAAACCCAAGTTGACGTTGCTTCATTAAGAACGCTGCAATAAATTTGTAAACTTGACTAAATTCAAATAGCGATATCTCATTTTTGTTACATGGAACCCTACTTTTTCCTGTACAAGGGTCGATAGAGTTTTCAAATTTTAAAATATTTTCAAGAATAACACGTAAGTATGTCTATCGTGAAGCATTTTTGCGTAAAAACATTTTCCGTAAATTTATGGGTTTATTCATTTTATTATTACCAGTAGGTGGCCGGTTGCTATGGTGACTGACACAAATTTGATTACTTCTAATGAGCTTTTTTATTGATGTTCATCCTTCTGACTTTGAATCGATGAATTTTTATAATTTTATGAGAAATAGCAATATGTTGAGGTCACTCCTTTGATATTAATATCTATGTATTCGGAATTTTTAACAATATATCAACATAAAAAACGAACAAACAAGAAATGAATGAAAACTCGCAACATATATTATAATGAATGTTCAATATATTCTCCTTTTATTTCTGAACACTAACAAGCGCATTTGGACTGGAGCACCGGTAACACGTCTGATCTCGTCTTATGTAAACTATTTGTTTCACGAGTAATTCGCACTAACAAATCCTATTTAGTACCTAGCAGGTCCGTCAAAATAACCCAATTCTTTGACACGCCCCCATAAATAAAACTCCATGGTTTTAAGGTCTGGAGTATCTTTATCTTGAATTTTTATCAACAGTTCTTTCCAAAATGACACTCAATGATAAAACTCAATAGAAATAATTGAATTCGTGTCAGTCACCATAGCAACTGGCCACCAACTAGTAATAATTAATTGAATAACCCAATAACTTTACAGAAATTTTTTTTTATGCAAAGACGCTTCACGATGTGCATATGTGTTATTCTAGGAAATATTTTATGAAATCAATACTCAATCGAGTAGAAAAAATAGGAGAGTTCCATTTAAAAAAAAATGAGATATCGCTATTTGAATTTAATCAAAAGAGCAATTTGTTGACTATTGTCTGTTGGTCTTTTTATTTTTTTGTCGTATGCCGTTCGAAAGTAATGAATTTTCTAGTAAACCCTTAGAGGCCGCCAGTTTTTCATAAAATTTATGATATCTGCGTAACCATAGCAACCAAGTAAATAGAACCACCCAGGTTCTATTATTACTTGGTACAAGCAGCAAATCATGCAGGGAGTCTAAAGGCGATGAGGAAAATATATGGTTCCATTTGAAATAAGAAAGTAGATGATAGTGTCTTCCGGTATAACTGGAAATATCATTGATGGCTTTATTTCAGGTAATAATAGTTCATTACAGACTATGGCCGTGCGCCAAATTTCAAATCTCCAACTTTCTAGGTATCCAAATGCGTCTTATAGGCCAGTTGAGAAAATCACCCTGTATATATATATATATATATATATAAAAATATATATATATATATATATATACATATAATTAAATATATATATCTATACATATATATATATATATATATATATATATATATATATATATATATATATATATATATATATATATATATCTATACATATAATATATATATATATATATATATATATATATATATATATATATATATATATATATATATATATATATAGGTACACTATAATTTCCTCAAAAAAGTGACACAAAAAATAAAAATTCAATTTCCATTTAGGTACATTATATAAAAAATCGACCAAAGGAGAATTCTCAAATCTTCAGAACTCCAAGTGGCCTTTCAGAACCGGCTTTAAACTGTATGTCCCTTGTGGGAAAAAAGTATTTTATAACAAGTTAAATAAAGTAAATTATGAACTTACGTCATTCCAATTGAATAATAATTAATCATATTAGACAAAATATTTATAGGCAAAAGGAGGAACAATCGCACTGACCATAATCAATGAATGTATGTATAGATTTGTAAATAAGTTTCTCTTTTAACCAATCGATGAATCTTTCGCAATGTGAACATTGTAATTATCATTGAATATTTGATTACTAGTGGAAGATTCCCTGTCAGTTTTATCCTCCCAATAAATTTTATCGCTCAAAATGACCTTTCTTTTATGAAACGGCAAGAAACTTTATCACTTGGAGGATACCTATTTTTCTGACTGATCATTTCAGAAAACTCATATATATATATATATATAACAGAGTTGATTTTCGGTGTTCGTATTATAAATAAGACTAACAATTTCTAAAAATAACTTTTAAAAAAGAATGGCAATAGACCTCTGTCGCTAGTTTAAATTTTCTCATCCTTCTTGTTTTTTTTCTCAAATACCTACAAACTTTTAACTCCTATGTCAATTTGAAGGGGCTCCAAAATGCTCTAGTCTGAATTTTGGATATGTTTTTGACAATTAGTTTTCACGTGTTTTACTGCCGGTTCGATACATTTTTGCTCATAAGAATATCCGCAACTCATTGCTCAAAAATTGGAAATACCGTAAAACCTGCCAACTTTGCCGAAAGGCTCCAACTTTGCCCAATGTAGGCGTTATAAGAACATGGATAATTTTAAATTTGGCAACGTTGTGAAACAACACCACCTGGCCGTTATGCCGAGCGAAGTTCTTGTTTTCCGTTATTATCGTCCAAAACGCTTGGTAGGTGGGTTGCTGTGAATAAACAGGTAACAATTTTGGAAGTCTCTCAGATTGATGACAATTTTACTGTGAAATTCCTTAGGAAGGCTGGAAAAGGTTCCAAATTTCCAGATATTAATGGCATTTCAGACGTGACATTTCTAAATATTGTAGAACGCCTAGGAGCCCCTACTGAAAGCAGGAGAGGCTCCATATAATTTATTTTGATTTTTGTTGATGTTCCTTTTTTAACTTTAAGGATTTGTATTATTTTGAATACTGAAATATTATATCTTATTGTATCTACTTATATGATTATATTAATTACCCGATAGATTACTAAGAAAAAAAACCTTATTTTTTTATAGAATAATATTTAGTTTGAAGAAGTTATGTTTTTGTTGCCATTTTGACGACAAAATGGAAAATTTTGATATAAATAAAAATAATTTCTAACATATTGTTTTTTTTTAATATAATTTCAACGTCTGCTTCATGCCAAACCTTTTTATGAACTTAATTGGTGGGCAAAGTTTGATTAACGTTTGCCAAATTGTCTCCAAAAGGGAATTCTCACAGCCGGGTAAAGTTATAAGATTGACAGGTAACTTTGCCCACCCCTAATTAATATTTTTTCCTAGTACATGGAAAATGCTATAAATAAAGTGATGATTAAGAATCATTTCCATCATTCAGGTTGTTCTCCATATTCATGTAGAATGTATTTTAGCATTTCATTAAAAAAGATATATTGAAAAATTCTGATTTTGCTGGGCAAAGTTGGCAGGTTTTACGGTACCAAATTTTCACTGAATATAACAACACTCGGTACCAGATCTCAGCCCATCTGGTCTGATGGCGGCCATTGGAGATGACAAAATGTATCAGAAAAAAAAATTTTGCTTATATATATATATATATATATATATATATATATATATATATATATATATATATATATATATATATATATATTATATATATATATATATATATATATATATATATATATATATATATATATATATATATATATATATATTATATATATATATATATATATATATATATATATATATATATATATATATATATATACTAACTGACCCGGCAAACGTTGTTCTGCCATATAAATTATTTTTATCCATCTATCTTTCTATCTATTCATCTATCTGCCAATGTATATCTAACTATCTTCTATTTAGATAGTAATCTATTTTTCTATCGATCTATCTGACCCGGCAAACGTTGCTTAAATTATGAAAATGGCTATTAAAAAATATGTGTTGTTGATAGAAAGGTGAAAATTTAGAGTTATATATATCATAAAAAACAAAAATAAAAAATTTTGTCCAAAAAATTTATAAAAATGTTTGTGGTGAACCACTTTATTATATTATTATAGCGGTGAAAATATATAACGACCTATTCTCAGACCGACTATTGTTATTTTCGATTGCCATCTTGCAACCCTGCTATTGCGGATCTGTGGATAAAATAAAAAAAAATGAATATTGCGATGGAAAAATAGGGGCTGATCGTAGAAGGGCAAAAAATTGAGAGTAATATGAATTTTTTTATTCTAAGTCATGACAAAGTTAAAATAAAAATTCTGCCAGAAAAATTGAAGTTTATAATTAACAAATAAAAATAGGATTTGATCGTAGAGGGTTGGAAATTTAGGGTTGTATGTATTTTTGAATGCTGTATCATAATACAAATAGAACAGAAAAATAGATGTTGTCCGATTCTCAGACCTAACCGTTATGCACACAAAATTTCTAGCCATTTCGGAGGAGTTTAACAAATAAAAAATTAGGGTTGATCGTAGAGGGGTGAAAATTTAGGGTTCTATGTATTTTTGAATTTATATATCATGAAAAAATAGAACAGAAAATTTTGTCTGAAAAATAAAAATAAAAATAAAGGGGTGGACCACCCCTCGGTCGAGCCTCAACATTCAGGGTGATGAAAAGTAGATTTTGTCTGATTCTCAGACCTAACCGATATGCACACAAAATTTCATGAGAATCGGTCGAGCCATTTCGAAGGAATTTAACAAATAAAAAATAGGGGTTGATCGTAGAGGGGTGCAAATTTAGGATTGTATGTATTATTGAATGTATCATAAAAAAAATAGAAAAAAAAATTTTGTCTGAAAATAAAAATACAAAATTGAGGGATGGATCACCCTCAATATTTATGGGGATGAAATATAGATGTTAGTCGATTCTCAGACCTACCCGATATGCACACAAAATTTCATGAGAATCGGTCGAGCCATTTCGGAGGAGTTTAACTTCTAACACCGTGACACGAGAATTTTATATAATAGATATATATATATATATATATATATATATATATATATATATATATATATATATATATATATATATATATATATATATATATATATATATATATATATATATATATATATATATATATATATATATCTTTATATATACCATGTGTTCCAAAATGAAGGCACCTACATTGCTCTCGGTTAATATAGGAACTAGAAGAAATTTAAATGGAAAATGTTTTAGACAATTCCTGGCTGATTTCAAATCTCCTTTCAGATTTGATATACCTTCATTCCTTTTCGAGATGAAAATTAAAAACAAAAAATTGACGATATTGTTTTTCCTCCATAAATCAAATATGGTTGTTCGGTGTAGGTGGAAAGTCTCCACATTCTACATTATACAGGCCCTTTTTGATTACTATTCGATTTATGACATTTCTTCTGTTTCTTAGATTTTGATAACAACTTTTGTTTTTTATATGGCGGCTATCTTTGATTTTCACAAATTCTGGAAGGCCTTGAGATGGGCTTTCCAATGATATGTCGCTTGATACAAATTTTACGTTTCAATCAAGTTATTCAAAGAAAACCAATTTGAATATGAAAAAAGTTAGGTCATAACAATGATTTTAAATCAGCTAGGAATTGTCTATAACATTTTCCACTTAACCTTTCTTCTATTTCCTATATCAACCGAGATATCAATGTTGGTGCCTTTATTTTGGGACTTATGGTATATGTATCATATATATATATATATATATATATATATATATATATATATATATATATATATATATATATATATATATATATATATATATATATATATATATATATATATATATATATATATATATATATATATATATATATATATATATATATATATATATATATATATATATATATATATATATATATATATATATATATATATATATATATATATATATATATATATATATATATATATATATATATATATATATATATATATATATATATATATTAATTCGGATAAGCATAGAAATGTTGAAGAAAAACATCCGACTCAAAACGAGAAGCAATAAAACGATGTGATCAGCCAAAGTCAAAAATTAATTAGGTCGTTAGATCATCAAGTTTAAGTAGTTTTTAGCCCGCACGATGACAAAAAAATAGAGAGTTCCTTTTCCACCAAGCCTTGGGGCTTGGTGGATATATGTAGATATATATTTAAAGATTTGAACAAGTCACGTTACGAAGCTAGTTAGTCAAGTACTTAGGTACGCTGGCAAGTATTTGGGAGGTCTAAAGTTCAAACCTTGGGGCCAACTGGTCTAGCATGAGCTTTTTTCAGAGTCTTTCTCATGGTAATGTAAGTCACTACTTGCATGCTGGGCCAGTATTAATCCTCTGAGCCCTACCCACACTTCCTATGTTCCTTAAATATCCCGTCTCACCTATCCTTAATGCACTTCTACATACAAGTGTATCCTCTGATCTGGCTGAAGGAGTTAATCCCAAACTCAAGCTGCCCGACTTCCTTCAGGGAGGAATGGAACACGTGTGTTTCCCTTTTCTCCTTTTTCCAAGTCACCTTAGTTGACCTAGCTAGTTAGCCAATTACTTAGATACGCTGGCTAGTCACTGCTTGCATAGGTACTCAAAACGCGGATGGTGGGCCATTATTATCTTCTGAACCTTACCAACACTTCCTATCTTCCATGGATATCCTGTCTCACCCATCCTTATGCACCAGTACATACAAATGTATCATCTGATTTGGCTCAAAGAGTTCCTCACCATAACTCAAACTGTCCGCCATACTTCAAGCCCCCTTCTTAATCTTTTCAAAATTACCGAACTACCTGACTAGCAGTTCAGAATTGGTTTTTTCTTTTCTAATAATTATTTGTAACCATCTTTGTATTTACCCCTTCTACATAATTTGTCATTTCTTGTTTTCGATATAACAGAGAATCATAGTTAGTTTGCCATTAGCATCTGAAGAAGGTGAAGTTCCACCGAAACGTGCGTCATGCGTTATTTCTTATAATAAATGTGTAAATTGTTATTTTTAACCTTTTTTTTAATATAATTCTAAAATAACCTGGCGCGAACACGTCGTCACCATTGCCAAGACAACTGCAAAAAAGCCTAGTTTTATCTTTCTTGCTGAGAATATGTTTACGTCAATGCAATTATTGCTGCTTTATAAAACTCAAATTCATCGAGCATTGGATTACTGCTCTCACATTGTAAGCTCTGCAGACACCCTATACGGCCCCAGATATGCCGTTTTCCTTTTCTTAATTTATTCAAACGTTTTGTTGACACGTCTTCATTTGTCAGTCTAGCAGTCCAAGGTACCTTAAGGATTCTGCGGTACAGTCACATCTCCAAATCCTCAAATTTGTTAATTGCGGTCGTTTTTATGTCCAGCCTTCCACACCGCAGAAAAGAACCGATCAAACGTAGCACTTCATGAATCTGAGTCTCAGGTTAAGGTCAAAATAGGAACAGATTAGCACTCTACGAAACGTCAAGAGTATACGTCGAGCTTGTTCCATGCGACATTTTATTTCCTTTTACGATCTCCAGTCTTTCGAAAGCTAGATGCCCAAGAACTTAAATGTATCAACCCTTTCTATGAACCTTGCGTTAAATGTTATGGTGGTTTTCAAACAAATGTCGGTTTCTGGAGATAATCATAAACTTTGTTTTTTGGTGTTGATATTTAGTCCCATTATTTATCTCTGTTCTCCTACATTGTTGACCAGTTGTTGTAGGTCGTGTATGTTATCATCGATTAACACATTGTCGTCTACATAGTGGATATTGTTAATCTGTACTCCGTTAACTTTGACTACCTTTTCCACCTCCTCCAAAGCCTCTTGGAAAATTGATTCCGAATAAGTTGAATAGGACTGGAGACAGCACACATCACTGTCGCACCCCCTTCTAGTCCGTATGGTGTTGAACATATTATTGCCAAGTTTTATTTGCGCTGTTTGGTTCCAATATAGGTTCTCAATGCATCTAATGTCTTTTACACTACCTCCTCGAATATCTCTGCATTTGTGAACCGCAACGAAGTTTTCGTATTTAATTTCAGAATCAGGGAGCCAAGATTCAGTAATACCTATTACATCATGATAATTGAAGTTTCTATATAGCATGTTCAATAATTCAATTTATAATTAATAATAAGTTTTCTTGAATTTTGGTTTGTTTGTGTTTTCATTTTGTCTAGGAGCCTCCATAGACAAACCGCATGAAGCAATCGAGACAAGCTGCAGTAGATTAGTCGTGTTACGGTTGGTCCCGACTGCAACCTGACTCCTCCAAGCAGTCCTTTTTGCAGACTTTTCGACCGCAACACGACAGCTCCGATGCCACTTTTCATTCAACTGCAACATGGATTTCGACGTTGTAAAGCTTAGAGTGGTGGGGTACGCGGGGCGTTGAGAGAGGAAACGGCGGCGAGCAGTAGGAGTCGAACGCTTCAAGCGGTTAGTACTGTAGGTTGAACAGCTCTTTTTTGTTAGCGGCTCGACTATTTGATGCGAGCCGACTTCATTTTTGGGAGAAGAACCACTTGAGTGGTCCGTGTATTGCGATGATCAATTTTGTATTGAAACTGCAGATAAAGCAACACCCACCGCTTTAAGCTGTCGGCACTGACCGATCCAAGTAGTCCGTCTATGGAGGCTCTAAGTCTTCCTATCAGTTTCTATTACATGTATGCTTTCATTTTTATACCATTCAAATTTCATTTTATCCTGTCTTCCTGGAATCCTTAGTCCCTGCTACTCAATGTAACATATTTGTTTGCTCACATAATTTTCTCTTTCTTATTCATGTCACTAAACATCATCTTTATTTGTTTTAGTTTGATCCCTACCGATTGTGGAACAATCAAAATCCTCTCCCAATATATCAATATTCAGCTTCTTGGTGAGATCGAGATCTATTTTTTCTCAGTATTGACAGTTAAGTGTATTCCAGAAATAACTATGTTTGATGTCAAAGCATCTTGTTTATCAATTCCATTCAGGTATACAGATAATACACAACTATTTGCAGGGCCGAATTAACCATTAGGCAGAGTAGGCAACTGCCTAGGGGCCCCGCACGCAATTCTTTCGATTGATGCTGTCAATTGATGAAATACTTCGTACATACAGAACCATTGAGTAGTAGAACTGTCTTCATTCAACAATGTCTCAGAGCCGTTTGAATTCATTGTCGATAATGGCCATTGAAAATGATGTATTAGAAAGGGTCAACTTCCAAGATATTTTAAACGATTTTGTTTCTACAAAAGTTGGAAAACTTAATATTTAAACTTATTGTTCTGTACAAAACCAATAATTATCTTGGTTGTTGGCTTTTTCCAATTTTTACTTCACAAAACTGTTTTCTTTCGTTTATTGCATTTTATTGCGTTTAACAAGATTAAATTGAAAATAACCGCGTCCCGTCTCATTTCTATCTCTTAACCCATCATGCATCCTGGATCATCATTCATCACTTATCTATAAACTATTCATTAAGACCATTTCAATAAAGATAACGAGTCAGGTAAGGTGATTCTGCAGCATCAAGTCAAAGTAACCATGTTGTTGCAATATCACATAAGACTTTGAAGTAACAGGATACCTGAAGTCGATCATCTGGAAGTTACTTACATCTCTTTATCATCTGGAAAAGACCTGGGCCCGGACAGGGTTGTTGTCTAGGGGCCCGGACAGGGTTAATCCGGCCCTATTTACCGGGCTCATCCCAACATCCTGAACAATTCTGTTTCTGAACGGAACCACAAACCTACGAACCTCTCTATTCTCGTTATAAGTTTTGGCTCTCTCTCTCTCCCAATAGCTGCTATTTAAAACAAAAACTGATCTCATTTGATAGCTTCCAATCATAAAGACTTGTACTATATTGATACATAATATATTATTTTGCACAAAGGAATAACCAGTCACTTTCTTTGCACGAAAAAACAACATAGGGACTAGAAAAAAATTATACATACACGAGAAATGAGTTCAATTTTCCCGCTGAACGAGTTTCTGATCGATAAACGCGTCGCCAAACAAGAGGCGCAGTGCATTTCACTATTCCGTCTGTAATATATCAGCTGTTTCTAAATTTAAGTGCATGCTGATGCCCAATTAATTCAATTGCTAGCCAACTATTCAGTATACAATTGAGAATGTAGTTTATCAGTAGAACATTCCACGATGACTCACTCTATGAATTGAAAAAGTCCTGACAAATGGATTCATATCTTCAAGTTCATAATACGAACAACATGCTCGGTTCTCCAACCAGTGCTTGTATACCGGATGATGTTGCATCTATATGTCCTCTCATAACACCCTCACCACCCACAAATGCCCTTGTGAACCCTTTACCACAGTCGCAAGAAATCGAGTATATAATAAATGATGAACTAGTTAGTAAACTGCAACAAGTTAAGAGTAAGTAATACCAATAATTAATCGTATTCATCGAAAATGTAATCTTCTTAATTTTCACATTAAATGTTTGTTTTGAAGTGAATTTCATCATTTATTGTTATACAGATACCTTGTATAATGAAATGAAAAAAATTATTTGGTGATAATATTCAAGAATTATATAAACTTTGTGTCTCTTCGATTTTTGCGAATAATATACATGTGTTTCATTCTATATGCACTCAAGTTATGGTGCTCTTATTTGCTACACCAATATGAACACTTCATTACTTTGTCATTTAGTTATATACTTGCGTGTTAATCCATTAAAACATGGATTTCAACAAAGCATCCAATATACTTCACCATCTCTGATGAAATTCTCAACTTTCATAATCCTTTGGCGGCTAGTATTTTTTTAAATTTCTCATATTGACATTACTTTTATTGGTCAGAAAACTAGATAGCTACGACACAATGATCAACAGATATTCTATTAGTTGAAGAGATATAATTTTATCAACTCAAATGATGTAAACTTATCTAATCTATTTAGGCACAATATCTACTTATATATCTTTGATCTAATTTGGGACACTAGTAGTTCTATTTTTTCACATTCTAATTATTTTTTCCTTGTTTGGAAATCCATAAAAACATAATCGGTTCTGAGTCACCATGAGTGATAGTTTTTCATCATATCTTTTAGATAATAAATTATTTTTATCTAGATGGGGCTAAAGAGGAAGATTCCACTTCGTCAAGTTCCTCCACCTTGACTGAGCCAGCAAGTATTCAGTTATTGAATAATAAAAATAACTCCAGTAATTTTCCCTTTATTATTAAGGATGAAGAAAATGTGGTCCAGGTAATGGTTAATTAATTGTATTAAGACATACCGCAATGATTTATATTTTCGAAATATTTTGGAATTCGATTAAAATTTCTTTTCCTTAGCGTGAAAAATATTATAAAAAATGTTGAAAGTACTCAACATATTTCTCCCATGAATTTCAATTATTTATTTCAAATAAAATATAAAATTCTGATCTAAGAAAGTATCCGCTCCCTCCAGGCTAATTTTACTTTGATCAGATAGAGGTCATCTTTCTTTCTTTCTTTCATATATTGAAACAATGCTTTCTATGAATATATCACCGTAAATGTCTGAAGAGTTCGCCTATAAAAATGAGTGCCTATGCACGAGTAGCAGAGCTCCGTCATTTAGATCGTATTTTCCCTAATTTTTGATTCTTTTTTAAAAGTCAATTTGAAGAGATGCACAAAACTTGAATACTTGCAGAAAGGTATGAAATTTCGGTGGTGAGAGAAAACGTTCAGGTGCAAATTTTCAGCCTTCCAGTTGAATTTGAAGTTGCCATAGAGCTGTATAATGCTCGAAAATTTCAAAAAATGCTTAAAATTTCTACATCAAAATTGGGGCGGTAAAAGAAATAAATTGAAAGCCACATGGTATACATTAACATCAACTCAATTCACATACCAAATTCCAACCCTTTCTTTCAATCAGCAGAAGCTGTGGAAATGAGCAAAACCTCCAAACTACGAAAAAACAAGAAATCCAGTCTTAACAAAGGCGGTGTTTTAGGAAAACAATTGAAACTACCCGAATGCACCACCCCTATTCAATCTGGAAAAGCTGTTGAGGTGCGGAAATCCTCAAAAACAAGAAGAATCTACAGAGTGGACCACGACGAACTGCATCTATCGATATCTCAGAAACTGAATGCAGGAAAAATATACCTAAGTCGAAGCGTTTTTAACATATTTAGTTTTTTATGTGAAATACGAAGATTGCAAGCCCTAATATAATTATTGATTGTTCCTATAAGGAAGCCTTTTTTACTTAGTTTGGGTTAGATTCCTTGTTGAAAAGGACCTACTTTAATAGATTTTGTATAACATTTGGATAACTAATCATACAGAGTGTACAAAAAATAAGATCTAAAATGAGATTGAGAAAACTGACAAAAATTAATTTTTTCAAATGGAAATCCTCCATTTTTCTTATTTTGTAGTATGTAGCATTTAAAAAGAAGGTAACTTTGCATAAGGTTATCTATACCTAAAATTTGAAGTTTTCGAAATATTGCCAATTTAATATTTTTATATGGCGATTTTGCATTTAATCAGATCTAGGATAGCCATGATCGTATTTAACATTTCGAAACATCGTAATGGCACCCCGGTTAAATTATACAAATGAAGATTATTTAAACTTATTTATTATTAATGGACAATGTGATAAATTATTTCAAGAACATGTGATACATTTGCGACCCGATATCCTCATAAACAAAGAACATCAGCAAATACTGTTAAACGAATTATAGAAAACTTAAAACGTAAAGGCAAAAGTGTACAAAAGGAAACCAGTTGTTAATAATGAAAATATTGAAATAGCAATTTTGGGATATTTTGAAGAATATACAACAAAAATTCAAGGCAGGGAGCATTAGAATCAGGCTTATCTAAATCGTCAGTTCGAAGAATTTCACGGAAACACAAATAGAGGATTTCGGCTAAGATTGATCAACTACGGTGGCTGAGAATGAACCAGGTTTTCTTCTTTCATATGAGTTCTTTAGTCCACCGAATTCTATCATCTGGGATGCCTTCTTATCTTCATTGTAGATTGAGTTTCAGAGGTAATTCTCATGCTGTTAATATTAGACATGGGGATACTCTCCACCTCCCTAGGTTTCGCCTAACTATCTTTGAAAGATCTTTCTCATATAATTCTATAGCTGTATATAATAAGATTCCTAGGAATATTAAAAACCTCTCATTACATAGTTTCAAGAAGAGGATCAGATCGAGACTTCTATCTGCACAAATAGCTGTTTAATTTTTATTCAGGGCTACCTAATGAATGAACTTCAGTTTGTTATTGTCAATTTATATTCAGCGTTTACATTCTCATTTTCTCCTAATAATTTGCGATTTGTTTCAGTTTTTTATTTCGTGTCTGGTTCATTATTTGTTTGTATTTCATTTCACATTGAGTTGTTTTATTCCATTAATTATTTATTTTCATTTCAATTTATATAGGTTCTTGAATTATTTTTTTTTATATATATATATATATTGTTTTTTTTTTTTGTTTTTTTGTTACTTTGTTTCATTGATTATATTTTATTTTTTGTAGTTCGAGGTTGAGTTGAATAGCTTTGCTAGACTTCGCCTCTCATAGTCAATAAAGTCCTTATTATTATTATTATTATTATTATTATTATTATTATCATCCCTATGCTATCCATTTTTTCATTGGTGCAGCATTTAAATGAAACTGATTTTCCAAGAAGAATGGAATTCTTTGAATTCATAATACTACTTCGGTCACAAGAAAATCATTTTCATTTAAATGCTGCACGAATGAGAATGCATAGGGATGATATTTGTGTTTCCGTAAAATTCTTAGAACTGACGATTTGGATAAACCTGATTCTAATGCTACCTACCTTGAAGATTTTGTTGGATATGCTTCAAAATATACTAAAATTGCTATTTCAATATTTTCATTGCTAACAGTATTTGGTGATGATTTTTGTTTATGAGGTTATCGGGTCGCAAATGTATCACATGTTCTTGAAATATTTTATCACATTGTCCATAAATAATAAATAAGTTTAAATAATCTTCGTTTATATAATTTAACCGGGGTGCCATTACGATGATTTGAAATGTCAAATACGATCGTGGCTATCCTAGATCTAATTGTTTAACGATTAAATGCAAAATCGCCATATCTGATTAGTTATCCAAATATTATACAAAATATATCAAAGTAGGTCCTTTTCAACAAGGAATCTAACACAAAGTAAGTAAAAAAGGCTTCCTTATAGGAACAATTGATAATTATATTAGGGCTTGCAATCGTCGTTTTTGACAGAAACACCTAAATATGTCAAAAACGCTTAGACTTAGGTATAGGACATGATACATAGAATCTGCCTAGAATCTTAAGTAAAATCCAAAAATGTAATAATATATAGGGTATCCCATTTAAAATAAGCGACTTAGAGTATATTTCCGGTACAAGCGGAAGTGCCCAATAGATGAAAATTTTAGCTGTATATGCCCCAAGACATCTAACAAGTTGCCAAAATTTCAAATTTTTTCAACATTCATTTTCTGAGATATCGATCGATGCAGTTCGTCGTGGTCGACAATGTATATAAAAATTACGCCGTTAAGAGAAAAAAGGTTTATACCACTAAAAGTCACTTCGTTAGCATCAACTTAATCTACTTACATATTTTCAACCCTTGCTCTTCTAGATGTTTCGTGTCTAATTTCAAGAGGTATCTTCAGTTACGGTGGCGGGAACTTTGATACCTATATAAGTTAACTACATGAACTAACTTATAAATATAATACAGTATCATTCAGTCAGCATCTACGCCAAAGCTCTGGCCGCGGCAGCTTATGTATTTAAACATTGAATGGAATTGGCATTTACTTGGTGGAAGTTCATATTCATAACTTTATAAAGAAATAAAAAAACTAACTTTTCACAGGTTGAAATAAAAATAAAAATCTATTGAGTAAACGCGTTTCGTCATAACATTGACTTAATCTCGTACTAAACTATGGTATTACAAAACAATCTATTTATACTAAAATTGAATATAACAGAGGGGTTCCTAGAGAAACTAAATAACAATAAGCAATTCATTCAGAGTCATTAGTAGGTACCTACATTGAACAGATTAAGGAGAGGAGAAGGGTTTACTTCAATCTGATCGTTAACTAAATTTCCGGAATTTTTATATTTATTGATGTATAGCGATTCCCAACAGTTGATTTTATGGAGACTATTTTCAAATTGTAATATATTATAATTGTGATTAAAGGTATGGTTTTCTTGAATAAGATGGCACGCATAATTAGAGTCAGTTTTCTGCTTAATATAGCTACGTTGGTGTTCGTGTATTCGAGTTTTGAAATTTCTAATTGTACGTCCTATATAGAATTTTTCACAATCGTTACAGTCGAGTTTATAAACACCAGTACGTTCATCTCTATGAATTTTTGATTTGTTGTTTTTAATCAATTTTCCAATGCTATTATTGGTTTTATATGAAATTTTGTTTTTGAAAAAACAATTTTAGGTTTTCGGAAATTTTGCCCAAGTATGTTAAACTGTTAAATACTCTACTTTTTGCGGATATAAGTGGGTAAATTTCTGAAATTGCCATTTTGTATTTTTTCCTCTGAATGAGGCTGTCAATCATATTAGGTGAATAACCATTATTTACTGCCATTTGTTTAATTATATGCAATTCCTTCTGAAAATTAGCTTCGGACAGATTTTTATTTCAACCTGTGAAAAGTTAGTTTTTTAATTTCTTTATAAAGTTATGCATTTAAGGAGAATAGTACCAGTTTTCTATGGCTATTAAACTGTTTTGGACATACGAGGTATGGCAATTTGAAACCCGGAATCGGCCGATATCTCCCGAACTAAACACACCAGCCGGCGCGTTCTGGTCTCGTTCGAAAGAGGGGACTCTTCAGTAGTTAAATTTTGAACGCGGTATCACGTTTAGTTTGTGTTTCCCGCGTGTTTTTGTAAAGCAAGGTTTTTTCTATACGTCGCGAAAATGAGTGACCTAATTAAGAGGCAACGCGCGGTTATCGAATTTTTGGTTAAAACAAACGAAACCTCCGCGGAAATCTTTCGTAAACTTAAAGACGTGTATGGAGATGATTCTCTGTCGAAAACTGCCGTGTTCGAGTGGGCAAAGCGGTTCAGGGAGGGACGTGTTTCGATAGAGGACGATCCGAGGCCGGGCGCAGCCGTCATCTCTCGTACCCCCACCAATGTCGATCGTATCCGCACGTTGGTAACATCAGACCGTCGGTTAACACTCCGAGAGTTGTCCTACAAGTTAAACATCAATAAGGAAACCATTAGGCAGATTTTACACGAGGAGCTAGACATGAGAAAGATTTGTGCAAAGATGGTGCCGAAAATGCTCACGTTGGACCAAAAACACCTTCGAATGTCCATCTGCAGCGACCTTTTAGAGAAAATTGAGACAGATGGGAGGGACTGGATGAGTACTGTGGTAACCGGAGATGAATCTTGGATATTCGAGTACGATCCCGAAACGCGTAGACAGAGTCAGCAGTGGGTGGAACGCGGGGGGGAGCGCCCGAAGAAAGCCAGGATGTCCAAATCGAAAATGAAGTCCATGCTCGTAATTTTCTTTGATATCAAAGGCGTAATTCATCGGAAATACGTTCCAGAGGGACAAACAGTGACCGGACTGTACTACCAAGGTGTCCTTGAGCGGCTGAGGGCCCGTATTTTCCGCGTGAGGCCCGAACTAGCGGAGAATGGTTGGCTCTGCACATTCGTCGACACGAATTCGCGAGTTTTTAGCCAAAAAAAGCATCGCAACGTTGCCGCACCCCCCCTACAGCCCCGACCTCGCTCCCTGCGACTTCTTCCTATTCCCAAAGATGAAGCAGTACCTGAAGGGGACCCACCACGGCGGTGTACAGGAGGCGAAAGAAGCTGCGACGGTGGCGCTGAACACCCTAACTGAAGACGACTACCGTGGGTGCTTCGAGGCGTGGGAGCGGAGGTGGAAGCGGTGCGTGGAACTCCAAGGAGACTACTGTGAAGGATTATGATCGAAATTTCGCCGAAAATTAATTTAGCTGCCCCTCGGAGCTCGATTCCGGGTTTCAAATTGCCATACCTCGTATTATGTAAACATAACAATAAAATGATGTACAACTTAGGTTTTTACTCGTATTTTATCCCATAAAATACATACTATTGCAGTGTATCGAAGGAAAGCAGTCAGGTTCGTTTTAGACCTCCTAGACCACGATTTTTTTCGTTGCAGAACGAAACTATCAAAAGTTGGTTAAATTTTTCTGCCTTGTTATGTAGATATTTATTTTTTCGTAGTTTTGGAAAAACTGCAGAATTCTACAGCTTCTGCAGATTGAGTTTGGTACGTACAATGAGATGTATTTCTTGGTGACTATTCCGTTCGAATTGCATCTAGATCTGCTATCAGTACGCGATGCACAGAATTTTTTTTCACAATAGAGGGCTGAAATTTTGTACTTGGATTATGTTGATCTTGAGATATTTTCCTTCGTTGATTTCAACTTTTATTTTCAACCACGATGCACTTCGCAAATTTTTTTTTATAGGATAAATTATTCTTTTTTGAAATTAGTTTATAGAGTAAGAGCCAGCGACGATCAGACCTTCGTCATTTTATAAAACCTGAAACTTTCTCTGAATATTTGCCTACTATAGGTTAAAACAATCCCCGACTATGAAGTTCGGATAACGGTTGCTTTGGATGGTAACAGGTAGCAAAGTTGTAAAAAATTGCACCTTAGTTTCGTTAAAGTATAAAGCTCAGTTTTTATATATTTCATTTGGACTAATATCAGAAGTCACGTCGTCCATTGTCAGACACTTAGTATGGTTGCAACCCCTTGTCAGACCAGTGGCGGCTCGTGAGGTTTTGGTTTGAGGAGGCTACAAGAGGTGTTAAAAAATACACCATAGGCGAAATTTTTTTGGATTTCAAGGTCAACCGCCTTATAATTTGAAGAAAATCAAAGTAAAACAAGCACCCTAAGCTATTAGGTAATTTGTTTTCACTTTCTAGTGTCTACCTTGAGACCTACAACTCCTATTTACAATATTCACAAAAACTCTTCTCAGCCAATTAATCAATTCATCTATTCATCAAATTTTTTTTTCTTTCGCAAAATAGGTACCTACCTACCTACTTAACGAATTTGTTAACAGCTGGTGAGAGCAAATAAAAAGTTATTATATATTTTTGAAGATTAGCGGGATTCTGCGATCTTTAACGTTAGCAAAATGATCTATAATATCCTCATAACATTTTTTGTCTTTCGCCAAAAGTTTTACCAATTCCTTTTCAATAGACAAACTAATATTTTTCAAACCAGCCTGGCTCATTGAATTTCGTAAATAAGTTTTAATTCTCTTAAGAGTGGAAAACGAGCGCTCTACGGAAGCCGATGTCACCGGGATAGAAACAATTAGACATAAGAGTTTATAAACTTGGGGTAAATCTTGATTTAAATCATTATCGAAAAGGTATTTAATAGTCCTCACATGATTTTCATTTTGCCCCAAAAGTTCATTGTCATTATAAACAACACACAGTTCACTTTTGATGGCCACCTTATCAAAAAAAGTGTATTTTTGACATAAATTTTCCAAAAGGTTATCTGGAAAATTAGCCGAAAATCCGGTTAACAAATTTTTATTGAGTAAGTCGAAGAAATGCAGTTCTTTCAAATCAGAGAACCTTATTTCTATTTGACCCCTAATAGTATCCAAGTTATTTGCTTATAGTGAAGCTCCATATCTGCGTAACTGAATTTCTTTCGTTTTGGGCTTCTGCACGAAATTCTGAAATTTTTTCCAAAAGAAACTTGAGCCGATTTCGTGTGTAAATTACATCTGCGAACTTGTGCTGTAAGATTTGAAAAACTATTTCTGTTTGTTCAAAAATTAATTTGAAGATGTTTAAAAAATATATATGAATTCCTATCTTGTAAGTAAGATATTAATCCGCGTGCTGTATTTAAAGTTACTTTATCGGTGAAAAATTCCTCACGTTCAACTAGGTATAGAATTAAATCCTCAAATCCTAAGCGGCCCCAAACTAGACATTTTCACTAGTAAAAAGTAAACACTGCCAACAAAATAATTTATTTTTTACCTGTGATCCGGTTAGGCAAAGATGTCTCTCATAATTCTTTGTATTAAAACCGCGGTTTTGTTTTCTGTTACGCTGCACTAAATTCTTCAATTCAGGGGTAGGTCTCAATGTTTTTATCATAACTAAGTGCACTAAAGTTATGGGATAACAAATATTCCACTAAGTCACCATTGAAATTTTTGAAATTAACTTCAGTAATCAAACTCATTTCAAAACAATACGCTAGCTGTTTTCGGCGGCCATAGACATTACGAATTACGATCACACTACGATTCAATCAACGAATTTACTCGATGTCCCGCGAAATTCTATAGTTGTGATTGGTCGACATTGTATAAGACTGGACTTTATCGGTGTTGCCATTTACATGTGTTTTGCATTTCTATTGCAATGAAGTAGGTATTCATTCGGAGTATTTGCACCCTTGTTTGCTTTTCTGTGGCAGGCATAATGAACGTTGAAAATATAGGTACCTTTCTAAGCCTTCCGCAGCGTTGCCACAAATCTTGAAATGAATGAAATGCAGTAAATGTAAATACCTTCTATCTTAATTAATAAATTATATTATATAATGTAGGTTGAAAGGAAGGTAGGTGCATAAAATAATATGATTTTGATTAATATGAATATGCTGAATGCTGACTATTCAATATAATATATTTATATTGGTGATACACGGAATATTATTGAGGAGGCTTAGCCTCCTTAGCCTCCTTTAACTAGCCGCCCCTGTGTCAGACACCCTTAAATTACATTGAATTGTAATTAAACTTACGTTATATTATAAAGGCTGAGTTTTCTGAATGTTACTTAAGGAACTACCAAAGGATGTTTTCCCAGTTGTCAGACAGTTTCGATGGTTCTTACACCTTGTCAGACACATGAAGGTCTACCGTAGGTGCGAGAGCGAAGTATATACATGCAAGTGGGCGCGAGTGAAATAGTGCGTTCGGTCTATTGCGATCTGTCACTGCGCATCATATGTCGTTTTTTCTTATTTGTGTAGTTATTAAAAAGATCTGATTCAGTTTTAATAAATTGTTACCATGAGAGACGTATTAATTTGTGTTGTGTGTGGAAAAAATGATGGCAAAATGATATTGTTTTCTGAACAATCATTGAAAAAATGTCAAGCTGTTTTGAATGCTAGAAAAAACATATCCTCAAATATGAAAACATTATTTTGCCTGATGAATATACAGACGGTGACTGTCACAGGGAATGCTATAAAGTATTCACAGGACTTCCGGACAGATATTTTATTTCAGTTCTGGACCTAATAGTGAGAAAAAAAAATCAAACTCCGTACCTGGAGACAACTTTTCTCCAGCCACGTCATTGATACCTGAGTTGACCATAGACCCAACTGATTCACAGTCTTCAACAGAATCATCAACATCACAATCAACTTCAATTTATCAATCAATAGAACTGCAACCTTCAACTTCTCCAGGAAGTTCTCATTTACAGTCTTTACCAACAGAATATTCAACAATATCAGCATCAACTTTTATTTCTAAACCAATGGAACTACAACCTACAATTAAATTTTTAAAAAAACGTAGGGTCAAGCGGGGTAATTATAAGACGAATACAACAACTTTTGTAATTTTAGGCTTCTAAAAAGAGTTTACATCTAACTGAATATGTTAATACTATCTACTGGCATGCAATCTACTCTGTATTATTATCAATTTCCAGAAAAATATTCCAGATACTAGACCTTTTACATAAAATATGTGTCTCATATTTTGTCTTCACTACGGGGTAAATATAAAACAGCGTAGTTCAAATATAAGACAGCATACAATTCTACGGTTTACGTGTTATTCAACTGCGTACGTTATTTCAAGACAGATAGGGATAAAAATAATACAAAAGAGCTTTTACAGTCCAAAAAATTTTATAATTTTTATTTTAATATAGAAAAACCAACATCACCAATAATGTTTTACGTAACTTCTATAAGTCTTTGTATTGTTTTTATTTGGCAAACAAGTACTTAGTTCAAAATTACAGTAGAACTTATACTAATTCATTATTGACATTACAGGTTACAACAAATAAACTAATACATAGCCACGAAGTTAGAAACAATTTACAATAATCATAATGGGGCAAAATATGAGACATTTTTACGCTAATTAATATCATACTTTTCTAGGTCAACATCAAACATGAGTACATCTCGTTCATTTTTTTGCTTTGCATTTGGCAGTTTCATGATAATTTCGTTGTTGTGGATCGAATATATTATATCTGTAGCAGGATATGCGAAGTAAATCTTTGTTGTTCGTTTCAAGTATAACACTGTTATGTTATCCCTGTCCTGAGGTCCTTGAATTTTAGCTATATAATATTTCTTTGCATTTTTTGTTGTATGGCCGTAATTTCGCGGCATTCTCACAAAGGTCTTGTCTCATTTTTACACGAAAGCGGTCTTATATTTTCTCGAACGAGTGTCTCATTTTTTCCCTGAAAAAAAATACGTATCCACTGTGCGCTAGCAAACGATAATAGGCCAAGCAATAGGGCATCAAATGAGTGTTTTTTTGACATAAATTTTACCTGTTAACGGACTGCGCCGGCGTGTGCAGAGGAGTCGTGAGATCAATTGTGACATGTTTTGGACTCGCAAATATTAGCAGGGAATTTGTTATAAACATTTTTAACGAAAAAAAGGCACTTTTTTTAGTTTTTTGCGAATAACTCAACGAATAATGAAGCAATCTTGATGCTATCAATAGACAAAATGTAGGTAATAAAATAACGAACAAAACTAGACCGCGAGCGACCTGATCGGATGATGAAAACCCGCGAAAATCCCGGAAATGTAGAAAAGTCAACGTTTTTTAAAAAATTCATAAGTTTGTTTCTTTTCATTTTTTAGGACTGAATCTTCGGGGAATTGTAATAATGTTTATGCACTTCACGTGTGCAAAAATCGGACGCTGTGACTTAATTAGTTTTGTTGCAATTGCAATACAAACTTTTTAAGCGTTATTTTGCAAAATTCATAGTTGCGTCAGGGATTGTCCGATTTTGATTTTGAAAACGGTTTTTAAAAAATATAGATTCCGTACAAACAAATCGTTATATTCTGTTTTCATCAAAATTATGGGAAGTACCTTAGAACAAGCCGGGAAAGTCGGCTGGAAACGCGGCTAAGCGCGCGGTCCGCTCGAGTGGGTGGAAAGGGAAGAAGAGTTTGACGAGAGAGGCGCGTATAGAGATACGCAGCGGCGCGCTTGTAATTTTTACATTTGAATATTTCAGCAACCATGAAAGCTATCTTAATAATTTTTTTTTTAATTGGGGTCTAACGAACTCGAGGAAATTGATTATTTACTCAGAATTTATAAATAATTGAAAGTTGAGCGTACAAATTTCGAAATTTGAAATTATTTGAACTTTATTTTAATGATATGGGAATAAATGTCTTCATAAATGAACAAAAGTGATGTTTACAGGTATTTACATTTATTTACATTTATTTACATACATATTTACATATATATCATATATAAATATCATATATATTTACATAAATATCATACATATTTACATATTATATAATACAGGCATATCTATTTATAAAATTATTTACTTATTATATACAGATTTTTACAATTTTTTTTTCTTTCTACTAGACGGCAAAAATTCTATTTCCTCAATATTTTCACGCACATCGTCTAGCCCTAACTCACTGTAAATAAATGTAAATAAATGTAAATAAATGTAAATACCTGTAAACATCACTCTTGTTCATTTATAAAGACATTTATTCCCATATCATTAAAATAAAGTTCAAATAATTTCAAATTTCGAAATTAACTTTCAATTATTTATAAATTCTGAGTAAATAATCAATTTCCTCGAGTTCGTTAGACCCCAATTAAAAAAAAAAATTATTAAGATAGCTTTCATGGTTGCTGAAATATTCAAATGTAAAAATTACAAGCGCGCCGCGGCGTATCTCTATACGCGCCTCTCCTCAACTCCTTCTTCCCCCACCACTCGAGCGGATCCGCGCGCTTAGCCGTTTCCAGCCGAGTTTCCCGGCTGTTCTAAGGTACTTCCCATAATTTTGATGAAAAACCAGAATATACGATTTGTTGTACGGAATCTATATTTTTTAAAACCGTTTTCAAAATTAGAATCGGACAATCCCTGACGCAACTATGAATTTTGCAAAATACCGCTTAAAAAGTTTGTATTGTAATTGCAACAAAACTAATTAAGTCACAGCGTCCGATTTTTGCACACGTAAAGTGCATAAACATTACTACAATTCCCCGAAGATTCAGTCCTAAAAAATGAAAAGAAACAAACTTATGAATTTTTTAAAAAACGTTGAATTTTCTACTTTTCCAGGATTTTCTCGGGTTTTAATCATCCGATCAGGTCGCTCGACGTCTAGTTTTGTTCGTAATTTTATTACCTACATTTTGTCTATTGATAGCATCAAGATTGCTTCATTATTCGTTGCGTTATTCGCAAAAAACTAAAAAAAGTGCCTTTTTTTTGTTAAAAATGTTTATAACAAATTCCCTGCTAATATTTGCGAGTCCAAAACATGTCCGAATTGATCTCACGACTCCTCTGCACACGCCGGCACAGTCCGTTAACAGGTAAAATTTATGTCATGTTTAAATCCCTATTGCTTGGCCTATAAACTAAAATGACGGATCGCCCTCGCAAGAACATCCCATGCGGCGTTGCGGGACGGGAAGCCGTGCGTTCGCGGGGCGCAATCGAGCAACAGTGTAAAAAGTTTGTCAACGCTGAAGTAAAGTTTTCGCGCCAAATTTTTTGATCAGGAATATTTAGTAAAATAATTCTTTAACACTATTAGTGAAGATTGTGAAAAAAACATAACTCAATGTTCACATTTTAAACTTCATTTTGAACTGAATTATGATTAATAAAAAATATCCCATCGACGTTATTTGTAGAAGTCATATTTTTACCCGAAATGTCGGATGTCTCATAATTGCCCCGCCACACCCTAATACTCCAAAATTTTATTGATTATTTCATCAGAATTTTGATTTATTTATTTTCTGGCATGAAAATTTTCCTAAATTATCTATTTTCTGACTATTTAATTCTTAATGAAATTATATATCATTATTTAGAAATAACTCTATATTATGAAATTTTTCCATAAATCCAGAAAACATATAATACTGAGTAAATGAAACATGCGCAGTGACAGATCGCAATAGACCGAACGCACTATTTCACTCGCGCTGCTTGCATGTATATACTTCGCTCTCGCATCTACGGTAGACCTTCATGTGTCTGACAAGGTGTAAGAACCATCGAAACTGTCTGACCACTGGGAAAACATCTTTTGGTAGTTCCTTAAGTAACATACGAAAAATTCAGCCTTTATAATATAACGTAAGTTTAATTACAATTCAATATAATTTAAGGGTGTCTGACAGGGGGTTACAACTATACTAAGTGTCGTGACAATGGACGACGTGACTTCTGATATTAGTCCAAATGAAATATATAAAAACTGAGCTTTATACTTTAACGAAACTAAGGTGCAATTTTTTACAACTTTGCTACCTGTTGGCCCATCCAAAGCCACCGTTTTCCAAACTTCATAATCGGGGATTGTTTTTACCTATATTAGGCAAATACTCAGAGAAAGTTTCAGGTTTTATAAAATAACGAAGGTCTGATCGTCGCTGGCTCTTGGACTATTAGGGGAAAGTGGGGGAATACCGCGCACCTAAGGGAAATTCTCAATAGTTCCACAACCACTGCTATGAAAAATATGAAATTGGTCTGAATACCTCATATATTTAGTAAGAATGAAATTCTCGTGCACTAAGTTAAGTTTTTGATTCCCTTTTTTCTTAAATGTTTAAACTTTTCAAGTTGTGCATTTGCGCGGTATTCCCCACCCCATGGGGTAAAACCGCGCATAGTGTGGGGGAAATTCGCGCATAGAAGAAATGAAAAAACTCAAACTAAATACCTAATTTAAACAAAAAATAATACTACTAATAATAAATTAAGTTTTATCGTCTTTAATCAACAAAATAAGAAAATATTTCAGAAATAAAAACATTCAAAACTGCAATGCTTTCTTCCCATTCCAGCATGTAAATTTTTTATCACAAAATTCGCACGAGAAGATTTCTGCGGTATCCCTACCGCTACATTCCTGATGTGCCGATCTTCCGCTTTGTCACATGATTTACTAAATCTTTTTCTTGTTGGAGAGAAAATGTACTGTTTCTTCCTAAACCATCTCTTGGTGATGCAAGTTTTTTGTTGTCTCGAAGTGTCGATTCTGGAATGTTGATGTTCTGGCCAGCTTTACGAATTGGACATCCAACATTAATGGCTTCTATAGCCCTTTTCAAGGCATCAGAGCCGCAGATTTGTTTTTCACTTTTTCTTTTTTAAGTTCCGTGGCATCTAGAAATATTTAAAAATAAATGATATTTTGCCATATGTTGGCCAATGTTGGGTAATACCGCGCATAACCGCGCGGTATTGCCCCACGGGTAAACAACAATAAATAATCGCTCATACAAAAATAAGCGAACTGTAATTTTCTTCGAAAATACGCTGAAATATAAACAAAGATACTACAGATCTAACACGAATAAAAAAATACCTATAAAACTAACCAAATTTACTTACCTTGCTTATTTCATTTGGAACAAAACTTATAGCAAACTTACGCTTAACAAATACAAGCCGAGTGCCAACGCGTGGTTGAAATTAGCACTGTCTGCGGTTATTAGGCGTCGCACACACAGGTATTTGCACGATCTACGCGGCCAAAAGTCCAAAATATCAAAATAACAAAAACATTCCTTAACCGAATTCCACAAATAGATTATGAACCCGGGAACAATATCCAATGTTTATTTACCTTCTAGCCGTAGCTCGTAGGTTCAGTCGGAAGTTGACCGTGTTACCTAGTGTACGAATCCCTTCTCGGCGCCGGCGCGGCGCTTTTCGAAACATTAAAATTGCAAAGTGATTTTTTATGTTATCAAGTTCTTCGTACGAATTGAAAGTTATGGATTCTGATGGACAAGGTAAGAGACTTACAGATTACATAAATAAAGTTATGATCATCTATCAAACTACATAATTTTTAGAAAAAATAAAAAACCCATTTTCATACTGTGATTTTCTTCAATATTTTTTTATTTGCTAGTGCTTTTGTTCATGTATCGGGGTAGATTGGGCTATTATTTTTAATATAGGTTATTATTTGATCCTTTTCCTTATAAATAAAATCAAAATCATTTCCGGATATGTCCGGCTAGATACATTTTTGAGGGATCAAAGTTATTTATCGAAATTTCTGTCTGAAATTGAAAATATTTTTTAGCGACTTTTTAACACAGCTTATGTTTGTTTAGGTTTCACAGGTGCATCAGGAGTAAGGATTGTGACCCGAAAATACTTGTTTGACCTCATGAAAAAACAAAAATTTGCCTAATTTAGATGCCAAATTAAAATATCTAAATGATTCATCTTCTGTCATGTGATGGTCACAGTGAAGACCAAATTGTTAATTTAAAAACGTAATTTTGCCCATTTCAAATCAGAAATTAAACCAAGGTGGACGAAGCTTATTATAAGGAAGATACATTTATAAAAAACAACCAGTGTTGGCTTGAAGGTACTTTTGAAATACCTGTTGTTCATATACAAAAACGGCCAGGGCGACCATCCAAGTCATTCGAAGACGCAAGTGAGAGGAGCAAGAGGCGAAAAACTGAAGAACTTCGTTCTAATTTTGAAAAGGATTTGATAATACATGCTGCGAAAGTGGAACTGGGAAATCTGGTAAAAAAGATGCATCAAATGTCCTAAAAGATATTACTATCTCTCCAACACGAGCAACTAAATATAAAAAGGCATTTTATAATTTGAAATTAGGAAAAGGGCAGCCCTCCTTGACACCAATGCAAGCTTTGCAAATGTTTGTAGATGCCGATTTGACACAAGGACAGTACGAAATTATAAGAAAGACTAATAAGAAGTTTTTTCCGAGCTATACTGCCTTACAGAAAGCCAAGAAGAAATGTTACCCACCGCAAGAATCGTGTACGGTAACGAGTACCAGTGCCGAAGCTCGGTTTTTTTTTAATATAATAAAATAAAAATTATTGAATATAATAAAGTTTGTACTATTATATTAAAAAAAAAAAATATATTATATATATATATATATATATATATATATATATATATATATATATATATATATATATATATATATATTTATATATATATATATATATATATATATATATATATATATATATATATATTTTTTTTTTAATATAATAGTAAAAACTAAAAAAAAATAGTTTTTTTGTTTATTTACAGTGTTTAGATGACGAAGAAAGTCAAGAAACTTAGAATTATTGTTTTTCATGTTTATAATTTGTGTTTGTTTGTTTTTGTATTTTATTTGAAAATATAATAGTAAAACTAAAAAAAGACAGTTGTTTTTTGTTTATTTACAGTGTTTAGATACCAATTAAGCATTAAAATAATTTTGGCCGCGTAGATCGTGAAAATACCTGTATGTGCGTCGTTAAGATGTCGAATGCTAAGATGTAGCACTATACAAATTTCGAATTGATGCATTAGAGAGCCGTAGCACTGATGCGCGAAATTAACCCGTGCGCGGTATTCCCCCACTTTCCCCTACTATTTAACTGTGATTTTTCAAAATATAATTCTATCCGTTATAATCGCACCTCGACGCGATGCATTTCGTGCGAAAAATACGACCTTAGTCATGGAGCTCTGCTGTTCACGCTTCTTTTTTATTATTCAAATTGAATATTTCCTCCATTCAATAACACCCTTCTTTTTTCATTACAATTACTTGCATGATGTACGTAGAAACTCGAATGTCAAATGCTGTATTATAATTTCCTTTCTTCCTATGTTGAAGTCTAATTGCTTTCAGGAAACGAATGGAAAAACACTGCCTCTACAACTCACCTTCAGAAACCCCCCAGAAAATTATTTTTTCATGTCATGGAATTGGCCCCTCATTCGCAAGATTTCACTGTGGACGTTTTTGGCTGGACTAGCAGCAATGGTTGCCATTGTTGTAGCCATGATATACTCTTTACCCAGAGTATGTAATCCCAAAGTAGAATGGTATCAAGGAAGCGTCTTCTATGAAATTTTTCCTGCTAGTTACTACGATACCAATAATGGTATGACAGGAGATTTCAGAGGAATATCCAAGAATGCTGATTATATTGCTTCTCTTGGTGTTAAAGTTGTTAGACTAAATTCGATATTTGAATCGCCAAGATATCCAGAAGACTACAAAAACCTATCTAGCCTTATCCATATAGCAAAACCTCTTGGTAATATTGATGATTTTGAGAGCATGGTGAAACATTTGAATTCAAAAAATATTACAGTGATTATCGACTTACCGATATATCCCTTGATTAAAGAACTTTCCCCGCCCAAGTTATGGACTAGTATGAGAAACTTAAGCACAGAAGACCCTTCATTCGAATCTTACAAAACTGTTCCCAAAGAAGATGCAGTATCAGATGCTCTGTTTCACTGGACAAAACTTGGGGTAGAAGGCTTTTATTTGAAAGGATTGGAGAATCTTGTCGATGATAAACATTTTGGACGTCTTTTACAATATTGGAAGAGAATAATAGGCTATGATAGAATTTTTATTATCAGTGAGCTAGTTCTGAAACAAGCTTCAGAAGATTTGCAAGAACTTATTATGAGCAATGTGAATCTGATTGATTTTAAATTAGATATAGAAAAAGGCGCCAATGAAATAACCAAAAGAATTTATAGCATTGAAAATAGTACGTTGTTCACAAAATCGGGAAGGCCATGGATTCACTGGACAATTGGTGACGAAAACACTAAAAGATTAGCAAACCGGTTACCCCATGGAAATTCAACCCTAGGAGCCCTTCTCCTCAATTTAATGTTACCAGGCACACCCTCAATCTTCTACGGTGATGAAATAGGTTTACAACAAATTTCAGATCCGCATGAAGATAGAAATGATTTGAAACACATTCACCAACTGACTCCAATGGCTTGGCCAAAGTTGAAACAACGCTCATTCTCTTGGCTACATGGAGAGAGGACAAAGGTTGATTTTGATCAAATTGGTTTAATAAGTAGAATGACCTCCTTGAGATCCGAATCTCCATCGATATATATGAACTCTGTTTATAAAAATGAGCTGACTAAAGCAAATGCTGAAGTAAAATACTCAAAAGAGGATTTACTAGTCATACAGAGATGGTATCCAAGAAGAAAATCCTATGTTGTTGTAAGTAATCTTGGAAAGAATAAAAATGATGCAGATCTGTCAACTCTGCTATATAGAGGGGATGTGATTGTAGGGCCCAGACCAGATTCCTTACCTGGTACAGTTTCGTTCAAAGAGATATCTCTGCAGCCCGGAGAATCAGTTGTGATAGTATTAGAATAAAAGTGTGCTCATTTTATTTTCTAACAAAGTAAAAAGAGCCATGCCTAACAGTGATGTGTAGGTATCAGTATTTCATCTGACCTCATACTAGGAGTCATGTTTGTTTTCTTCACTTGAGTTCACATATTTGTAATTTTTCTACAAATATTATTATTAGGTTAAAAATTGTTACCTTTTTCATTTTCCAAACTATGAATATATCTACAATGACATATTATATTATATCAACCTCTTTCTATTTTACTTCTACCTATTCAATTTGTTTCTAATAAAAAATAATGAAATTTTGATGTTGTTAACTACATTAAAAGTAAATGCTCAGAAGTGTCTATATTAGCTAGTATCTCTGACAAAAAAATTATTGTCTGTGAATTAAAGGAATTTCATTTTGTTAATAACCTCAATGGTATGTGTACATGTATGTATAGAATTGCATAAGATATCCAGCAGTGGAAACTGGACAAAAGGTAGGGCCCAAATTCTCGCTTCAACGCCTCTCTCCATTCTGAACAATTTCGTATATCCAAACTGTGAATCGCATAGTGGAAATCCTCAGACCTAACAGAATTGATTGACTTTCTGTAGTATCTCAGTTTACGTTCTTTAGGGATAGTATGGCTGCTGAGTCAGTCTTGGTATAACTTGTTTCCATTTTGATCAAAACCTGGACACTCTATAAGAATGCTGAATTGGTTTCGGTTCTTTTTAAGAATATAATTTCAAGGTTATATAAGTCAACTGCCTTGTATTCAAAAAATTATTAGGGTGTTAAAGGTCTAATTATCTTACTGGCTTATTGGAAAAACTAGTGTGAACATACCATTTTTTTTTAGTTTGGATTAGTCGCTCACTGACTAGAAAGTATTGACCTCTATTCCTCTTCAACATGAAATTTCAACTTTTCAGATTCGTCTGCTCAGTAAATGAATTCGTTGTAAGAAATACGCGGTATGAAAACTTAGAATGAAAAGCTCAGTGGTCTCAACTGACGATCACTGCTTGCTTCTCGACTACCGCGCTCTTGCAACCCGGTGCAAAGAAGAACAATCCTTTCCAGGATGGTGAGTTGTTAAAAGAAGAATTTTTGGCGTACGCCGATTGCTTATTTGAGGGATTTCGCAAGAAACGTGAGATTATGTTAGCAATACAAGACCTCCAGTTGACAGCCAGCACAAGAACAATACACGATACTTCAAAAAACGCGCAAGCTCTGTTGAAGAGTGATTTGGAAGTATGTGAATAGTTCTCATTACAATTTGAGGGGTGTCTACAGACATAGGACAGTAAGCAGTTATGATGAGAATAGTATTTAATGGCTCCACTGTAAAAGTACTGATGAAAGGACGAACAACGAGAAAGAATATCTATAACATATGCAAAGTCAATTGATATCAATTAATAACATATACTTATAGAACATATGCGAAGTCAATTGATATCAATTAATATCAAAGGATTTATTGCCCTCTTCAAGAAAGATAAATCATTTCCAAACTTCATGTCGTAGGAAGTTCTGTGTGGTAGAATAATACACTTTGGGTACGTCATGAAAATAGTTACAAAATAGTCAAATTTATTCGAGCAGTCCCCATGCAACACCGCCTTTTCAAGGCACTATTACATGAGATATAAACAACAATGTAATGTTTTTGGAATTAAATATTTTTTTATACATTCTGTGTTCCGTTAAAAATCTCCAACTATGAATTTGCCTTGAATTTTTAAATGGTGCCCGTTCCCTAACCGGAATGCTAGAATGTGCTCTTGGGTGAGAGAAGGTTGGGGATCCCTGCATTATACATTTATCAACATTTACGTATCTGCGATTTGAGCTGTTTGTTGTAAAAAAGTGGTTTTCACAAATTTGTTGGAAAATTCTCTATGGACACATTGTATGCATACAGAAGAATACGCAGCTCATGAGGTAAGTAAATGTAGTAAGTGAATCCATACAAACATTTCAATTTACCCAAGCATAGTTCACTTTATATAGAACATTATTGTTCTATATATATATGTAGTGTATATATATATCTGTTTCTGGGCAGAATGAAACTATCAAAATAAAGGCAAATTCTGTCGCAATTTTGGCATTTTAAAACGTCGAATGAAGGAGTTTCGGGTAGAGCATGACATTTTTCAAAACGGTGGCAAAATATGTGAAAATTAATTAAAAATATATGAAAAATTCAGCAGTCTACGGTTTATTGAAAGATATATGTAGCTAAAAAAAATGATTTTTGGAGAATTTGTGCACTTCCAACCCCTCTCCAAATGGAGTTAGAGGGTTGGTGCTATGTATTTTTGGCGGGATAAACTTTTTCCTAGCGGATGCCATTTTTATATAATTATATTTTATCTTGCTTCTTGTAGTATTACGCACTTCCCCAGCTTCTCCGGATTGAGTTAGAAATTTAAATGGATTACGTTTATGTTAGGGAACTACCTACTGGTGGTTTCAATTATTTTACTAAATCGCCACCATGTTATTTACAGATTTCTCATTATTTAATGGTTATTGAGGATTTGCGCACTTACACAGATCATGCTGGTTGCATTACGTTGAGGTTGAAATTTGATACGTGGATTGAACAAATGTCAGGAAATTGAGGGTTTTAATCGATTAGTTCTATAGCCGTGCAATTTTTATGATGAAATTGCAAAAGCTTTTTCTCTAATGAGCATTGCGGAATTCTACAGCTACTTCAAATTCATTTAGAAACCTGAGAATTTGTCCGTCAATTCATAATGTTAGAGATACTATTTGGAAGTTTCAAATGTTTTCTTTCACCGCCGTAATTTTCATGTAGAAATATCATGCGTTTTTGGAGGTTTTCAAGCTTTGTGCATCTCTTCAGCCCCTCCAACTTGATGAGAGGAATATACAACCTTAGTAACGGAGCTTTGCTTCTGACGCGTTATTTATTCAATTCTGCATAAAGGAAGGGGTTTATTTTGGTTAATCTTGATAATAAAGGAATCAACTACTTATCACTTTTAATGAGAATGATGGCAGCACCATACACTTGAACGAAGCATGAATAATTTCGATGCAAAATAAATAAAAATTAAAACAATATAATGCAATATATAGTCAGTTTACCTAAAATAAGTTGAGCAAGTGTATTCTTTATAATTTTCATAACGTGAAACTATTCGTAGTGGTACAAAAATAACTTTTATATACACACAGGGAATGAATGGCTTAAAGATGTTGGCATTCCAGTAAATCAGTAATAATCTTAGATTTGTTTTACCAGAATGCCAAATGAATGACTTGAATAATTATAAAAGTATAAACTGCAATGATGGCACCCTGAGTATTAACATTAAGTTAATTTTTCTATTTCAGTCATTTTTTTCCTTCAACAAAATAAAAATGCGGAAAAAACGCTCAAGAATGTGACTGCATAGTCTTGTGCTTGACTCTTGTATCCGTTAGTACGTAATTATTTGGAGTCGCCCTAGGAATTTCTGGCAACTTGTCACCTGGATGCCTATGACTAATCAAGGGAGCTCTTCTCGAAGTTTTATTTATTTTTGAGCTACTCAAACCTGATACAGGATACTTTTGTCGAGTACTACTACTAAGTGATTGTCTTGGAACCAAATCGCCAGGGTGTCGTGGCATCACAAATGCTTTAGTCTGTTTTATTAGCGACCTATCATTGCACAATGCCGATATTAAGGGCAAGTCCAATTTCTTGCTCTTTTCTCTAAGAGTACGAATGTCTATACCGGCCGGTTTATTAATGTTCAATGCGGATGTCACTTCAGTTACAGATTCACTAACACTTTTTTTTGGTGATTCGAAATGCGATTCCCGTTTTTCTGGAACTGGAGGTGGTGGTGGTGGTGGTAATCTACGAAATTTTGGTGGTTGGTTATCTAAGGAATTCAATATATTATCATCTGATTGAGTCCTCATGAAACGACTTGGCCGATTCGGTGGCAACGGAGGAGGTGGAGGTTCTAAACTTCCTGTTGATGAAATACTAGGAGCTCCATAGACCGGTAGTTGCACATATGTATCAGACAGATTTTGACTTGACGCATATCTACCCAAGTAAGGAGTGCTTCTGTAAAACACAGGTTGATTTTGTGCCAGAGCTGCCAAAATTGATCCTTGTTTGACCTCCAAATATTCTTGTTTACTGATAGCAGATTCTTTCAACGGGAATACAACGAAATCAACATCACTATACATTTGTTGTTGGTATTGTTCTATTTGAGATCTAGATAGTTGATTTGTGTAAACTGTTGCAACACCTGCAGGTGGTGGAGGGGGTGGATGCCTTGGCGCAGGAGGAGGTGGTGGAAGAAAAGTACAAGGAACTAAAACACTAGCTTTGCTAGCAGCAACGTCCAAATAATTATTTGGAGAAATAACTGTTTTCATTTGAGGCGGTGAGCGTAATATTTTGGGAGGTATAGGAAGAACAATAGAACTTGGCCGTGAGTAACTTGGTGATGAACTAACATTCACCGCACTAGTTCGGGCAGTTAGAATACTAGGTGATCGCGTTGTAATAAATCTTGCAGTTGCTTCTTCTGAAGGATATATTGGAGGAGGAACAGGAGTCGACCTCTCAGGATAAGGTGGCGGATGTCTGACTGATAAATTTGACAAACAAGTAGGATCTTCAAAATCAGGACAGCGGTTCTCAATTATTGGCTTTCCTCGCTGCGCTGGGTAAGGTGGAGGTGGTGGTCTAAATCTTGAATCGACACTATCAATTCTCACAGGTGGTACAGGCAAATAAGCTTTATAACTTGAAGGTAGTGTAACATAATCAGAATCAGAATCCAAAGTATTGCTCACGTTTTTGCAACTTGGATACTTTCCTTTTCCAACAATCAAATCTGATAATTCTTCAGCTGATAGTAAGGATTGTTGTTTATCTGTGGGATCGCTTCCGTCGCCATGGAATGAACCGGAATTGCTCACGTTCGAATTTGATCTATCTCGGAATAGACCATCTATCTGATCACCTTGTGTACTATACTGTTCACTAGAACTGAGGGTATAAACTCCACTGGTATGACTACTGGGGGCTGGACCAGACGTGTAAACGATTTCTCTTGTATCCAGTTCAATACAAGTTGCATCACTCAGAGCTGAATTTTGGGCTGTATGAGAATATCCAAGCTCCAAACTGCTGCTTGTTGATAATCTTCTTCCACCTTTGGATTCTGAAATGAATAGAGCATTTGAAAATCGAATTTTTATATTAAAATAAGCGAGAAATTTCTATTTCGAATTATTCCAAGTGATTGTTTGATGGAACTAGTGTCAATGTTATCGACTTACTTGTTTGTTTTGGGGTTACAACAACGGTGCTGCATGATGAACTGCATTGAGACCCCGCACATTTGCCACTCACTGTTTTTGTTGAACTTTCTGAGCGAGGAGGTTTCAATACTTCGTCTTCTTCCTCCTCTTTCAACGCAAAAGAAGCAAAAGCAGCAGTGGCAGATGCGGCAGAGGTTCGGCTACTAGCAGGCGCACTGTCCAGCAGGTGTGCTAAAGCCAAACTTTCCATGGATTGAGCTGGTGGACTTGTTATCATTATTTCCAATTCATCTTCTGAATGAACTCTATCGCTGACTATTCCTGAAGTTGTGTTTGAGGATGTGGATGATATAACAGATATTCTTTGATCCCCTACCCATTTCATACGTTCTTCTTCTTCTTTTTTCGCTTCATTCAAACGAGGCGCAACTGCCATGCTAAACTGATGAGTTGCTTTACAAAGAGATAGTAATAGCCTGCTTTTTTCATCACTGCTAGTATATAATGTTAATTTTTCATGTCCTGTTCGAATCTCAAATTTTTTTCTCTCAAAACTGAGTTTTCCTATCGAGCTCCAGAGAAAAATAGACGGTGGATTATTATCTGGGCAAACTCTCAATCCCTTAGCACAAACTGCTAATAATATTGATCCTGGTGAAGATTCAACTTTGCAAGCTTTCAGTCTGAAGATATGTGCGTTGACAGGTTCCTGTAACTGACATGCCTCTGCTATAAATTTAGTTCGAGCTTCAGCCTTTGACAAGCCCAAGTATGTACGATGGGTCGTCTCGATGGCACGAAGGGCAGCTGGTCCACGCATATTTGGAGCAACGTAGTCTTCTGGTCTAAAGCAAATCGATTCATGATAATCGCCAAAATCAGCTTGGAGAGCCAAGCCAGCCAATACAGTTGCTCGGTCTCCTGCTGCTCCCGATGCTGCATTGAGGCGCAGTTGCAAATAGTAATGATGTCGGGTGATATCATCCCTGAGAAGAAGGGGGCTATCGACATAGAATTGAACGCGGAAGTAGAATGCCAGTGCTGGACGTCCATTTGCGTCGAGGCCATGGCTATGTGACGATCTCCAACTTTTTGGGGCGTACTTGGAAAGCTTACTATCTGGCTCGGCAAAGAGATACTCTCCATCTGCAAAAAAAGTTATTTCACTAAAGAATCATTCTTAAGTAGCCAGATCGGAAAAATTTCAAATCAAATAAATGTGGGACCAGATTGACGATAAGAATTGAATGAAATACTTCTCACTATTTTAGCTATTATATCGACTGAACAAATTTTATTCTGATTGTCTAGATTGTGCAATTTCATTTTTACCAAGTTATTGAACACGCATTTATTGAGATACAGAGAATAAATATTATACGAACTGAAAAATTGTTCTCGCGGTAATAGAATCAATAAAAAATTTTCGCGATATTCTGTCTGAACAACTGGTAGCGCCAATAAATTTAAAAAGAGATCAGCAAAAAGACTTTTAAAATTGGCTTTTCAATAGATACAATATTAATTTCTTATGATAATGTTTTAGTTTCAGTTTATTAATAGAAAAAGTGCGCATATTTATTCAGATAAAGACCAATTACTCGATTTGTGAGAAACATTAGTTAAACAAAAAATTTCACAAATAATTGTTGAAAATTGTCTAGAAGCTAATGTGAAACAGGGCCGGCCTAAGGCGAAAATTGCAAGTGTGCTAGACTCAAATTTTATGCCACTGCCGGGGGGTCTGAGGGGTGTGGAATTTTTTGAAATTTATGGTCCAAAAACACAGTTTTTGTGCACTTTTGCGCCTTGTAGAATATTAAATTTTTGTATGACAATTTGATTCATTAATGATTGACTTGATATGGTCAGTACTCTTCCTTGTACTATAACCACTATTATGTCAAATAAAATAATGAAAGCTTAACTTTAGGGTTAACGTGCAATTGAATTTTGATGCTGTATCTTGCAATTACTCTAGGGAATAAATACCTAGCTAATGTATAATAATATATATATATTATATATATATATATATTATACATATATATATATATAATATATATTAATAATATTATATATAATATAATATAGATATAATTATTATATATATATACTATATATATATATATATATATATATATATACATTAGCTAGGTATTTATTCGGACCTGGGACCAAAGATAGTTTCTGACTTTATATGATGCTTGCCACCAAAAATTTCCAATTTCATATATAGTGGCAAGCTCATATAAAGTCATGAAAACTATCTTCGTCCCAGGTCGAAAACTTGATTAATCGCACCCATTTTAATAAGCAGGATGCAAGTGAAACTGCCTATTTAATCAAACAAGAAACTATACGTTAGCTTACCACTAAGTGAAATGAAGATTTGTGGAATGGGAATGTGAGAAAGAAATTCGGAAGAAGTTTAGGTAGTACCATTAATTTCAGACGTAAAAATTGAATATAGGAAACATAGGAAGTACAAAAACAAAGAGAGCTGTTGTAGTGGAATAATTGTAAAAAATGATGCGAAAAAATGCCAAAACTAAAACAAAAACCCATATTTTAATGTTAATGAAATATAAAGATAAGGAAAGTAATGCTGAAGGAAAAACTAATTATTCAATCAACCAAAAATAAAAAAATTGAATGAAGTAAAATAAAATTAATCTATTCCAAAAAATGGAGACAGCTTGTTCAATACTTTCATTATTACTATGTAAACTCATTATCTTTAATATGAAATGTATATGGGGAAATCTTAAACTAATTCACCAAATGCGGCATAGAAAAAAAGCAGAACGTATCCAGTTGAAAAATATGATTTCCAAAATTAAAAAAAAAAAATTGCGCCCGTCTAATGTGTAAACAATCATTATGTTCCTCCCCAGGGATCAAACCCTCCAACCAGTTTCGTACCAAAACAATCAAATGCAAAGGGATTACGAAAACTACGTAGTCATTTCTATAAAAGTGCCCCTTTATCGTCGTGAACAAGATTGATTCCTCCTCCGGGGGGTCAACCCATCCAACCAATTTATTATAGAAATGATAGCAGTAGATATCGGTTACGGAAACTACCTACCTACGAAGTTTCAACCCTATGGTACCAAAATTGCGCCTTCTATAGTGTAAACAAGATTTATTTCCCTGGGAGGTCAACCCCACAACCATTTCGCATTAAAACCTATTCCATTCAATATATCATACGAAACTACCTACTTATAAACTTTCAATCCTATTGCTCCAAAATTACGCCCTTTATCATGTAAGCAAGATTAATTTTTTCCCACAGGGGGTCAACCCTCCCAACCAATTCGAACCAATCCCGTTCAAGATATCATACAAAACTACCTAGATACAAACTTTCAACCCTATTGCTACAAAATTGCGACCTTTATCGTGTAAATCAGATTTATTTTCCCCCCAGGGGGGTCAACCCATCAACCAATTCGAACCAAAAACAATCTCATCCAAGATATCATGCGAAACTACCTATTTACAAACTTGCAACTCTATTCCTTCAAAATTGCGCTCGTTATCGTATAAACAAGATTTATTTTCCCCCCTAGGGGTCAACTCCCCAACAAATTCGAACAAAAAACAATCCCATCCATGATAATATTCGAAACAACCTATTCACTAACTTTAAACCCTATTTATTTTTTTTTTTTTTTTTTTTTTTTTTTTGTTTGTTTTATTTTTTTACTTCAAAATTGCGCCCTGTTATCGTGTAAACAAGATTTAATTTTGCCCCCAGGGGGCGTATCTCCCCAAACAAATTCGAACAAAAACAATCCCATCTAGGATATCATACCGAAGCCACCTCTTTACAAATTTCAACCTATTGCTTCAAAAATTGCGCCCGTTATCGTGTAAACAAGATTATTCTTTGCCCCAGGGGGGTCAACCCCCCCAAACCAATTCGAACCAAAAACATTCCATACCAAGATATTATGCGAACTACCTATTACAAACTTTCAAATCTACTATCGCTTCAAAATTGCGCCCGTTATCTGTAAACAAGAGTTTATATTCCCCCAGGGCGTCAACTCCCCCAAACAAAATTCGACGCAAACGCGAAATCCCATCTTAGGATTATCATACGAAGCCACCTTTTTACAAACTTTCAACCCTATTGCTTCAAAATTGCGCCCGTTATCGTGTAAACAAGATTTATTTTGCCCCCAGGGGGGTCAACCCCCCCAACCAATTCGAACCAAAAACAATCCCATCCAAGATATTATGCGAAACTACCTATTTACAAACTTTCAATACTATCGCTTCAAAATTGCGCCCGTTATCGTGTAAACAACGCTAAAATACATAAGCACATACATATATACGAACATGCCCCTCCTAAAAGCTTGAGTGTGCGGCTGCACACTTCGCACACCCCTTAGGCCGGCCCTGATGTGAAATATTCTTCCAATTCAAACCGAACTACTACTTGATACTGCATTGTTGAACAAGTTAAGTAATTGATTATTTACGAGTTCTATATGACAATTGAGGGAAAGAGAATTCAAATTTATTGATGTGTAAAAATTCTAGAAAATTTAATTTTTATTTTCATCTAATTTTTTACCTTATTCTTCTTATTTAATATTAGTCTGAGCTAATCTGAGTTACTCTCATTAATTAAATGATTTGCATCATGAGAGTGCTAACTTTTTATCATCAAAACTATGTTTATATTCCGAAATTTTACTTTATTAATTTCTGAAAGTTCTATCAATGTAATTTTTGTCACAATTAATGAATCAATTTTATATACTCCGGAATTTTATTTGTACGAATTTTAGATTCATTCTTCCTGATATATTTAACAATATTATTACTAGTTCGGAACGCTACATTGATATTATTTCGCGAAAGAAGTAATTTAATCTTTGTGCTGGGGGAATATTCATTTTAGCAGGGTATTCGGCAAGGAGTTATGATCTAAACAACCAAATTTGTTTCAGTTGACGTTTCAAGTCTTTATTGACTCTTCCTCAGCGCACCTACAATTTTCAAAAATGACAACGAATGCACTTTTATCTATACCTATAATCTATCTTTAAGACGAACTGTTCTAAAGTGCATTTATTGTCATTTTTGAAAATTATAAATATCCTGAGTAAGACTCAATACACATACGAATCTTTCATAATTTATTGAATTGAAGGTAAATGATCTCCATTCATCCAAATATTTCCGAAATCTGACAAATATATAGACTGTTTCATAATATAAAGTAATATCACAAAGTGGTCTCGTTGTCCTTGAATTTCGTCACTGTTACTATTATACTGCATCGACGATATAATTATGCACTCAATTGAATTATAATAGAATTCAACACAGCTGTGAATGGGGCCTGATTCGATGTGGGTAAAAGTTAAAAGAGATTCAGACTGAAGTCATAATGCAAAGGAAAAATTGTTCTAGAAGAAATATCCTAGAGTCCACCAAGTTTTAATGTTCGAATAGAAAAAAAGTCTCCTTTTTTTTACTTCAGGCAAATAGACACGTTCCAATAGAAGTTAAAAGTGTTCAAGCATTTTTATTATAAAACAATTCAAATTTGGACCATGAAAATGTCTGCTCTTATACACACAGCAGCATAATATAAATCGATTTTTAAGTATTTACACTAGTACTAGTAGTAGAAATTTTAATCAAGTAAATTGGAACTAAATTATAAATTGCCTAATTCGCAATTAAACTTCTATCAATTCAAAGAAACTGAACTTTAATAAACCTCAAATCTACAGTACTAACATAAATAACCTGTTATCATCATACGACACGGTATAAAGTAATCATTGGGCTACTGAGTGAAATTAACCAATGTATAAGTTAGCTTTATTACTCAACCCAGAATGTGAATATCTTAAGATAATAATTTGTTCCTTAAATATTTTCACGTTTTATTACACCAAGTAAAAATTACAATTTACAATAAATTGGCAACTCAAAACGCACAGGAATTTACGAAATATAGAACGTCTGAATGTTGTACATAATATGGAAAGACATTTATTTACCTAGTCTTCAAGTATCTAATCGTCAATTATGTAACATCTAACCCTGGTAACAAGCAAAACAATCAACCAACCAACACAATTTATTCTTTTATGTGAAAGTTAACTGATGAGTCCTCGGTAGAACAGTGGTAAGGTGTACTGCTTGTGCCGTTTGTAAACCGAGGATTGTGGATTCGAGTCCTACCTTGCTCTTGGGTGTTGTGTATGTCCGGAATTTAGTGGTTCATATATATGATTGAATTGTTGGGTAATGTACATCGTTCACAAGCCCATTGGCCGTTCGAAACCGAAGTTAAACTGTAGGTCCCTCGAGATAAAAAAAAAGTTAACTGATGAATTTCTCTGTGCCCCTTCGCCTTCTTCATCTACTGTCATAGAATGAAACAAAATGATTGAACCCTTATGTGGTTTGAACCTCTCAAACGACGACTGAATGAGATAAATTCCGAAAAAGTATTTTCAATATTTAGTAATTTCGACGCGTACCTACATATCAGTTTCAATGGTTTCATTTTTGCCATATGTGTTATATGATGCTATGTGCTATTATCTTAGGACTTTAAGTTGGTCTGTTGTATTTTTTTCGTACTATACTTATTGTATTATTACCATTTTACTTTTGTTTGACGTGTGTAAGTGCAAATTGTATGATAACATGAATAAAGTATCTATCTATCTATCTTTTTTTAGAATTCGTTACTCCGTTCGAGATCATCAAACTATGTTATACGCATTTCCCGAATATATACTACTATTTCAAACGAAAAACTCCTGTGCAGGAGAGCTCAAAGACTAAAGTCGTAGTTTCGCGCGAAATGCATCGCCTCGGGATTCGATTCTAACCGTTGGAAATATATTTTGAAAAATCACGCCGAAGTAAACCGAATTTAAAAGAAAAAATTATTTATTTTTGTTGAGAAAAATTCGTGAAGTGCATCGTTGTTGAGGAAAAAATCTAAAGAAATGAAGGAACGCACCTCAACATCGACTCAATATCAAATTTCAACCGTCTATCGTAAACAAAAATTCGCGAAGTGCATCGCGTACTGATAGTGAAAAAAATCGAGATGCAATTTGAACGGAATAGTCACCACGAAATGTAGCGCGGTTGAGAAAGAGTTAAATCCAAAAACGGATTTCAAGTCAACATAAACTCAATGTACGTACCAAACTTCAACCCTCTAACTCAATCTGCAGAAGCTGTGGAGTTCGGCAAAGAAATATTTACGTAAAAATGACAATTTCCTCTCAGATTATAGTGTGAGAACCGTTTGTTAAAACTGATACTAGTCGAAATTCGGTTCTTTCAAAAAATATATATAAATATATATATATATATATATATATATATATATATATATATATATATATATATATATATATATATATATATATATAAATTTAGAAAAAATGTGAGTTCTCGGCAAAATTTAAAAGGGCCAACTAATGTGAATACATAACCAATTTGTCAATCATGTCTTTATTTCGGATAATGATTTATATCCTTCCTCAGGACTCTAAAATATAAATATACAATGTCAAAAAAATAAACATTGAAAACACAATTATAACAACTTACAATTAATGAAGTTGTATGTAAATATCTCCATCATAAGAATTACAGAGTTAAGTTAGAAATCGAAAATTGTAAATACAATACTAAACAAGTCCGACAGTGTTAAGTCATTCAATGTACATATTCTCAAAAATTCATAAAAACAAAACAGATGACATAACCTCATCAAGATAAACATCGAAAAACGGCAAAATGACAAATGTCAAAAACAAAAATAATCCGTCGAAACCGTAGAAACCACAACATACAAAAACAGTAGGGTCAACGAGAAATTTCAAAAACAACCACCCCAAAGATGCAAGATCTGCAATTCAAAACGCTAAAGAAAGCAAATGACTGTGTGTTGCACGGCAACACTCCATTTTCATATTATATATATATATATATATATATATATATATATATATATATATATATATATATATATATATATATAAATATATATATATATATATATATATATATATATATATATATATATATATATATATATATATATATATATATATATATATATATATATATATATATATATATATATATATATATATATATATATATATTATATATATTCATTATTTTTGCCTGTCTTGAATTGTTATTTGTCTTTTTTTCGCCATAAAAAGACTTCATTGAATACTTATTTATAAAATTTATGACTTTCTCCAAACTTTTAATATATTTGAAATGAATTCGACGTTTATTAATTTGAAAAACAAAGAGTTCAATATTAGCAGACATGTCTGCTAATATTAGAAGGCAAGGTTAACCACAGAAAACCTTACCCACATAATGTTTGAATTGTAATTTCGAGAAATTGAAAAATCAAAAAAAAAACATTTCTTTCGGCTGTGACCATCTTGAGCTATTAATTACTTGCTCTTCCGTCTCATATCAGCAGCCAGGTCTGCTACTACTAGATGCTGAAGAAACCCATAAAAACCTTTACACACCTGTTTGAAAAAGAATTTAGAAGAACTTAAAAATCGAAAAAAAGAAAAACTACAAATGTTCAGTCTAATATCAGCAGTAAGGTCTACTACTATTAGATGCTAAGGAAAACCACAAAAACTCACGTAATGTACAAAAAAATTAATAAACGTGGAATTCATTTCAATACATCTAAAGTTTTGAGAAAAAGAATTTCACGACGAAACGTAAACTATCCAATGAAGTCGTTTTTTATTTCAAATTGACTGGTATTGCTGAAAAAGGCCTGAATATATATATATATATATATATATATATATAAATTTGACTATGAATACTAAATACAATGTATTTTGTGTTCTTTCTCCTTTCTCTCACATGTGAGATATCTGATTGCAGTATGGGGAACATGTAGCAATTCAAATTTTGGTAGAATGCAGATTCTGCAAAATAAATTTACAAAAATACTATTCAATATTGATAGACGAACTGTTACAAAGCAAATTTACCCCGATCTCAAACTATTTGATTTGGCTAAGCTGAAAGAACTGGAGCAATGTAAGCTCATTTATAAAATAGTTCATGGAAAACAGAAATCGAACAGAGTATAGGTTCTTGAGGGATGTTCATTCATTAACACCAGGAAATGATGTAACATATATCTGACTAATGTAAGGACTGAATTTGGGCTCAATAATCCTATTTCGAAGGCATTTTCTGTTTATAATCAGTTACCTGGCTCAGTGAGGGAACTACATGGAATCAGCAAATTTATTAGAAGTATTAATATGTATTTGAGTATGACATAGTTCTGGCGTTGTGATGGTTCCTTTTCTCTACTTTTTAATTTCACGGTTTATTTGAATTATTCTGATTTTGCTACAGATCTTGTTTCAATTTAGAAGTTCACTTCCAGTTGTAACGATTAGAATACGGGTTTAATATCATTTTCTGTACCTGTTGGTTAATTATAAGGTTGATTATTAGTTGGTTTTGTCACATGGTTTAGTAATCAAGTTAGTTTGAATTTATCTAGAGTATTTATTTATATTTTATTACAATTATATCTAAATTTAATTCAATATGTTTCAAACACTTCTGTATATTTAATTACTTCGATACCAGTGCTCTCAGGCATTGTTTAGAGGTAACATTTGATTATGTAAAAAATTATTATGATTTAATGGATGAAGAGATTCAAAATAAAAAAATATATATATATATATATATATATATATATATATATATATATATATATATATATATATATATATATATATATATATATAAAAGACATGGTTCTTTCAAGAAACCTTATTTTTCTCTAATTCTGTACATTCCAAATTCTAGAATTCTAGCACCAGGTGACGATGATTATTCGGCACTCTGCCGCTGGATTCATATTAATTTGTCCATCTTTATCAAAAGTGATTGGTGTGGAGATAGTATCGGTATGGTGAGGTTGACCGACGGTCGATGGAGGCCGGTGACGTGACTGACGAAGAGAGGAATGCGGTCCGACGATGCCGCATTCCTTCCTACTAGCTTCGCTTGCTGCTCGCTCCAACCAGGCATGTATGGCTCTCTCTCTCATTCTGATACTTTAGCCGGGCTATGGTGGTACACTCCGAAAGACAATGCGAAGATGCGGATGGACCAAACTGGGATTTGTTCAGATTAAGCTCATATTTTCACACAATCGCAAGAATGAAGAAATTGTAACGTCGTTCAATTTTTAAGTGTTTCTATTTACAAAATATGAATTGTATCCACTATAATCTCAAGTAAATTATAATTTCCATGCTATACATACTCCTAAATTTCCTTAATTTGGCGAAAACCTCTTACATAATCATTTCATGATACATTTTTATGACGAAGGAGCAGCAAGATATGTTATCGCAGAAGAATTATCCATTTTTTATTTACGATAATTGATAAATCTTCAAATCACTGTACTGACCTCCAATAAAAAATACTATATACATATATATATATATATATATATATATATATATATATATATATATATATATATATATATATATATATATATATATATATATATATATATATATATATATATATATATATATATATATATATATATATATATATATATATATATATATATATATATATATATATATATATATATATATATATATATATATATATATATATATATATATATATATATCAGGGGCGGCTATTCGAAGGCGGCTATGGAGGCTAAGCCGCCTCCTCAATAATATTCCGTGTATCACTACTACATTATATTGAATTGTCAGCATTCAACATATTCATATTAATCAAAATCATATTATTTTATGCTCCTACCTCCCTTTCAACCTACATTATATAATATAATTTATTAATTACGATAGAAGGTATTTACATTTACTGCTTACTGCATTTCTTTCATTTCAGGATTTCATATCAACAGTGGCAATGCTGCAGAGGCTTAATAAGGTATACACGCGTTCATTATTCCATGTGCCATGCCAGAGAGAAAAGGAAACGCTGCGAATGAAAATACTTTATTCACTTGATTGAAATAGAAAACACCAGTAAAAGCAACACCGATTGAAGATTAAATTTCTTGCGGCTGTGGCTATCTTATTACTTGCTATTCAGTCTAACATCAGCAGCTACTACTAGATGCTAATGGAACCCACGAAAACCCTTACACACATAATATTTGAAATTTTTAAAAATCAAACACAAAAACTACAAATGTTTTATTGAATTTCTTGCAGCTGTGACTGTCCTTGGTTACTAATTACGCGGTATTCAGTCTTATATCAGCAGTAAGGTCTACTTATATTAGATGCTGAGGAAAACCACAAAAACCCTTACCCACGTAATGTCCAAAAAAATTAATAAACGTCTTATGTATTTCAATACTTCAAAAGTTTTGAGAAAAAAGAATTTCACAACGAAACGTATATATATATATATATATATATATATATATATATATATATATTTAAATATATATATATGTATTTATATATATATATATATATATATATACCTATATATATATATATATATATAAATATATATAAATAAATATATATAAATATATATATATATTCTATATATATATATATATATCTATATATATATATATATATATATATATATATATATATATATATATATGATATTGGTGATTCACTATTATTTATCTGCAATATCACGATAGAAGTAACTTGGGCACTAATATTAAGTATATATTTGCATAACTGGATAAAGCTCATTATTTGTGATAGATTAAAAATTTCATGAAACTTATATTTATTAATTATTACCCAATTAATTAGACAAATTTCTTCTACTTCTACCATGGCGGTAAATTACAGCTCTTCGATATTCATGAAATACTTATAGGATCTCCACAATAATGATATGTTAATGTCTCCCATAAAAGCGTATATTTCTGCATCGATAATGCTCACAAAATAAAGAACATTGGATTGTTTCAGAGTATATTTCTTCGAAGTGGACCAGCGCCATTCATTTTCGATATCAAACAATAATGATATGTTAATGTCTTTTATAAAAGCTGAATTCCTGTGGACTTCAGTTCACAGAAAGATGGATTCATCATTCTCTGATCGAGAATATTTCTTCGAATTACACCAGTGCAATTCGGTTAATTATGTTCTTCGAAATAAAATATAAATCTAGTGGGTCAGGTCAAGGAGTCGTCCAACAGATAGGCGCTTCTTTATCCGTCAAACACTTGTACGATCACTGACAGTGTTGCCAATTTGGTATTTTATGGCTAAATCTGGTATATTTCAATGATGCTTAGCATGTTTTTAACGATTTGGCATGTTAGCATATTTTTTAGCATTTTTTCATCAAGTCTATCTGTAATTGTATCAATTTATTCTCTATCTAATTCGAAAAATACTTACTCTGGGGTCGCATAATCCTTTTCCCTAGCTATCGCCGTTGCTTCTGTCTATGATTTTGTCTATGCTCGAAGGGGACTTTACTGACAGCGTTTCCGTTTGTACCATAATTATCGAATTTTAACACAATTTTTCCTCAAAATTTTTCTTACAAATAATTCTAACATGATCGATCATATATTTTTGAAATAGAGATTGTTGAAATCCAAGTTTACAAATCCATACCATGAATTTTATTGAATTGGGGTTTTCCGCGGTCATCCAAGAACCTTTTATCTTTTATGATTACGGAATTTCCAACATATGGGAAAAGGAGAAATAGGAATATATATATATATATATATATAGATATATATATATATATATATATATATATATATATATATATATATATATATATATATATATATATATATATATATATATATATATATATATATATATATATATATATATATATATATATATATATATATATATATATATATATATATATATATATATATATATATATATATATATATATATATATATATTCATATGTAAATTTTCGAAATGTTTTTAGTTGTCCGGTTGTAACATAATAATTGTTTAATGAATTAAATTAGTTTCTTTCTGAATGTGTTTTTTTATGTGTGTATTTAATTATTTATTGTGAACGGCTTTTTTGCGTTGTTAGTCTTAGTTGTTTCTGAATTTTTGTGTACCTAGTGTTTATAAAAAATGCCCCCCAAGTATAATAAAAATTATTGAACAGAATGGAACTGCATGCACGTCATCAGCTATACCTATATCTTCACCAGTGAATGAAAGCTTATTAATTGACGAGGATATTGATATTTTGTTTAATTAAAATAAAAAAACATCCTTCTGGCATTTTATTCAGCATTTTTAACATATTTTTCAAAATATTTAGCATTAAACTTAACAAGTGAGTTGGCAACACTGACACTGAGCTAAGAGTTTCGCCGGTCGGTCAAATTCTAATGACGGATGTCAGGATGAAAGCACCAATTTGATGAACGAAGAGAGTTATTTAAATTGGAATAGCTGGAATACTTGAATTTATATTCACCGTTATTTTCAAATTATTGTGAACCGATATACGCAGATCCATTAAATGTAACACGTGAAGATATTAGTCCCAAATCCATTTCATAATATCGTAATTATAATGCAACAGAAGGATTAACGCTGAATATGAATTCGATGAAGAACGTATAATAAATTTGAGGTTAAGTGTTTTTCGAACTATTAGCGCAAATAAGAGCTGGATAAGAATAACAAGTGAAGTTGAGCTGACCACATTTTCTCTGAAGGTATGATTTTTATGAAGAAATAATAAAATACACAGTTTATGTTACCTTTACAGTATTGGCAGTACCTACTGCAGCTCCAGAATACGATATTCGATATTATATTTCATTGGGGTCTTTTATTTAAAAATTATTTTATGCATTTCTATGTATTTCATTGGAAACTTAAGGATTATCATTCTATGGTTAATGAAGAACCTTGAATTCCTAACTGGACACAGAATGTTCACTGTCATTTAACTGAATAATTCCAACTCAGATTATGAATGAGCCGCCGTCACAACAACTTTACAGTGATATCATAGACGTAGTCGAAGTGAATTTATTCGAAAGAAAGAAATTTAAGTTTGAAGAGAAAATAAAGATTAGAGAGAGAAAAAAATATGTTTGATTTTAACAATTACTGTAATTGAATCAAGAATGCGGCGTTTCGCCACACGGTGGCTTCTCCAGAGAAAACTGAATACTGAAATCTTGGTAACTCAATTTACATCAAGTTTAGTACCTACCTAAAAGAAATGATTACAAAAGAAATTAAATGACGGGGTGATGGGTAGGTAATCATCAAGGAAACTTGACCAAACTACATTAGCTATCGAATATATTCAGCAGGGAGGAATGATTTATGATTTATCAGAAACCTTATAACTGTTAATTTCTGGAGTTTCTCAAAAATTCAATTTCAATCCTCTACTTTCTCTATGTGAAATATGGAAATTGGTATTGAATAAATGAGTATCATCTAATTAGTGATTGGAATGATCAGAATTTCTCTTATTGTTTGAAACAGCACTACTGTTCTTTGATTCTTTTGCCGAAATTTCTATGTGTGTTACATAAATATATTTATATATATATATATATATATATATATATATATATATATATATATATATATATATATATATATATATTTATTTTTTCTTCTTGATTTGTTTTCTTGGGTAATTATGTCTATTTACAACTGATGGTATATATATTTACATCCACATTAAGAAATGTTTAACGTTTCAGCAATCACTGTTGCCTTCATCAGAAAATTTTGTTGTTGTCATCCACAGCTTTCTTCCGGACACAAGAGTGGCAAATTCATTTGAAATTACATGTATTAGATATAAAACGAAAACATTTTTGAAAGACGGTGGGACAGTCGTTTGAATTAAACTGAACAGTTGAATTCAAATGACTGTCCCACCGTCTTGTGGATGTAAATATAGATATACCATCAGTTGTAAATAGACTTAATTACCCAAGAAAACAAATCAAGAAGAAAATATATGTAAAAGTCCGAAACCAAATATATATATATATATATATATTCTAAGAGATATCAATTATTGGTATAACAGGTTTATTTCAAACATTACATTTTAAAATTAAAATTCATTGGACGTTTCAATGGAGTTTCCATCTTCATCAGCTAAAATCGGGATAAAATACAATTCAAATGCCTAAATATAAAACATATATACACATACACTAAAATAAAATAAAATAAATTGTATCTCACCAGAATGTTCGTCGGTAGTTGTCACAATACTACTTGACTTTTGAATCTCAGTTTAACCGATGTATAATCGTTCATGCGCATAGTATTGTGACAACTACCGACGAACATTCTGGTGAGATACAATTTATTTTATTTTATTTTAGTGTATGTGTATATATGTTTTATATTTAGGCATTTGAATTGTATTTTATCCCGATTTTAGCTGATGAAGATGGAAACTCCATTGAAACGTCCAATGAATTTTAATTTTAAAATGTAATGTTTGAAATAAACCTGTTATACCAATAATTGATATCTCTTAGAATGAATACGATAAACAGGTAAAAATCAAGAATTCAAATATATATATATATATATATATATATATATATATATATATATATATATATATATATATATATATATATATATATATATATGTATATATACTGGGTGTTTTTTAATTGAATATAAATAATTTAGGGGATAATTTTTGGCCCATTTCAAGACGAAAACTTTATATAAACGTATGTCCTAAACGTCCTAGTTTTTGAGATACAGGGTGGTTAAGTTTTCAAAAATAAATCATTTTTTATTTATAACTTTAAATCCACACAAAATATTTTAATCAAATTTGGTAAGCGAGTACTAGTAGTACCTATCGCAATACCTTTCCTTACACGTGGTGTGTGCGGACAAAGTATAAAAAATCTCTCAATGTGATTATGCCATGATTATGCAGAGAATCAGTGCGAATGTTCAGAACAGAATAAACATTTCAGAAATAATTTCAAAATCAAAATTAAAAATCAGTGGCGTATCATAAATGTTTGTTGAAGTATGCAACACAAATTCTGCATGAACGCCACTGGTGAAAAATTTTAAACCTGTGATGCATCAAAAAAAATGCACATTGATGAGTAGTTGATTTTATTGAACCAAGTAGAGGCCTTATCAATTCAAAATTGTGGGCAAAATGAAGTTCGAAAAAAATGTTAGCATAAAATTTTTTTGACGAATTCCTCTTATTCAAAGACATTCCGAAATTTTAACATATGACGTAATGTTACTGAGTATATAATATCAGGAAGATAATAAGTACATACAATGGGGAGAATAGGTGAAACCTGAAAACACACATTTAGGTCTTTAATGTAGGGTCGGGAAAGAGATAAAAACAAACCATGAAATTTTGCAACCTTTTCCGAAGTCCGGAACATTGTTAAAATTGCAATAACATTGAATTTTGCTGTAGGCTTGTGAAAAAAATTCCAAAAGTTCTGCAAACGTGGAGTCGTGTTAAATATATCATTTCATATAATTTGCAACGTTTCACGTTGACCGAAACATGTTTATTTATAATTTTTTTAATTCGTGGAAATTTTTTCGGGCAAGATGGTCTCGAAATAATCACAAAAGTTTTGAAACTTGGTTGCAAATTCAGAAAACATTCATTCTGATGCATTTGCAAATTTGCAACTTTGTACGCGGTCCGAAACCTTTATGCAATTTGCAAAAATATGATTTTTGGATTTTTATATTTTTGCAAAGAGGTCTCGGTAGACCAGCGGTAAGGTACCGCCTTGTACCGTTTGTAAACCGAGGATTGTTGGTTCGAGTCCAACCTTGCTCTTGGGTGTTGTGTATGTCAGGAATTTAGTGGTTATATATGATTAAAAATTGTTGGGTAATGTACATAGATAACAAGCCCATTAGCCGTTCGGAACCGGCGTTAAACTGTAGGTCCCTCGAGTTAAAAAAAATATTTTTGCGAATTGCATAATATTCCGGACCGCGTACAAGGTTGCATATTTATACAACTGTTCGGTATACTTTTCCGAAATATCTATCAAGTTTGCACAAATTTTGGAATTTTTTAAGTCGGTTTATAAAAGAAAAACGTTAATTTTGATTTAAAAAAAATGTTCCGTATTCTTAAATTGATTGCAAATTTGATACGTGATATTAAATAATATATTTAATACTACTCCAAGTTTGCAGAACTTTTGGAATTATTGTTAAATTTTCGATTTTCAATGTCTTGACCCTTTCCGGCCCAAATTATTTTTTTGTGGAAAAAATATTATGTATGGTTTGATAATGGTTCATTAGAGATACTCGAAGAAAATGAAACAAACTTCAAGATAAAAAAACACAAGGATTATCCTGCAGGATGTGGTCACTCCACATAACCAGTAGGAACATATAACCTATTTTGCGTAATATAACATGAAACAGTTTTTGTCATGATTCAAACACAATTCTACTTGGCACGCTGAACATTTCTTACAAATCAAACAAGTCATCTGCAGGAAGATTTTCTAAATATTCAGTTATTGGGTTCCCAACCCTCCCGGAATGCCCGGATGACTCCGGTAATAATGGTCATCCTCCCGACTTCCCGGGGTGACTAATTTCCCCAGCTTTTTAAAATTATACGCAACCGCGCTCTACTAATCAAACTTCGATTTTTGATGATTACGATTTTGTGGTAAAAAACTGTCAAATATTAGAAGCAGAGTATATATAAATTAAAAATAAATAAAGGATTGACATTTTCTTCAACCCCCTCCCTACTAAACTCCTTAAAAAAATCTCCCGGGTTGGTCCTTTCGAAAATTGGCAAGCCTATTCAGTAGGTAGGTACTCCAAACTTGCTTCCTCAGAACTAAAATTAGATAACACTATTACGGAAGTGCCCAGTGGTCACTCCAGGAGACCCCGACAAAATTAGTAATTTCGAAAGAAAGGAAACATTTACGTTCAATATATTCATGAAAATGCATAAGTAAGATATAAGTAAATAACTTTGGAGCCATTTTTCCACCATTCATAAATAAAAATAACAAATTCACACAGTTTCAGCAGATCCTCTAAGTAGTGTCCAACTATAGTAAACAAATGCACGTTATACGCGCTTCGACTTATTTCGGTCTGTCTTCGATGAACACGTCAAATTTTGCTATGTTAGACAACCCACAAAACACACTGGTATACTGAAATAGCCAACGAGCAGTTTTACTCATGACTAACAAACTGTGGTCTTCCTAGCTAACCAGTTGCCCTGAAAGGGTTAACTGACTGGCCTAATTGTACAAACTGCCTGCATATTGCTAGCAAGTTTAGTTATCGCATTTTTGTTTAGCTTAGGCTAAAAGCATGTAGGTGTGATGAATGAAACAATTAACCTATATGTAAAGAATGAATCGATGACTGTATTCTTTTAATTGATTGACGTAGAACTCAGATAAAGTGTATACAGTGTTACTTTCACAATTATGTACATCGGAATGCAGATAAATTCAACGCGAGGTGTTCGCGATGCGAGACCAACACAGAAAACAATGAAATCAAGGTGCTGACGAGTCTTTTGAAATTTGTCTTTTGAAATGTTTCATTTTATTCTACTACGTTAATATAAAATTCAATGAAACATAACGTATTCAGTTTAAAAGAATCTATTCATTCATTCATGATTTTTGTTCCAAATCCAAAAACAAATTGTCCTCTAATGTGTAAACAATACTTACTTCCTCCCCGGGGGTCAACCCCCCAACCAATTCGTCCCAAAACCAATCGCATCCAAAATATCATACGGAACTACAAACTTTCAATCCTATTGCTACAAAATTGCGTCCTTTATCGCGGGAACAAGATTTATTTCCTCCTTCGGGGGTCAACCCCCCAACCAATTCACATCGAAATGAATACCTATACAAGATACCATATGAAACTACCTACCTACAAAGTTTCAACCCTATGTTCACAAAATTAAGCCTTCTATCATGTAAACACAATTTATTATCCCCTGGGGGGTCATCCCCTCATCCAAATCGCACCAAAACCAATTCCATCCAATATATCATAAGAAACTACCTACTCTCGAACTTTCAATCCTATTTCTTCAAAATTAGGCCTTTATCATGTAAACAAGATTTATTTCTCAACTAAGGGGGTCAACCAATTAGATCCAAAATCAACCCCATCCAAGATATCATACGAAACTACAAATTACAAACTTTCAACCCTATTGCTTCAAAATTGCGCCCTTTTACGTGTAAACAATGGTAAAATACATATGAACATATATATATACATATATATATATATATATATATATATATATATATATATATATATATAATATATTATATATATATATATATATATTTATATATATATATATATATATATATATATATATATATAAATATATAAATATATATATATAAATATATATATATATATATATATATATATATATATATATATATATATATATACAGGGCCGGATTTAGGCATGGGCCACATGGGCCCGGGCCCAGGGCGGCAAATTTTGCTAAAAAATCAAGAGCGTTTTATGCAGAATTTTTGTTTTCACTCAGATTTATACACTAATTACTCAACAGATATTGAAGCACCCTTTTTTTGTTGTTGAATGTCATCATTTGATGTCTGTGCAAAGAAAAGGCATCCAGTACAGAAGAAATGCCGCTGTCACAATTGAACAGATATATTTTGTCCAAAGATCTCCAGAACTTATAACCAAACGTACGGGTAGCTCTTAAGATGTTTTTGTGTACACCTGGCTGGTGTACACAAAAACATGCTGCAACTGTGCAGCAGAACGTTCAGTTTCTACTCTTACACGAGTAAATAATTATTTAAGATCAACTGTTGGCCAGAAAAGGTTAGTTAACTCAGCTATTTTAATAATAGAAAAAGACTTGACGTGTAAGCTTGACTTTAATGATATCATTAATACAGTCGCTAATATTAAAGCTAGGCGTAAAAAATCTGAAAAACTTGAGTTTGAACTTTTTGAAAAGTTTCACTATGAATTGAATGTTTTAACTTTCAATAAACAGTTTTATCATTGCATCGTTTTAGATTTCTTAATTTCCTAATATTACAATCCACTTTGAAAAAAAAACAATATTGTGGTTTTTATGTGGTTTTAAAATGAGTGAAAAAAACAATATGAAGGACTACTGGTTTTTTTTTAAATCTCCTCGGCAACAAGTGACGAAACATGTAACTTTTTCTTTAATCCATATTTTTCCGTTAATTATGATAACAATAAAAGTACTATGTTTAGTTTAACAGTTAAAACGATATCTTGAGGTGTAAAAGGAAATCATAGATTCTCTGCAAATATTCCACATAACAAAGTACTAATTAGCATTATTCCTAGATCATAGTGAGTTTATATAAAGCTATGTCATTATTAAGATGTTATTCGAATTTATTTTTAAGATATTGATGTTCAAATAGTATTATTTTAGGTCTGGCAAATTGTCGCGTTTGGGAGGCGGGGGCGGAGAAATGCTTTGGGCCCATGGGCGGCAAATTCGTAAATCCGGCCCTGTATATATATATATATATATATATATATATATATATATATATATATATATATATATATATATATATATATATATATATATATATATATATATATATATATATATATATATATATATATATATATATATATATATATATGAAATTGAGTTTTTGGTGCCATGCATCATAAAAAGTCATGAAACGAAAAACTATCTTGGTCCTAGGTCCAACTTTGCTAATCGCATCCATTTTAATAAGCAGGTTTTCAAAGTGAAAACCTGCTAAAAGACGGGAGGTGTTAAATTTCTTTCGTTATATATTTCGTATTGAAATTATTTAAATGAAAAGTGAAATTAGAATTATTTATATAAGGATTCTCATATATTATTTCGAAAGCAATTGGAAACTAATTAAAACAAAGATCTTTTCAGGAGAACACCGAGCTATTTAGCGGAGTGTTTACACTTGTTGACTATCATTCGGTAAGTTTCAAGGTCGACTGTTAATATATATATATATATATATATATATATATATATATATATATATATATATATATATATATATATAATCTCTTGATAATTATTAGCAATAACAGGCTGGTTGAATCTCAAAAAACTCGATTTTATTAAAAAGTTGACGTTTCACTACGATATTCGCAATTGAAATTTCTTTGACATTTATTGATTTGAAAAAATTGAATGGACAAGGTTGCTTTGTATATGCTATTCAGTCTAATATTAATATTCAAAATTGTTATCATTAGATGGTAAGGGAAACCAAAGAAACCCTTACCTACGTAATGTTTGAAAATAATAATAATAGGGTACTATTTATCTAACAACAAAGAAATTAGTCATGGGAAAACATTAAAGAAGTGGAGTAGAATTATCGGTATAGCACGCTTATATGGAAGCAGCCGTTGACACGTGTTTCGGACTCTTTGGTCCTCATCAGAACGGCGTAGCCAAGCATTGGATTGAAAATTTGAAGATGAAAATAGTACAACAAACAAAAAACCTCTGTACTATTTTCATCTTCAAATTTTCGATCCAATGCTTGGCTACGCCGTTCTGATGAGGACCAAAGAGTCCGAAACACGTGTCAACGGCTGCTTCCATATAAGCGTGCTATACCGATAATTCTACTCCACTTCTTTAATGTTTTCCCATGACTAATTTCTTTGTTATTAGATAAATAGTACCCTATTATTATTATTTTCAAACATTACGTAGGTAAGGGTTTCTTTGGTTTCCCTTACCATCTAATGATAACAATTTTGAATATTAATATTAGACTGAATAGCATATACAAAGCAACCTTGTCCATTCAATTTTTTCAAATCAATAAATGTCAAAGAAATTTCAATTGCGAATATCGTAGTGAAACGTCAACTTTTTAATGAAATCGAGTTTTTTGAGATTCAACCAGCCTGTTATTGCTAATAATTATCAATAGATTAAAAATAGATCACAGGCAACAACAATTCGAATAAATATATATATATATATATATATATATATATATATATTTATTTGACAATTGAATCATATAAACAGAACAAGGAAAATTCTTCAATAATTTAAAAAATTATTCAACAACTTTCCAAAGGCTAGTTATTCCGCACAATCCTTTTGGAATTCTGTGGAATCAGTTACGCTACTGTATTACAGAGTAAATATTTTCATGTCAGGCAGGACGTATTCTCGCGACGAAATTCTGCATTTTCGAAGTGATGAATTGGTGGTTCCCAATATCTTTGGTGGAGGGCGCTCTGGGTTTTTATCCAGATAGTAGCTCGGTCGCGATTTATATTGGGGAACAATTAGAAATCTCTTAGTTCACTCCGAGTCGAATAAGCTGTACTGATGAGTTCTAATAAAATCGAAACATCTCTATGTAGATTTCGAGTCGGGGTAACTTGACGATTTCTATAATTAGTCATCGTTGGATTGAGAATGTAGAGTTCGCGTTGCGGAATATATATATATATATATATATATATATATATATATATATATATATATATATATATATATATATATCAGGGGTGGCTATGGAGGCTAAGCTGCCTCCTCAATAATATTCCGTGTATCACTACTATATTATATTGAATAGTCAGCATATTCATATTAATCAAAATCATATTATTTTATGCCACTACCTTCCTTTCAACCTACATTATATAATATAATTTATTAATTACGATAGAAGGTATTTACATTTACTGCTTACTGCATTTCATTAATTTCAAGATTTCATATCAACAGTGGCAATGCTGCAGAGGCTTAATAAGGTATAGAGGCGTTCATTATACCATATGCCATGCCAGGGAGAAAAGGAAAAGCTGCGAATGAATAGGTATACTTTATTCACTTCGTATATTCACTTTCACACGTAAATGGCAACACCGATTGAACCTAGCTGCTCGGTTCAAAGAGGATACCTACATTAATTCTCACACAATGTCGACCAATCACAACTGTAGGCTTTCGGGTAAAATCGAGTGAATTCGTTGGACATGGACCATTGTGACTAGTCGTGGACGAAAATAGTTTGTTTTGGTTTTAATTTGGCGTATTGTTTTTGAAATGAGTTCGGTTACTGAAGTTAATTTTAAAAATTTCGATGGTGACTTTGTGGAATATTTGTTATCCCATAACTTTAGTGCACTAAGTTAGAACGATAAAGTTTTAATGAAAACATTGCGACCTACCCCGGAATTAAACAATTTGGTGCAGCGTAACAAACAACGCTTTTAATATCAGAAATTATGAGAGACATCCTTGGCTAACCGGATCACAGGTAAAAAATAAATTATTTTGTTGGCAGTGTTCACTTTTTACTAGGGAAAATGTCTCTATTTGGGGCCTCTTAGGATGTGACGATTTAAAAATTTCATCACGTTCTATGGAAAGGCACGAAAAATCCCAGGAACATGTCGTGTCGCGGATCAAGGTAGACACTCGAAAGTGAAAACAATTTTTTTTCCCAAAGAAATTAATATTTTAGGGTGCTTGTTTTACTTTGATTTTCTTTATATTATAAGGCGGTTGACCTTGAAATCCTAAAAATTTTCGCCTATGGTGTATTTTTTAACAACTCTTGTAGCCTCCTTAAACCAACACCTCACGAGCCGCCACTGATATATATATATATATATATATATATATATATATACATATATATATATATATATATATATATATATATATATATATATATATATATATATATTTATATAAATATATAGATATATATATATATATATATATATATATATATATATATATATATATATATATATATATATATATATATATATATATATATATATATATATATATATATATATATGATTATTAACATGAAGCACTTATAACGACTAAAGTAAAGTAAGTAAATATTTTAACGTCTATATATGTTCAGTCTCGGAACCATTATTTCACAACAATTTTTACAATTTCTTTCTAATGAAGGAATTTTTCGGGAAACACGTATAATGACATCCTCGCCGAACAGTTACATTCCATTCCTCAGTTCTTGAATTCACACGAAATAATTTGGAGAGAGCTGCGAATTTTGATATTTCATGGACAGAGAATATCCATTTACTCAGAAACAGATTAAATATTTCGATGTATTATAAGCTGGAGAATTTTTCAGTCGCTTAGTATGAAAGTATGTGTTGAAGTCAATAAAATAATGAATACAGAAATTGGTTAAGTATGGAATCGTGTGGTGAATCAAAAATTTCTTCTACTCTCACTTTTTACATCGTTATTTTGCACACAAATGACTGCGATTACTCAACTGAAACTTACTGAAAAGATTAAATTATTATAATACTAATAGTCTAGTCAACAAGTGCTTTTTCGTTCAACTTTTTTCAACAGTCTCGGCAAAATATGAACAAGGCGTCATTCGATTCGGAATAGAATTAAGATGTTATTTGAAAAAAATACAGTTTCGCTCGCAGAAATTGTAAAAGTTATAAACAAATTTACTGAAATGAAAACTCAAAAACCAATAGAGATTTTTGATATTTAAAAAAAAATATTCGAAAAGAGAAGAAAATTTCCTATAATAAAGTCTTGAATGGGAGACTCCGTGGCTGAGCGGTATAGGTAACGCTATGCTGTCTTCGTTGACGGAGTTGGTGGGTTCGATTCCCACCGAGTTCTTGGGTGTTTGTATGCGTTCTGAGATTTTAGTGGTTCCCCTCATTTAGTATTTGATGGCTAAATGTCCAGTGTTGACGAAGCCAAATTGTACGGAGGACAGTCGTGTGAGAGGGCACACGTCCCTCCTCTTTAAAAAAAAAAAAAAAAAAAAAAAAAAAAAAAAAAAGTCTTGACTCCCGAAGCTGTAGGATCAATATTTATAATTTTTTCAGAGGTGTAAAAAAACTACCGAAAACGAGTAATCTGGCTTGCGCAAGTCGAGCCCATTTTGGATACTTTAACAATAAACATTATTTAACCATATTAAATATGAAAATTTATGTACGAAAAAATTAAGGCTCTTACTGAGTAGGTAAATAAACAATTATTCGGTAGCAAAAGCTTTTTATCATGATTTCTTAATTAGTTATGCAATTGTTAATCATTGTTTTTTTTTTTGGACTTGGACATGAAAATGTTCACACATAACACAAAAGCGTTATAACTATTCAACTACAGCCCTGAGATTTTTTTCCTTTTTTGGAGCTATTTTTGAAAGGCTTCAGAATAGATCCCTGTTGAAAAAAATTAAAAAGAAATTTTCGTTAACAATTTACATAGTTGCAAAATAAAATAAAAATTTTTTTATATAATTTCGAAGAACCTTTTTTTATAATCGGAAGCTGCATGAAAAACGTTTTCTCAAATTTTCATCTCTTTTTGTATGGAAAATTGTTATAAACAAATGCGTTGTTCATAGGAGAATTGAAAAAGAAATGTTATACTTAATTAATTTATTTCATTTTGCAACTACGGAAATTATTAGAAAAATACTGAAAACTAAAATTTTTCGAATTTTTCCAACGGGGATCTATTGAGAGTCTCTCAGAACTAGCTCCAAGAAAGAAAAAAAATCCCAGATTTACAGTTCAATAGTTATCACACTGGCAATGTTCTTGTTCAATCAGCAAAAATTATTAATTAACTATTGTATAACTAATTGAAGAACCATGATAAAAATTTGTTGCCACCTTATTATTGTTCATTTAACTATCCAGTTAGTGGCTGAATTTTTTAATTTCATAATTTTCGTATTTAATATGGTTAAATAATGTTTATTGTTGAATTGTCCTATAAATGCATGTTATGCGCAGCCAGATTAGCCGATTTCGGCTGTATTTTTACTCCTCTGAGAAAATTATAATTATTAATCCTACAGTTCCGGCAGTTGAAACTTTCTTTTAGGAAATTTCCTCCTCTTTTTGAATCTGTTTTTGTATATCAAAAATCTCAATTGGTTTATGAGATATATGCAAAAAACCAAACCCCT
>JARQZK010002948.1:175000-207500 GCA_030704885.1 Cynegetis impunctata | reverse complement strand
GCTTTCTGCTTTCTGACTTATATAGTTAATTATATTTATAGATATTTTTGTGAAAAATTATTAGTGTTATTGTCTCCCAAAACAAAAGGCTATTGCACTGTATCGAAAGAAAACAGTAAATCATTTAACACCTAAATTACAATTTTCAAAATTGTGACATTTTCAAATTTTGAGTAAGGCATTGGCGGGAGTTGCATGGACGGAAATAAATTATGAACAGCGTATCCGAAATTCAACCTTCTAGATTCTAGAACTCTTTGAACTTAGAAAAATCGTTTTTACCACCCCCAAATTGAGTTAGAGGGTAGGAAAATTTGGATTGAGTTAATGTTGAAGAAGTGTCTTTTGGCAGTATGAACATTTGTTTTTTTTTCAGGCATTTTTGATGATTTTCGAGCATTGCGGATCTCTACAGCCATACAAATTGAGTTAAAATGCTAAAAATTTGTACTTGAATTCAGTTGATGTTATATCATGTATTTTTGAAAGTTTTCATGGTCTGTGCATCTTTTCAGCTCCCCCAAATTGACTTAGGGGATCAAGAATTTACATGTAAAAAATCAAAAATGAAGGGAAATTCGACATTAGCGACTGAGCTCAGCTGACGTTTCGTTATAAAATGTAAATGCATCATTACATTCAGAGATTTAGAATATTTGTGACTCAATATTTATCATAAGTTTTCGAATGTCAAAAAAACAGATACCTATAATTTATACGACAATCTAGAAGGAATTGTCCCTACTGTAGTTACTTAAATATTCTAATTTCATTGATAAGATTATATAAAATTTGTTGCAAAAAAATAGTAATGAACAAATGAAAGATAATAGAATGTTTAGACGCTGGCATAGAGATAATTCTCTCTCGATTAGCGCATGAAACTGTTATCTGTTCTCTTGAATTTAAAAAGTTCAATTATAAAATCTATTTTCAATAAAAACGACTGTTATTACTTAAAACTCCAAAAAACATTCCATCTTTATACTCAAAATTCATATATTCTTGCATTATTTCTATTTGCTCCATGGAATACACAGTTCTAAAGATAAACCTATACTTCGATGCAATGAGCAATGTATCTTGAAAGAACTAAAAAACAGTATAACTCGTAAAAATAAAAAGTAAAATTACACAAAAACTAATTCATCGAAATAATTTAGGATATCAGTGTTTCATTAATTTAATTTTCTCAGTACAAGGAAATACTTCTTCTGTACGTTTAGAATGTTCCACAATGCCTAGTTCGAAATAGAGTGGCATGAAATAAACTTTATAATGAATTCAATAAAATATAAATGAATGTATTAAAAACGATTTTATTTATATTATGTGTAGTTTTGGTACACTTCGTGAAGCGAAAATAAAGATTCAAATCAGAACGTCCGGTATCACCTTTACAAATACCTTTGGCCAGCTAAAAGTGGAGCTACTACTCTTGAAATAATTATTTTATCTACGGATGATGTCTGAGGAAGAATTATATGCCTATACCTACCTAACTACCTAGTGGTTTGATGCCTCTTCTTCGTTTTTTCCGTTTCAATTTTTTAAATCGACCCCAGACCTATCATTATAGCCTATATTCGGTCTAAACAGATTACTTCGATGTTTTTGATAATTTGATGCCACGAAAAATTATTTATGAGTATAAGAAATTTTAAATATTACTGCTGTTGTGTTCACTCAGAAATGAATGGTGAGCAGAGAAATAGATTTAGTTTTTACTTTTTAGATAACGAATTATATTTTATGGAACAAATTAACTTTTCAATAGTGTGTTGTATAAAACGATTTAACTGCTTTCCTACTATAAAATTATTTTCTCGGTCTGATGAAATTAGTTTGGATTTTCCACAATTTTCATTGAACCTGCTAATTAACTGATTTATTCTATGAAGTTCTGATTTCTTTCATCACTCACAACATGAATGTGTATAACCTGCATTATTATATAATAAATTGAAGTTTTGATTAGAAAAATCTTCGATATATGAACTATACTATAAAACGAAAATTATGTATATATATATATATATATATATATATATATATATATATATATATATATATATATATATATATATACATATATTATATATATATATATATATATATATATATATATATATATATATATATATATTATATATATATATATATATATATTTGCAGAACCAAACGGTTCTGCAAATGGGGGGTCAGAGTGCAGTTCGTAAAATTATTTTGCCCTTTACAGGGTGTACCATTTTTACGGAGCAAATCTTGAGATACTTTTTTTAGAGGGCACTCTATATATTTTGAGATTTATGAATTCGTTAAGTTTTTGCAAATCGCTTCAGCCGTTCAGAAGTTATTTAATTTATTCTGAAAATTAATGCCTTTGCAGGAATTTTTTTTAAAAATCGCAGGGCACTTGGTTTTTCGAATATCAAGTTGATATTTCAATTGAGACATTACCTTGCTGTGACACATTGATTTTGGTACACTTTGAAAGGCCATATCTTGATTTTTTCAAATGGCACTCTATTTATTTGATTACTTAGTCGCATTGAACATGTCATTCTTCATCTTTTTTATTCCTTATGTTTTCTTCCAAAAGTTGATAATAGAAGATAATTCATATTTTCAAAGAGATCAACACATCATTTCATCTTTTAAACGAGTGACATGAAAAACAATAAATTCTGATATCAGACTTACACTTTTCCATTGTTATTATCCATGGCCTTCTATTGATTTATGCATTTAATTTCAGAAAATTGTCTTTTATTTGCGCGTTTCTGAGAAAAAGTTTATACCTACTATCATATATTTTTGAAAAGGTAAAAAAAAAGACAAATTTTATAGTCTATAAATATACAGGTTATTCCATTTGAAAAAACATAAGTTTGGTTTATAACTCAAAAATAGTAAATATGTAACAAAAATTATGTACACCAATGCATTCTACGGAAAAAAATTTATAAGAATGTTATATTACCTTTTCGATTAGATGAAGAATAACGGCGTTACGACGGGGATCCCAAAATGCAACATTTTCAAAAATGCCCTGTATCTTGAAAACTAAAAGGGCTATTAAAATTCTGTTAACGGCATCTTCAGTTTTACGAAAAAGTAGCAGTGTCGCGAAAACCGCAACCCTCTATCTTCAAAAATAACGGAGATACCATTCAAAAGTACCCAAAATGGGACACCCTGTACTGAGCTTCTATAATTTGTTTTCAATAATTACTCATCAAACTTTGAAATTGACGCCCGCAGCAGTTATTTCGACGTCTGTTATCAGAATTTATTGTTTTTCATGTCACTCGTTTAAAAGATGAAATAATGTGTTGATTTTTTTGAAAATGTGAATTATCTTCTAAACCATCAACTTTTGGAAAAATACATAAAAAACAGAAAAGATGAAGAATGACATGTTCAATGCGACTAAGTAATCAAATAAATAGAGTGCCATTTGAAAAAATCAAGATATGGCCTATCAAAGTGTACCAAAATCAATGTGTCACAGCAAGGTAATGTCACAATTAAAATAGATTATCTCTCCGCCAGAAGATACCCAGAACAATTACTTAGGCACAGCCCAAATATCAACTTGATATTCGGAAAACCAAGTGCCCTGCGATTTTTTTAAAAAATGCCTACAAAGGCATTAATTTTCAGAAAAAATTAAATTACTTCTGAACGGCTGAAGCGATTTGCAAAAACTTGACGAATTTATAAATCTCAATAAAGGACAAATTCAAATATGTGTGAAAATATATAGAGTGCCCTTTAAAAAAAGTATCTTAAAATTTGCTACGTAAAAATGGTACACCCTGTAAAGGGCAAAATAATTTCACGAACTGCACTCTGACCTCCCATTTGCAGAACCGTTTGATTCATTTCAATATCATCAACGGTGTAGGTGCAATCAAGCTTTCCCATATCAATGACTCACCCTGTATATATATATATATATATATATATATATATATATTTATATATATATATATATATATATATATATATGTACATCTATATATATATATATATATATATATATATATATATATATAATATATTATATGTACATCTATATATATATATATAATATATATATATATATATATATATATATATATATATATATATATATATATAATTATTGATAATAATTTAAAGTGTGATCATATAGATTATCTGTCGAATAAGGTGAGGAAGCTCATCAACAAATCCAGCTAAGAGAAAGTTGTTTATTTATTTTTTCATTTTTTACTGATTTACAAGTGTGTAGCTGAATCACTTCTTCGATATGGCATCTCTGTATGGGGGAAATGTAAAGGAACTCATTAAATAAACTAATTATTACTCAAAACTTTATACTAAAAATTATATTCAAGAAACAAAAGAGATATCACACCAGTCTGCTTTATACTGAAGATGTGTGCAATAGCCGGACACTATATTTTCATAGTTTATGTGTATATGCTTTCAAAAACAAACTTTTCTGGAATTGTAGTCCTTCGATATATCAAACCCGATGGGCTTCTGTCGACCCAAAGATTCAAGAAGGGAATTTGTCATCGGTTTTTCATTCACACCTTGCCCAAAGCATGCAATCTCTTACCAATGAAGATAAGGCTTATGGCTAGACTAAAAAGTTTTTCAGTTGAAACAAAAAAATTTATTTTTTGAAATTACACAGATTTCATAAAAATTTTAGAATAAATTAGGAAAGGTGATAAATTGCTGACATTTTTTGCTCAAACATGCCTGAAAAGTGTCCACAGCACTGTAATGTGTTTTTGGAATTGCACAACACAAGTGTTCAGTACCTACCTTAGGTGCATGAACTTAAACGTTTTCTTTACTTTATTGTTCCTGACCTTATATTTTAGTATTATATAATTCCTTCATGGACTGTTTCTTGTGTTTACATATATTTAATTGCCTGAATTTGTGTTGATGTTAATAATTGTATAAGTTGTGTGCAAGAATAAATGAAATAAATAAATAAATAAATATATATATATATATATATATATATATATATATATATATATATATATATATATATATATATATATATATATATATATATATATATATATATAAAAAATATATATATATATATATATATATATATATATATATATATATATATATATATATATATATATATATATATATTCATATATATATATATATATATATATATATATATATATATAAATTATTTTCACAGCCATGTGTTTGTGTATTTTTGGGAATTGAAATTTTCGTATAAATTCTAATAAGTAAGTTTGTTATCATACGTTATTCATTAGTTGTTCAAATCGATTCACCATAAATATAAAAAAAATATTTATACTAGCCCTTTTTTGTGCAAATGCTGTGACGCATTTTCTGTATTCACACTAAATATGCACAATTACGTACTATATATGTGATATATGTATTTTGTAAATGTATTCAGGTACGTAGATTCTAGTGCACCATGTTAAATCCCAGTCTCAAAAAATAAACATAATAAAATCAAGGAATACCCACCGCAGATTAGTGCTAATCCGAAGAGATCCGTGTCTAGCATGCCCTGTTGGGTGAAGTGGAGACATGTCTGCTGGTAAAGTTCCCTGACCCTTGACTTGGCTTGCACGATAAAGTAAAGGGTCTGCTGGTGCAGCAGATGAAGCGCCAAGAAGCGGGCCGAGGGTGGTAGCGCTGCTGCCGGGCTGCACGCGGCTAGGGGTGCGCTCACCGTGCACAGGCCGGCACGCATGACCCGCTCATCTCTTCAGAGGGGAGCTCTCTCACCTAGAACAAATAGAAACAGGTATCAGAACAAAATTCAATTAACCAAGCTAGTAAGTAGAGTACTTAACGTACGCTGGCTAGTATTTGGGAGGTCTCGGATTCAAAACCCGGGGCCGACTGGTCTGCCATGAGTTTTTTTTTCCGAGGTTTCCTCATGATAATGTAAGTCACTGCTTGCGAACTTATAAGGCAGTGAACCCTACCCACACTTCCTATGTTCCATAAATACCCTGTGTTACCTATCCTTAATGCACTTGTACATACAAGTGTATCCTCTGATCTGGTGAAGGAGTTAATCCCAAACTCAAGCTGCCTTACTCCCTGACACATTTTTCAGGGAGGAATGAAACACGTGTGTTTCCTTTTTTCCTTTTCAACATTCAATGGAATAAAATCCTGAGATAACGACCTCATACTCAGGTAATTTTGATATAGCGGTTCGATGAGTTTGGACTCATAAATTTCAATAGAATATACCGTAACTTGGGGCTACTTAGCACCGATTTTTACACCAAATTTATGAAACGCATGAGAACTTCCATCTATTGATAAGAGGAGATTTTGGTAATAGCTCTAGTATCGTAAAAGAGGTTGAATGAACATATTTTTAATGCTTATTTGCGGTTTCAAAAAGTAATTATTTAATTTTTTATTTTTTAAAATTTAGCAAAGTCTCCTCATAGGAGGAGGCTACTTAACACTTTTGTTGTAGATACATTTAAAATCGTAAAGTGCTTCTCGGGCGAAGTAGGAACTGTGGAATTGACATTGCATAACATTATATTCGAAATTGAAAAACTTGATAGTACACGAGGTTTTTGGTGAATTTGAAGAAAGTGGATTGTATGTTGCGCGTTGCGCCATATATTTTGACACGTGAAAAAAAGGCGAATTTCTGAGCTCTTGCCACGGGTACTGCCAGCTGTTAATTAATACATGGAGATTCATGTTTTCACTCAGAAACGATGGTATATAGTCAGAACTCCATACATATAAGAGCAGGTGGTTGTCTATTAGCTAGTTTGGAGTCTAGGCCCATAATATATTTATTCATCGGCGGTGCAAAGTAACCCCTGAGGGAGCAAAGTAGCCCCTAGTAACGGTATGTTCGGCAGACTTCATCCTGAGTTGAAGAATATTGAAACAGTTGATAGCGACCTTTTTTTACGTGATAAGAAACCTTAAGTTCTTATTTGCAACGTTTGGTAGGTGGCTAATGAACAAAAAAATTGTTTTCGAAATCAGCGATATACTGGCGACTTATTATTATAAGTTTGAATTTTAATATATATTCGATATTTATAATCGAAAAACAAGGTAAATCATAAGTTGCTACTCATTGTTGTTAATGCTTATACTTTATTTACTAAGTATACACCAATAACCAACCGAATACAATAAATATTAACATTGCTAGCTTTGCCATCAGCAACGCCCTTTTAGTGCTGAAAAATGTGACGCCTGTTTATCCCCTGAAGAAGACATACAGAAAATCTTGCATTAGGCACTGAAACCTTCAACAAATTATGTGAAACTTTGTGTAAAATATTATGTATTACCTTCTCCTGAAAGTATACAGGCAGAGAACCCTGCACAAAATTACAGAAATTACATTCGCAATATTGTACTGTTCATCTGGCTTGTGACATTTCTCCAATATAAAATCATATAACTTGTTTCGCAAGAATAAGTTAATCGCCCAAAAATACATCAATATAGGATCCAAATAATGTTGAAATGCGGGATAGATTGGATTTTGATGAGCTTTCGGAATAGGTTTCCTAATTTCAGGTTGAAATTTCCATACCATTCCAAGAGATTCAATCGCTCGATGAAATAAAATTTCCCGAATTAAAATTTTTCCTAGTCAATACTAAAGAGCTACATAAAATAAATATATCACAATTTCTATTCTTCAGTATATTCCATAAAATTCCACATTACGCTGGCTCCAAGATTTTCCGGTCAACTTTCCAAAACCACTGATTTCAGATGCCTCAGTGAAAAAAATCGTTTGAACTATATATATATATATATATATATATATATATATATATATATATATATATATATATATAATTAGAGTTTGTCATTATTGCCAAGGATCTTCTCTCATTATATGAGATTTTTCCGCGCCGCTCTCCTCTCTATATATATATATATATATATATATATATATATATATATATATATATATATATATATATATATATATATATATATATATATATATATATATATATATATATATATTTTATATATATATATATATATATATATATATATATATATATATATATATATATATATATATATATATGTATGTTCAGAAAGATTTCCGCGGTCGGAAGTATTTGAAAAACTTGGTTCTCGGAATGAACCGCGTAAAAGATTTGAAAAATCTCGACGTTTCGGCTCCTTTTGCGAAGCCATCTTCAGGAGAATTAGAAGGGAAATAATTCAGATGATACTCTTCAGAGTCAACTTCAGTTGACTCAGAAGAGTAGGCAGGTTGAGACTTCAGAGTTGACAGGAAGCAGTACGGTTGGTGGAGTAGGCAGGTTGAGACCACGCAATCGTATTATTTCCGATTCCTCCTAATTCGATTCGTGGAGTAGGCAGATTGAGGCCACGTATCTGAATTATTTCCCTTCTAATTCTCCTGAAGATGGCTTCGCAAAAGGAGCCGAAACTTTGAGATTTTTCAAATCTTTCACGCGGTTCATTCAGAAAACCAAGTTTTTCATATATATATATATATATATATATATATATATATATATATATATATATATATATATATATATAAATATATATATATATATATATATATATATATATATATAATTATATATATATATATATAAATTTATATATATATATATATATATATATATATATAAATATATATATACTAGCTGACACGGCAAACGTTGTTCTGCCATATAAATTATTTTTATCTATCTATCTTTCTATCTATTCATCTATCTGCCGATGTATATCTACCTATCTAACTATCTGTCTATCTATCTATCTACATATCTATCTAACCCGGCAAACGTTGTTCTGCCATAAAAATTATTTTTATCTATCTGTCTTTTTATATATTCATCTATCTACTAATGTATCTCTATCTATCTATCTAGATAGTTATCTATCTTTCTATCTATCTATCTATCTATCTATCTACATATCTATCTATCTATCTGACCCGGCAAACGTTCTGCCATATAAATTATTTCTATCCATCTAAATAGGGGTTGATCGTAGAGGGGTGAAAATTTAGGGTTGTATATATTTTTGAATGCTGTATCATAAAAAAATAGAACAGAAAATGTTGTCAGAAAAATAAAGAAAAAAATTAAGGGGTGGACTACCCTTAACATTTAGGGGGATTTTGTCGGATTCTCAGACCTAACCGATATGCACACAAAATTTCATGAGAATCGGTCGAGTCATTTCGAAGGAGTTTAACACATAAAAAATAAGGGTTGATCGTAGAAGGGTGAAAATTTAGGATTGTATGTATTTTTGTATGCTGTATCATGAAAAAATAAAAACAAAAAATTTTGTCTAAAAAAATAAAATAAAAATTTAGGGGTGGACTACCCTTAATATTTAGGGGGATGAAAAAAAGATGTTGGCCGATTCTCAGACCTACTCAATATGCTCACAAAATTTCATGAGAATCGGTCAAGCCGTTTCGGAGGAGTATGGGAACGAACATTGTGACACGTGAATTTTATATATAAGTATATATATATATATTTATATATAAATATATATATTTATATATAAATATATATATATATATAAATATATATATATTTATATATATATATATATATATATATATATATATATATATATATATATATTTATATATATATATATACATAATATATATGTATATATATATATATATATATATATATATATATATATATATATATATATCTATATGAAAAACTTGGTTCACGGAATGAACCGCGTAAAAGATTTGAAAAAAAAGTAGGCAGATTGAGACTTCAGAGTTGACAGGAAGCAGTACGGTTAGTGGAGTAGGCAGGTTGAGACCACGCAATCGTATTGTTTCCGATTCCTCCTAATTCGATTCGTGGAGTAGGCAGATTGAGGCCACGAGTCTGAATTATTTACCTTCTAATTCTCCTGAAGATGGCTTCGCAAAAGGAGCCGAAACGTCGAGATTTTTCAAATCTTTTACGCGGTTCATTCCGTGAACCAAGTTTTTCAAATACTTCCGACCGCGGAAATCTTTCTGAACATATATATATATATATATATATATATATATATATATATATATATATATATATATATATATATATATATATATATATATATATCTATATATACATTATACAAATATTAGGAGAAAATATTAATGTAGTTACCTACTTATTGTTATTTTTTGTCTATCACACACAACACGAGCATTTATTAGTGAATGATCCCCACCTCTTATTTCTGTCCTTCAAGAGTAAAAAGGAGTAGGAATTTCAAATGTGAAAATTTTCAATACTTTTTTCAGACATTACCAAACTGAATGGAGATTTTTAAATGTAGCGATTTAAAATACTTGAGTAGGTAGGTATACAGTTTCCTTCGTTTAAAATGATTAGTGAAAACTGGCAGCATTTCGAAAGAAATGCCTATCAGTTACAAGTAATTTATAGTAATTTTTTTTAAAGAATGATAATTTCCTGTACCTGCAATTATATTATTCCACTTAAAATTAATCGAACCATTCTGAAATAGGCCGCTTAATGAAATATTATTTCAATTTGCTAAATGTAACACATTAATGTTAATGGTACCGACCATTAACTGTTAATTAATGAGAAAATGTTAAACGATATATTCAATATATATATATATATATATATATATATATATATATATATATATATATATATATATATATATATATATATATATATATATATATATAGAAGTTTTGAGCACCTCCACAACTTCTGCAGATTGAGTTAGAGCGTTGAAACTTGGTATACGTGGTTTGTGATGATGTGGAAGAGGTATCCTTTGGTAGTTACTACTATTTTCATCAACCGCCTATATTTTAATGTGATATTTCATGTTTTGTCGGTGTTTTCAAAAAAAATTTCTCCAAATAGATTGTGTTTGAGGGCTGCAAATTTATAAGTGGATTGAGTTGAAGTGAACAGTCAGTGCTCTTTGGAGTAAACGACTCTTTTCTTCAATGGCCGTCATTTTTATGAACGGATTTTTAGTTGTTTCGTTATTTTTAAGGATTTGTGCATCTCCATAGCTTCTCTATTAGCTCAGTTCAGAAATTGTACGTAAAGAAAATTAAGGCTACTCTTTTGAACTGACCAAATGCAAATTTCGAGTTTTTCAGTTGGATGATCTATTAATTAAATGCTACAATAATAAATACAAAATAATGCTGAAGCAGAATTCTACCAACCAAGTGACAAGTAATATAAGAGGACTCTTTTAGAATCATAAAGAAATTCAATGCTTTCTAATCCAACGGAGTATTTTTCAATCATATGCAAGATTGCAGAAGTGGACTGTAAAAGAGGGGTGGAAGTAGTAAAAGCTATTTTCAGATGTGATAAACTAATAAAATACGGATTCCCGAAAATGACAAGTATTTGATCCGTGCTATGTCAAATCAAGCACATGTTGTTCAATAAAAGCTAAACAAGGACTAATTTATCAACGATTTACTATTAAAATTGCATGTGTACTACTAAAAAGGTTTTGAGGTAGTCATGTTTAGATCAATTTGCATATTATAGCATAGAAGAAAGGAATGATATTTATACACAAAATACCGCTGTAATATATTCAACATACAAGATTCCGTCAATTAGTAGAAAGTAAACAAAATGTATGAGAAAATTTATTTTTCTGTTTAATTGTCCCAAGACAGTTGAAATTCAGCTTGACATCATAACCCCCGCACCCTAAGGAATCTACAATAATAAATTTTGTCCACGACTGTACTATAAATCATTCATTATACGTGTGCTTCCTGAAGTACAATTATACCTATTATTCACTAGTGTATATAAGGGTTTATTATACACTGCATGACGTCACACTCAAAACGTATGTCCAAACTTGAGACTATCATTCACATTGTTAGGATAGTATTGTTATTAGATTTTTAGGTTTTATGTAACTAAGATAACTTTTAGGCAAATTATTAAACTAATATTTAATATAATGCCCAACTTAATGAATATTTCGAGGAATATTTACTCTAATAAATTATCTATTTCATTTTTATCAGAGTGAAAGAAGGGAATGTTTTCAGTGAACACAGAAAATGTTATGTCAACGCTTTTGATAACTATTTTTATTGTTGAAAATGCAGATTATTACTATTTTTTCGAGGAAGTCGTGGATAAGGTATAGTATTCTACTCGCACAAAATTACAATTTTTCACTCGGGTGAATTGCGACACTCGCTTGCAGCTCGTGTCGCAAACTTCACCCTCGTGAAAAATAGCAATCATTTTGTGCTCGTTGAATAATATACTATTATATTCAACGAGCATTACCAATAATAAAGTATTCAATATGCCTCTCCTGACTTCATTTACTATTATTACTCCAATTTGGATATGGGTAGCTTAAATTTCAGACAAGTCAACATTCATGAAAATCTGTTTCACAATATGTGAATGAAAACACATTTAACAATGAAGTGTCGATCCGAGAAAACGTTCGGAAATAAGAAACGCAATTCTGATAGTAAATTTGAGTTTCTTCTTTTTTAAATGCGAACCGCTTGAAGACGAGATCACTCTATAAGGCAATGTTAGAACAAGACCCGACTCACGTGGGCAGTGGGTTTTATATAACCGTGTCCTAACTGGTTGCAAGTATGCTTGTCAATGCCATTTTTGAAACAATGGTTGCAATCAGTGTAATCAATGAAATGCTGGAAGCACCGGTCGATTCACAACGCCAACCGATACGATGCAAAATGTTTATTCATATGTAGTTACATAGAAAATCATTGCCGGGACATCTAATCATTTGGTGAATTTTGAAGTAACATGAAAGCAATCTTTTCAAAAGAGTTGCTTCGCTCAAAATTCGTGATCATCCACTGAAATATAATCCAGCAGATAGCAGTCAACAATGGGTATGATCCAAACAAAATAGACAAAATAATAATCAAATCATGAAAAACATACTTGTATACCATGGTCAATTTCATACATTACAAGAACAAGGAAAATTCTTTAATAATTTAAAAAATTATCAAACAACTTTCCAACTCATATACACCACTGTTGTAGAGTAGATATCTTCATGTCAGGAGGTACGTGTTTACGCGACGAATTACTGCATTTTCGGTCTAAGCGGTGAATTGTTGGTTCCCAATATCTTTGGTGGGAAAGCGCTCCGGGCTGTTATCCAGACAGTGTTACTGACCACGATTTGTATTGGGGAACAATTAGAAATTTGTTAATTCACTCCGAGTCAAATAAGCTGCACTGATGAGATCTAATAAGATCGAAACAGCTGTATGCAGATTTTGAGTCGGGGTGACTTGACAATTTCTATAATTCACCGTTCGATTGTGAATGCAGATTTTGCGTTGCTGAATAAGTATAACCAGCTTCCTTGGAAAGTTGTTTGATAATTTTTAAAAATATTAAAGAATTTTCCTTGTTCACTTTATGTAATGTTTCAAATCTTTTCTTCCACCGCCGCAATTTTGTGTCGAAATGTTTTCAAGTGATTTCCAGTTCCATTTCCCCCAACAACAGTTCAATTCATTTTAAAATTGAATTAAATTTTTCTCATGAAAGCATTCATGGAAATTAATGAAATAATAGTTATATAACAATTTACTCGTAAATCTATGTAATGTATTCTTGTAAATTGTTATATAACCGTTTTTCATCAGTATCGGCGTCATCAATTAAGAAATTAATGAAATAAATAGAAAATTGTTCATGTTTTCAATGAAAAACTCAGAGACATAAGGGGAAAATACATCCTCAGTGAGGAAACACTAGGTACTAGGTTCATAATTATTAACTTCCACATCCTTTGCCACCGATTTCCGCTCATTCGCCTCTCCGTTCATAATTTTGACTGAATTTGCCCAAGTTTGATAAATTCCTCGATAATTTCGTTCTGCTACGAAAAAAAAACCAGATACCAAATTTCAGCTCATTTGATCTGATGGGAGACGCCAATATGTACTGGGGGGAAATATAAAAAATATATATAATTATATATATATATATAAATATATATATATATATATATATATATATATATACAGTGCTTTCATGATGAAAGGAAAAAATTCATTAAAAAATTAGGTTTCTATTTCATGTTAAAATCCTCGGACAGGTCGATTAGTATTTTGATTTGGGCAATTTTCGCAATAAAAATTTTGTATACAGGGTGTCTCATTCAAGAGCTATGGCTTTGTCATTAGTTTTTTTAAAGGTTATACCCTGTATATTATTTCACTTTACAATTCTACGATAAATTCTTATCACTTTTTGTGAACATACCATATGCCTCAACTTGATGGATTCCCAGATTATAACGGAGATAGTGGAGCACCTGGAGATTTAAAATGTGGATTAAAAGTACAAAAAAAAATTTAGGTAAACATTGTCATTATATCTGAAGAATGAAATTTCACATGTACCATCTGAATTCATTCACTGGTGCTGTATAGTCCGCAGTTTTCACGTTTTTAACGCTCCAGGCACTACACTACTTCATTGTTTAAGAAAATGCAATTACTTGAGAGAGAACGTATTGAAGTACTTATGATGATTGGTTTTGGAGATAGGGTGCGTTCACAAGAAGAAGTCTGCAATCTATTCAATGAAAATCATCCTGATCGTCCGCCAATTACTAGATCGACAGTCAGCAAAATTGAATCAAAATTCAGGAGATACGGCCACGTTAGAGATTTACCTAAAGGAAGACCACCGAGAGTATCTGAAGAAACAGTGCTGAACGTTCTACTAGAAAGCCAAGATAACCCTCATACATCCATTACTACAATTTCCAATAATTTCAATTTATCAGTAGGGTCCGTGCATAAAATACTTAAGGTAAATAAGTATCATCCCTATAAAATTAAGCTGGTACATGAATTATTAGAAGACGATTTTGACCGCAGAGTACAGTTTTGTGAGCAGATTCTTGAAATTCATAATCAACATCTAAATTTCATTACAAACATAATTTTTTCTGATGAAGCCACCTTTACTTTAAATGGCCACGTCAACAGACAAAACTGTAGGTATTGGGCGACCGAGAATCCTCATTGGATGCAAGAATGCCACACACAGCGGCCTCAAAAAATTAATACATGGGCAGCGATTGTTCGAAATCGTATAGTTGGTCCCTATTTTTTTGAAGGAACACTAAACGGAGAGGACTACTTGAACTTTCTCCAGTTCGAACTCATTCCGGCTTTAGCTGTTTTGTTTCCTAACCCACAAGATCCTGACATACCTAATAACGAGATATGGTTTCAACAAGATGGGGCACCTCCTCACTATTCAATCGCTGTTCGACAATTTCTTGATGCAACTTTTCCCAACAGATGGATAGGACGGAGAGGTCCGATTGAGTGGCCGCCAAGATCACCGGACATAACCCCATTGGATTTTTTTCTTATGGGGTTATTTGAAGTCTAAAGTTTATTTGAATAGACCAAATAATATTGATGATCTAAAAGAGAGAATCAGGCAGGAAATAAGACTTATCAGTCCAGAAGTAATTGAAAATGTGCAACGGGAAACATTGAATCGACTTCAAAAATGTCTCGAAGTAAACGGACAACAGATTGAACATATGTAAAAATTAAATTAGTAATTACATTTGTGTGTTTTCATATCGTACCTCTCATTACCCACTATCTCCGTTTCTGGCAATCCATCGAGTTGAGGCATATGGTATGTTCACAAAAAGTGATAAGAATTTATCGTAGAATTGTAAAGTGAAATAATATACAGGGTATTACCTTTAAAAAAACTAATGACAAAGCCATAGCTCTTGAATGAGACACCCTGTATACAAAATTTTTATTGCGAAAAATGCCCAAATAAAAATACTAATCGACCTGTCCGAGGATTTTAACATGAAATAGAAACCTAATTTTTTAATGAATTTGTTCCTTTCATCATGAAAGCACTGTATATATATATATATATATTGGTTGTTCAACTAGGATGACTTTCGATATATTCATAGAACGTTTTGCTCAATTAAAGAAATCATCTGAAACTGCTTATTATTTTCTTCGTATAATAATATTCCATGCATTGCTTTCTTCTGCTTCTTGCTTAGAAAGAAAGTTCCAAGTGAACAATTAGTCAAGAATTTGAGGAATCTGAACGATACATCCAAATAATTGTATTTATATTCATAGTCCCATACTAAAAGAAAATTAAATAGTACAAGATAATTGAAATAATGGAATAGTATAAAAAAAACTGGCAATGTTCCTTTGCGCATTTATTAGTAGTATGTTTTCCGATTATTTCTGTTTCGAGCGGCGTCATCTGACTAAATGGCCGGGAAGTAGTGCAAATTCAACCATAATTTTGACATCTTTTAATTTTAGGGGATGAAAGTGACAGGGAGGTGCATGGGCGAAAATATTCCAAACCGGTTGCAAAATATGTGAAAACTAATAATGAACCACATATCCGAAATTCAGTTTTGTACGTCTTTGTTTGAAAGGTTCATGGAGATAAAAAAAACGGGTTTTGAAAGATTTTTATGTATAGACGTCTTGTTTTCTTTTGATTGCAGATTGAGTTAGTGTTAAGAGAAGTTTGTTGGGAGTTACAACTCTGTTCCATGACTGCTACCAATTTGGCATCATGCTGAAATTCAGATATGTGGTAAATAATTTATTTTCACATCTTTCGCCAATTTGTTGGCTACAGTTTTCTTCTGCCTGAGAAACAACCGCTGATACCAAATTTTGGCTTATTTAGTCTGATAGGGGTCGCTGGGTATGCCAATATGTCCTGGAATATGTATGTATATATATATATATATATATATATATATATATATATATATATATATATATATATATATATATAAATATATTTGTATTAAAAAGCTATTCATTATGCGACTGTAACGAGGTAGAATCTTTATATTATAGTCGTCCTAATTATTAACTGTTGAATTCTTTATTTTATTCAATTATTTCTCGGAGAACCTGTCACGTCTTGTGTCTATACGAAATGAAGATTTCATGATATTAGTATGTGCTTTTTTAAATAAAATGTCCCCTAAACTGTAAACTTCTATGTTAAATCTATTTATACTCACCCTCTTTTAGAAATACTTGAAAAATTACAGAAAGGAGGTAGGTATTGTACCACCTGCATCCCAACTAACACATACGTTTAATTTTTGGACAACAATGTATATATTTTCTAGCAATTTAGCCCGGATAGTTTCATGAATTGATTCGCAACTATTCTTAGAGCGATCGCAGATACTGAACAACTAGTAAATCGGTAATCAGTGATACTCTAAGCAAACTTATTGCTCCAGTGAGCAAATGAATATACCTATATAAATTATAACATTCCTTCACCAACAAGTGTGACCAAATTGTAGGATGCGTCCAGCTACGATCTATGTTTCTATGTCCATGCGATTTCTCCAATGTTCTCAAATTTTGAGACTCAAAATAGGAATCGGAAATCTGTAAACAAAACAACCCCAGGATTTAAAAACTACTCCGGCGCCTCAATGTAGAATTTCGATACATTGAAGATCTATAATATTTCGACAATCGTATCCCAGGAGCTCAAAAACGGTTATAAATATTATTACGCCGGCAAATTACTGTTGACTTTAGATACAGTTAGGGTTGCCATCACCTAAATTGCCGATGCCGGACAAAAATTTTAAAAACCCCGAACATTTCTGTGAAATTTTGTTTTTCCCCGGACACCGCGTAAATATTTTTTTCTCAATAAAATAAAACATCGTTTATATTTTAATTTTTTCATTTATTTGAACTTTAATCCGCTTGTTTGCCATATAAACAGAACAACAAATAAAATTCTCTTATACAAAGTTTACTGTTTTCTCTTTTTTTTTTGTTATCATCAAATAAAAAACAACTCATGACGATAATTTTTGGTAGATCATAAATCAAATAGACTAGATTGTACATTGTAATAGGAAATTATAGGATAGTTCATCTAGTTCGGTTATATAAGTTAGGTAGGTACCCAAAAGTCCAAATTATTTATTAACTATAAATCAACAAAAGTAAGTAAAAAGTTTTAATTTTAACGAAATCAAGTTCTTGTTACTACTTAATTCAACTTAACTTGGAATTTTCCAGTCTTGCCAATTTTTCCCAAAATGTCTTTTTTTTTCATCATGAATTTGTAAAAGTCGGAGCTCAAACTCAAGTTTTTAAAATTAGACTTTATTTTGATCAGAGAAGAAAGCGTATGTGTATTTAGCAAGTTTCTCTCCTTCCTCCATTACTGCGACCCTAGCGAAAAAACTCACTCTACATTCGCAATGTGAGCTGGTATACAAAAATATTACTACGCAATTTTGAGCAGTTTAGAATATGGATGTTTCGAAAAAATTCGGCCACAACTGGTTTGCATTTAATAGCTCATCTTCGTCACTGACACTCAAGCTTCACACACCCGGACACAAAATATGTCCGGGTTTTACCCGGACATATTTTGAAAGCCCCGCCCGGACGACCCCCGGACGCCCCCTAAACTAGGACAAATCCGGGAAAACCCGGACGGATGGCAACCCTAGATACAGTGCAACAGTCTATTATTCTCGGGTAAAATATGAACTGCGATGGAGCTCTGCTGTTCAGGCATTTATTTTCAATAGTACTCAAATCTCTAGAGGTTTTTTAAATAAGAATTTTTGTCATACCCAAATATATTTAACCTTATTGATTTTAGATTTCAAACTGATTCAGCTGCAACTACTGGATCGTTGATCATACTGAAATATAATCAGAAAATTTTCATCTGAAGTTTGAAAGTGGTACTACAATTGTATTACTGCAGTTTACAATTAACTCCAAAGATGATCATTTCATGACGATGTTTCTCACGGTGCACCAGTTTTTATACCCCACACCCTATTTCACTGTACGTGAATTTTTTATACATTAATTACAATTCATTAGTTAGTTCTCAAGTTTATTACAGTTGCAGAACTAAGGTTATGTGGTTGTGGTGTAGAATTAGTCTAAAGCGCTGCACCACATTTATAAAATATTTATTATTTCAATTCAAAACTTTTCTGTAATTTGTTACAATTGATTACAACTAATTACAATCATTTCCGGCCTCACTGTTTCAAAAAGTAGGTAGGGCATCGAAAAAATATGCCAATAACACATAAACGTAAGGAATTCATTTAATACAATAGTTCACTTCGTTTTATAGGGACTAGAAATGTTGAAAAAGTAATGGCTAATAAGCTGCAGGTCAGTGGGGTAATGTAATTTTCGATAGGAATTTTCACGAGACAAAAAATCATAGAATTTTAGAGAATATGATTGAAATACAGTGTTTTCAATTCATTACAATAGCCCACTCTGTTTTATCGATACAAGAAATGGCCAGCAGGATTTAAAAAAAAATAAAAAAGAAGCTACAAGTGAGTGGGGTAGTGTAATAATTGATAAGATAATTGGTAATAATTTGTAACGTGTAAATTCTCCACGTAACTGTAGCCACTGCATTTTGCACTAAAATAGGTACCGTGATTTCACGCTATCAACCGGCACGTCACTTTCCTCTATGGTTAATGACCTGCGTATTAAGAAGGAGAGTATCTAGGTAGTGTCGGATTAACAATCACTCTTTTTTAGCAAATAGTTGTCGAACAAGTAACAACGTTAGATATTGAAATTATATTCATACCTACTAAAAGAATAGTTTGTTAAAAATTATTAAAATTTATTGAGTATCTGTGGCGTCTGATAGACGCCACGTTGTTAGGAGCTAAAAGTCACATTATCTGAAGTTGGGAATCCACATTATCTGCAGTTTGGAATTCACACTATCTGAAGTTTGAAATCCACATTATCTGGAGCTACCAAGAACTTGGGACAAAGATAGGGCAGAAGTCAAGAGTTTAAAGAGGAATCGCAAACGTCGAACTTTGTAAAAACAACAAGATAAGTCTCATTATAATTATATGTAATAGAAAACAGTAAATACCTTCATTTTACTTAGTAGTTATTATTCCTAAGAACAACCCAGAACCCTAATATGTTTAACCAATCTCCCTGCTAGCTAGGGCATAAATATCTTTCAAAAGGGAGGTTGGTTACAAATTTTCAAGAGACAAAAAATTATTGCCCCCACTCACTTGCAGCTCCTTTTTTATTATTTTCTCAATCCTGCTGACCATCTTTTGTATCGATAAAACCGAGTGGGCTATTGTGATAAATTGAAAACCCTGTATTTCTATCTTGTTTTCGAAAATTCTATGATTTTTTGTCTCGTGAAAATTCTTATCGATAATCACACTACCCCACTTACCAACAGCTCATTCGCAATGACTTTTTTAACCCTTCTAAACATTTATAGTCTCTATAAAACGAAGTGGGCTATTGTAACAAATGTATATCCTTACGTTTATGTGATATTATCATATTTTTTTCGATGCGCAACCAAATTTTTGGAATTTTGGAATTGAAATGGGGCCGGAAATGATTGTAATTAATTGTAATTGATTACAGAAAAGTTTTGAATCGTAAATAATTAATATAGTAAGTGTGGTGCAGCTTTAGACTAACTCTACGCCACAATCTCATAACTTGAGTTGTGTAACTGTAATAAATTTGGGAATTGGTGTAATAAATTGTAATTAATGTTCAAAAAATTCACGTAGAGTGAAATAGGTTGTAGTGTATGAAACTGAGGAAGAACGTCGATGCGAAACTGCAGTTACAAATTTATATTGCCAATTGCTTGATAATAAATCCTTCATAGAAAATTTGTGCTATTAAATACTGATTTGTTTATAAATGATTCCGACGTGTATGACGTTATACAATCATATAGTACACACTACACATTGGAATGTGTTATTTATCATTGCTTTCACGACTTTCATTTTCTGAATTAGTGGATGTTACCTCGAACGAAGAAAATGTTGTCACACACAACGTATATATATATATATATATATATATATATATATATATATATAGTATATATATATACATATATATATATATATATATATATATATATATATATATATATAGATATATATATATAACATATATATATATATATTATATATATATATATATATATATATATAGATATATATATATATATATATATATATATATATAATATATATATATATATTATATAGATATATATATATATATATACATATATATAAATATATATATATATATATATATATATATATATATATAAATATATATATATATATATATATATATATATATATATATATATATATATATATATATATATATATATATATAAATATATATATATATATATCAGGGGCGGCTAGTCAAAGGAGGCTAAGGAGGCTAAGCCTCCTCAATAATATTCCGCGTGTCACTAATATATTATATTGAATAGTCAGCATTCAGCATATTCATATTAATCAAAATCATATTATTTTATGCATCTACCTTCCTTTCAACCTACATTATATAATATAATTTATTAATTGAGATATTTTACTGCATTTCATTCATTTCAAGATTTGTGGCAACGCTGCGGAGGCTTAGGAAGGTATATTCTCAACGCTCATTATGCCTGCCACAGAAAAGCAAACAACGGTGCAAATACTCCGAATGAATACTTCATTGCAATAGAAAAGCAAAACACATGTAAATGGCAACACCGATAGGAACCCAGTCTCATACAATGTCGACCAATCACAAATATAGAATTTCGCGTGACATCGATTGAATTCGTTGGAAAGCATTAATTGAATCGTAGTGTGATCGTAGTTACTAATGGCCGACGTGTTTACTCATATTGCCCGCGTATTGTTTCAAAATGAGTTTGATTACTGAAGTTAATTTCAAAAATTTCAATGGTGACTTAGTGGAATATTTGTTATCACATAACTTTAGTGCACTAAGTTATGAGGATTAAGTTTTGATAAAAACATTGCGACCTACCCCTGAATCAAACAATTTGGTGCAGCGTAACAGACAACAAAACCGCGGTTTTAATACAAGGAATTATGAGAGACATCCTTGCCTAACCGGATCACAGGAAAAAAATTTATTATTTTGTTGGGAGTGTTTACTTTTTACTAGCGAAAATGTCTCTGTTTGGAGCAGCTTAGGATTTGAGGATTTGATTTTATACCTAGTTGAAAGTGAGGAATTTTTCACCGATAAAGTAACTTTAAATACAGCAAGCGGATTAATATCTTACTTACAAGATGAGTAATTTATATATTTTTTAAACATCTTTAAATTAATTTTTGAACAAACAGAAATAGTTTTTCAAATCTTACAGCACAAGTTTTCAGATGTAACTTACTCACGAAATCGGCTCAAGTTTCTTTTGGAAAAAATTTCAGAATTTCGTGCAGAAGTTTCTTTTAAAAAACTATTTTCTGTATTTCAAACTACTGATGATACGACTCAATTTAGCCCAAAACGAAAGAAATTCAGTTTCGCAGATATGGAGCTTCACTATAAGCAAATATTTTATGAAATTTTGGATACTATTAGGGGTCGAATAGAAATAAGGTTCTCTGATTTGAAAGAACTGCATTTCTTCTCAATAAAAATTTGTTAACCGGATTTTCGGCTAATTTTCTAGATAACCTTTTGGAAAATTTATGTCAAAAATACACTTTTTTTGATAAGGTGGCCATAAAAAGTGACAATGAAATTTTGGGGCAAAATGAAAATCATGTGAGGACTATTAAATATCTTTTTGATTATGATTTGAATCAAGATTTACCCCAAGCTTATAAACTCTTATGTCTAATTGTTTCTATCCCGGTGACATCGGCTTCCGTAGAGCGCTCGTTTTCCACTCTTAAGAGAATTAAAACTTATTTACGAAATTCAATGAGCCAGGATCGTTTGAAAAATATTAGTTTGTTGTCTATTGCAAAGGAATTGGTAAAACTTTTGGCGAAAGACAAAAAAATTTATGAGGATATTATAGATCATTTTGCTAACGTTAACGATCGCAGAATCCCGCTAATCTTCAAAAATATATAATAACTTTTTATTTGCTCTCACCACCTGTTAACAAATTCGTTAAGTAGGTAGGTAGGTACCTATTTTGTGAAAGAAAAAAAAATTTGATGAATAGATGAATTGATTAATTGGCTGAGAAGAGTTTTTGTGAATATTGTAAATAGGAGTTGTAGGTCTCAAGGTAGACACTCGAAAGTGAAAACAAATTAATAGCTTAGGGTGCCTGTTTTACTTTGATTTTCTTTAAATTATAAGGCGCGGTTGACCTTGAAATCCTAAAAATTTTCGCCTATGGTGTATTTTTTAACACCTCTTGTAGCCTCCTCAAACCAAAACCTCACGAGCCGCCACTGATATATATATATATATATATATATATATATATATATATTTATATATATATATATATATATATATATATATATATATATATATATATATATATATATATATTTGATAATTATTAGCAATAAAAGGCTTGGTGAATCTCAAAAAAACTCGATTTTATTAAAAAGTTGACGTTTCGCCACGACATTCGTGGCTTTTTCAAAACTTTTGAAATATTGAAATTTCTTTGACATTTATTGATTTGAATAGTTAAAAAAAACTACTATGTTTCATCAAAATTTTTTTGGCTGTCGCCGTTCTCTGTTATTTATAACGTGCTATTCAGTCCAATATTAACATTCAAATCTGTTATTAAAAGATGGTAAGCGAAACCACAGAAACCTTTACCCACGAAATGTTCGAAATAGGTTCAAATTATTTTGATTTTGAAAAGTCGAAGAACAACAATAGTTCGCAACAACAATTCAAATATATATATATATATATATATATATATATATATATATATAATCAATATGGTTGAATATATTTAGGTATGATAAAAATTCATGTTCAAAAAATCTCTAGAGATTTGAGCACATCTTCGAATATTGAAAAATAAATGCCTGAAAACCAAAGCTCCGTCACATGTACATGAAAATCTTTCAAAAACATTTTTTTTCAGCACCGTGCACCTTTCAAAAAGCCGTTCAAAACTGCATTTCGGATATGAGGTTCATAATTAATTTTCACATATTTTGCAACCGGTTTGGGAAATTTTCGCCCATGCACCTCCCTGTCACCATCCCCTAAAATTTGAAGATGCCAAAATTTTGGTTGAATTTGCCCTACTTTCCGGTCATTTAGTCGGAAATAAGACAAATAAATGCGCAAAGGAACATTGCCAGTTTTCTTTTAATATTATTCAATTACCATATAAAATATAGACTTAAATTATTAGAGATAAATTTTGCAATTACATACTACAATTGTTACTTCATGTACTATTCCATTTTCTTGTAGTATGGGGGAGTATGAATATAAATACAAGAATTATTTGGATGTATCGTTCAGATTCCTCAAATTCTTGACAAATTGTTCACTTGGAAGTTTCTTTCTAAGCAAGTAGCAGAAGAAAGCAATACATGGAAAGTTATCTTCTAATATTATTATACGAAGAAAATAATAAGCAGTTTCAGATGATTTCTTTAATTGAGCTAAACGTTCTATGAAAATATCGAAAGTCATCCTAGTTGAACAACCAATAGTATATTTCATAGTGTTCATAGGAATTTGCATTTCAGAGTTTTTCTTCGGCGCACTGAATAGCTGTATTTTTCCAAGCATTATTCGCTCATTAAATCACTGCATTTTTCAGAAATACCAGGAAGTTGTGTAGGTATTCAGGAATGCCGCTGGAAATAAAATGTAGTCAGTTTAAATAGAAATAAACAACCAGCGAACACTTCTGTTATTTACATTATACCTTCTATCAGGATCTCCTCGAATACATTCAACGCTGTAATACTTCTTCACAATGAGATTAATTTCTCATTGTTATAATTTTATCAGTCATCAGTGAATAGGTGGATATAGTATAGTCTACGACATGTTCTGGTTCTTTAACAAGACAATCTATCATTATGTCCAACAAATAGCTAACAGAGGCAGAATTAATCCAATTGAAAAAATTTGATATTTTCAATAGCTAATCTATTCCTTAATTTCAATTATTATTTTTGTTAAGTAGCTACAAAGTTAGTTATTCTCAATTGATGAAGTTTTACTAAAACATAATCATAATTCGCAACTTTGGAGTCATGGGGTCTATGGGCGGACGAAGGCCGCTTTTCGAAAGAATTTCACGTTAGTACGGGCAATATTCCCATCAAGCATTCTCGAAACTCGAGAGATGACAACTCTTCTTACGCGCGATTTTAACGATGATTATCGTAACATCCGGAATAAATTAAAATAAGTCCAAATATGGCGTATATTCAATAATCAGAGCTCACAGACGCTGAGTGCTGCTTCTGTAGATCTACAAAAAAGATCTCTAAAAATACAGGACCGTAATCCAATATACAGAAATCCAGAGTTATTTGATAAAGTAGAACATGCTTCAGCGAATCAACTATTTAAATAGACTTTTGTTTTGTTTTTTGGATTGATTGGGCCGATACTTGGTGTAAATTAATAAACATATTAAAACAATGGTTAAAAATAACAATTTACACATTTATTATAAGAAATAACGCATGACGCACGTTTCGGTGGAACTTCACCTTCTTCAGATGCTAATGGCAAACTAACTATGATTCTCTGTTATATCGAAAACAAGAAATGACAAATTATGTAGAAGTGGTAAATACAAAGATGGTTACAAATAATTATTAGAAAAGGAAAAACCAATTCTGAACTGCTAGTCAGGTAGTTCGGTAATTTTGAAAAGATTAAGAAGGGGGCTTGAAGTATGACCGATTTGGCTATTCAATAGGAGACCGGAATGCTTGTATTTATTTATCTGTAATGATTCTAAAAAAATTAAGTTTAATTCCCTCACTTTCAGTATTTAATATAAAAAAAAATATCAAATACAACAGCCTCACTTTCATCGGAAATTCTAGTAAAAAACTTAAATCTCTCTTATCTAAGCACAACATTAACATCTTGCTTATCGTACCGGTGATAATTTAGGAAATCATATAAAAAATAATAAATCCAAAGTTCATAAAGATAATAAATCAGGAGTTTATAAAATTAATTGTGGCGATTGTGATAAGTTTTACATTGTTAGAACTTTCAGAAGTTTTCAAACTAGAATTTCAGAACACAAACGTAGCTTTGTTAATCAGAAGTCGGATTCACATTATGCAAACCATTTAATCCAAGAAAATCACACATTCAATTTCGATTTTAAAATATTAAATACTGAAAGTAAGGGAATTAAACTTAATTTTTTAGAATCATTGCAGATAAATAAATACAAGCATTCCGGTCTCCTATTGAATAGCCAAATCGATCATACTTCAAGCCCCCTTCTTAATCTTTTCAAAATTATCGAACTACCTGACTAGCAGTTCAGAATTGGTTTTTTCCTTTTCTAATAATTATTTGTAACCATCTTTGTATTTACCCCTTCTACATAATTTGTCATTTCTTGTTTTCGATATAACAGAGAATCATAGTTAGTTTGCCATTAGCCTCATACGTTATTTCTTATAATAAATGTGTAAATTGTTATTTTTAACTATTGTTTTAATATATATAAATTGACTCTCAACAACTTCTACTACTAAATGAACTCTCACAAAACAAAACGAAAACGCTTGCTTTGAAAATATTTACACTAAATTTTATTGCATAGTGAAGCACATTTCGCATCTTTGGGCTCTTTTCTAACGTCCGAAAAAGCTATAATAGAGACGAAACGAGCGTCAAATGATATTTAGTGCAAATTTCTTGAGAATAAATGTTTCTATTTCGTTTTTAATTGAGAGGGATTCACATCCAGTAAAAATCTCCCAATTGTATCTTGTTTTCCCATTCCAATGAAAGCTCAAATAACAACTACTGTCAATATATGATTTAAATTATTGAAGTTGCACAGTTGTGTTGTCTGTCACTCATTATTTTTACTGTTAGTGAGTTCCTTAGTATAAGTTTTCTTGTTGAAAATTTTCCACATGTTCAGTTTCTCTGCATTGAATTCTGCCTACGCTTCGTGCTACTGTTTCAACATTCTCAAAATTATTGTCTTGAGAAAGAACTAACAACCTCAAATATATATATAGACGAGTCGCCAACAAATCCCTGATTTTAATGATCATATTAACCTTTTATCTACAAAACGCATGCATACATTGGAAAATTAAATAAAAAATGAAATTACAAAACCTTTTTAGAGGACTTTGAGTATCTTTAGAAATTTGCATGGAAATTTGAATCAAAAAACTATTCATTATGTAACTGTAACGAGGTAGCATCAATATATTATATTCGTCCCAATTATTATATGTTTAGTTCTTTATTTTATTTATTTATTTTTCGCAGAACCTGTCACGTCTTGTGTCTATACGAAATGAAGATTTCATGAAATAAGTATGTTTTTTGAAGAAAATGTCTCCTAAACTAGTTATACCCACCCTTCATTAGAATTATTACTTGAAAAATTACAAAATGAAGGTAGATATTGTACCAATTACATCCCAACTAAACATTTGTTTATATACATTGGATACCAATGTATATATTTTCTAGAAATTTAGCCCGGATAGTTTTATCAACTGATCCGCGACTATTCTTAGAGCGATCGCACATACTGAACAACTAGTACATAGGTAATCAGTGATACTCTAAGCAAACTTATTGCTCCAGTGAGCAAATGAATATATATAAATTATAACATTCCTTCACCAACGAGTGTGACCAAATGGTAGGATGCGTCCAGCTAAGATCTATGTTTCTATGTCCATGCGATTTCTCCAATGTTCTCAAAATAGGAATCCGAAATCTCCAAACATAACAATGCCAAGATTTAAAAATCACTCCCGCGCCTCACTGTAGAATTACGTCACTATGAAATAGTTTACTATTTTCAGAGAATAACAGCTAAAAAGTTATTTTTTAGCAGGTTTTCACTTTGAAAACCAGCTTATTAAAATAGGTGCTATTTGAAATTTTAGACCTAGGACCAAGATAGTTTTGCGTTTCATGACTTTTTATGATGCTTGGCACCGAAAACTCAATTTCATATATATATATATATATATCTCTCTCTCTCTCTATATATATTTATATATATATATATATATATATATATATATATATATATATATATATATATATAAATAAATGTATGTTCATATGTATTTAAGCGTTCTTTACACTATAAAGGGCGCAATTTTGAAGCAATAGGTAGTTTCGTATGATATCTTGGATGGAATTAGTTTTGCTTCAATTTGGTTGGGGGTTGACCCCCTGGAGAAAGAAATAAATCTTGTTTACATGATGAAGGGCGTAATTTTGGAGCAAAAGGATTAAAAGTTTGTGAGTAGGCATTTTTGTATCATATATTGGATGGTATACGTTTTGGTACGAATTGTTTGGGGGGTTGACCCCCAGGGGAGGAAATAATAATAATAATAAGGACTTTATTGATTATGAGAGGCGAAGTCTAGCAAAGCTATTTTACTCAACCTCGAACTACAAAAAAAATCAATGAAACAAAGTAACAGAAACAAGATAAAACAAAAAAAACAATATATATAAAAAAAAAAGAAAAAAGTTAAGAATCTATATAAAATAAAATGAAAATAAATCATTGATGGAACGAAACAACTCAATGTAAAATGAAATACAGACAAATAGAAAACCAGACACGAAATAAAAAACTGAAATAAATCGTAAATTATTAGGAGTCAATGAGAATGTAAACATTGAATATAAATTGACAATAACAAACTAAAGTTTATTCATAAGCCCTTAACAAAAACTAAACAGTTATCAAATATAATAAATCTTGTTTACACGATAGAACTTGTAACACAAAAAACTGCTATTACTGTTCTACTCAAACACAACGAAAAAGAAACTTATTTAATCAAATAGAGTCGAAAGACACAAAACTGTGAATGACTACAGCGAAGCTGCACTCCCCCCCCTCACTGGGACAGGAAAGTTTATTTTGAGGGAGCACCAATCACAGAACAAGAATTTTTCTATCACGATAACTTGGTCAGCAAGTTGACCCGAGTATAGTTCGATTTTTAAGCAATGAGAATCATTCATTCAATTTCAACCACGATGTATCCGATTTTCTCAGACCTTCTACAATCTCTTACTTTTTATAACATATCTAGGAAATCTCGGCGACACAGGAAATTATCCAGTAAAATTTTTTTATAGGTTATGTGGGTGAGAAATTCCTCATTCACGATCTTTAAGAACAAATCGGCTTATTTTACATAGGTACATAACTTGAGCATGATGATATTCAAAGAGATCAGTTTTTTGCGGAATGATAAATGAAATTCAATTGTGGTTACCCACAAGTACTTGTGATGCATACAATTAAAAAATAATGTTATGGTTGCAAAGAAATTATCAACGAAACACTTTATATATAATATGAAGTGTATAATGTGCATACTAAGTAACAAATACAAAAACCTTGTAGTTTTATTTCAATACAAATTTGCATGCTTCAATAAATCGAACGAATTTGAATGAATGAATTCGATATTAAAGCAGAATATAAGTAGCGCGACAACTTTCTCCGAGTATATCAGTGTAAATTGGTATGGATCCATTATTTATGTGATCTCCGAGTTATGCTCTATTAGGCCAGTCAGTTGAGGTAATCAATTGACAATAATTCCAAAAGTTTCAAACTTTAATGTAGAGATAAAAACAAACTATGAAATTTTGCAATCTTTTCCGAAGTCCCAAACATTGTTAAAAAATGCAATGAATGATTTGCTGAATTCTTGCAAAAAAAATCCAAAAGTTCTGCAAACTTGGAGTCGTGTTAAATATATTATTTCATGTCACGTATCAAATTTGCAACCAATTTACCGGTACGGAACATTTTTTTAATTCAAAATTAATGCTTTTCTTCGATAAATTGGCCAAAAAAACTTCTAAAAGTTCTGTAAACTTAAAATATACTTCGGAAAACTATACCGAACAGTTGTATAAATTTACGTTGACCGGAACATGTTTATTTATAATTTTTTCAATTCGTGGTAATTTTTTCGGGTAAGATTGTCTCGAAATGAATACAAAAGTTTTGAAACTTGGTTGCAAATTCAGAAAACATCTGTTCTGATGCATTTACAAATTTGCAACCTTGTACGCGGTCCGGAACTTTATGCAATTTGCAAAAATATGATTTTTGGATTTTCATATTTTTGCAATTTGCGTGAAATTCCGGACCGCGTACAAGGTTGCAAATGCATCAGAATAGATGTTCTCTAAATTTACAACCAAATTTCAAAACTTTTGTTATTATTTCGAGACCATCTGGTCCGAAAAATTTACCACGAATTGAAAAAATTATGAATAAACATGTTCCGGTCAACGTAAAAGGTTGCAAATTTATACAACTGTTCGGTATATTTTTCCGAAGTATCTATCAAGTATGCAGAACTTTTGGAATTTTTTTTGGTCAATTTATCGAAGGAAAACGTTAATTTTGAATTAAAAAAATGCTCCGTACCCTTAAATTGGTTGCAAATTTGATACTTGATATGAAATAATATATTTAATACTACTCCAAGTTTGGAGAACTTTTGGAATTTTTTTCACAAGCATACAGCAAAATTCAATGTTATTGCAATTTTAACAATGTTCCGGACTTTGTTGAGATTTCTTCCATTCTCTATGTAGTATTCACTTTACCAAAGTTTAAAAACTCTTGGAATTATTGTTAAATTTTCGATTTTCAATGTCTTAACTGACTGATATGTGTTTATATACATTATATCTGTCTATTTCACCAGCTCACGATCTACTAATCAACAATATAACACCAAGTTTATTCTTCGAACAAGTATGAGATTCAACAATTCAATGTCATGTAGCGAGAAGATTCGAGAGAATGTGTCCGAGAATGTGTCATAAAAAGTGGCATCACTAAATATTGAATTATCATTCTAAATCTTCTTCAAATTAAATTCATCAATTGATACAATAATTTTAATGTTTGATGGATGGCAACTCTTTTCTTCTATCAAATTGTATAGAATATGTAATATATAATACCTACATATATTCCAGTAATTTCGAAATATTTCAATGATATATACATATAATATATATATATATATATATATATATATATATATATATATTTATATATATATTTATTTATATATATATATATTTATTTTTATATATATATAAATTTTTTTATATATATTTATATATATATATATATATATATATATATATATGGGCATACGTTAATTATCAAAAAATTCCTTCAGGGGAAAGGAAGGAAACGCAACTTTGATGGAATGATTATAAAATATAATTAACTTAATTATTTTTATATATATATATATATATATATATATATATATATCTCATAAAAGTACTGTGTACTTTCTGAGAGTAAATGTTTTTTTTTGATGGGATCTCTGTTTGCCTGGTTATGTAATTTTCAATAGGATAGTTTTTTTTTACCTTATTTTGGAGTCAATTTTCTTTCTTGTTTGTTGTTTTTTCATATTATATTATTTATAAATTGTAATTTTATATATATATATATATATATATATATATATATATATATATATATATATATATATATATATATATATATATATATATATATATATATATATGATTATATCTATATATATATATATATATATATATATATATATATATATATATATATATATATATATATATATGATATATACATATATATATATCTATATCTATCTATATATATACAGGGGTGTCCCACCGGGAAAAGAACGCGATCTGTATATGGGAAACTACGCATAGGAAACTTTTGAACATTTGACAGTATACTAATGTTGATAGGGGCAACTCGAATAAAATATTTTCAAGATGGTGGCACTTCCGGTTATACCGGAAGTAGATACCAACTTGCTTATTTTAAATTGGATACCCTATATATTAATACATTTTTAGATTCTACGCAAGATTCTAGGCAGATTTTATGTATTATGTCCTATACCTAAGTCTAAGCGTTTTTGACATATTTAGGTTTTTATGTCAAAATGAGGATTGCAAGCCCTAATATAATTATCAATTTATTGTTCCTATAAGGATTCCCGTATTACTTACTTTGGGGTGGATTCCTTATTGAAAAAGACTTGCTTCAATAAATTTTGTATAGTATTTGGATAACTAAACATACAGGGTGTTCGAAAAAAACGATCTAAAATGAGATTGAGAAAACTGACAAAAATCAATTTTTTCAAATGGAAATTTTTCTTATTTTGTAGTATTTAGCATTTAAAAAGAAGGTAACTTTGTATGAAGTTATCTATACCTAAAATTTGAAGTTTTCGAAATATTGCCAATTTAATATTTTTATATGGCAATTTTGCATTTATTCGTTAAACAATT
>JARQZK010002948.1:132500-172500 GCA_030704885.1 Cynegetis impunctata | reverse complement strand
ATATATATATATATATATATATATATATATATATATATATATATATATATATATATATATATATATATATATATATATATATATATATATATATATATATATATATATATATATATATATATATATTTCATTGACATTGAATGATGAATAAATACCTCTGAAACAGTTCATCATTAACAGCTCGAATTTGTTTACCGAAATGATAGAATTGTGTGCCACGTCCTTTGGGTAAAGCGTGTGTTCTATTATTGGATGAGTAATCAGGATTTCCTTTTCAACTTCAATAAATTCCTTCAGAATTAATCAACGTTATTTTGATGTAGTAGAGTATAACATTCCACGGAATTCGATGATCTGAGTAACCATCTCGAGAAAATAGAAATAAAACATCGTCTCCAAATTAAAAATTATAACATTCTTCGACGAATCTTCACCTGTTAATTGGATGAAGATAGGTACTCACATCCTGTTTTCGTGCAAATTAATTTTTTTTCCTTATAAATAATGCAAATAGCGCTCAATTTTTCAACAGTGTGCGCTCAATTAATTTTTTTCATTACATAGTTGCGACCAAAGGAATTCTTCATTTTGTGGGAAAAAACGAAGAGATTTGTTATTGTCATTATTTCATATCGAAAACAAAGTGCAAGGTGAAGCGTTTTTCAACAACTTATTTTTCACATGTGGGTGCATCAGAACAACAGTGGTTCAAGTCCAAAATTTTGATTTTCTTTTTTATTCTCGATTCAGTACCCCCAATACGGTTCCTTTTCAGAGCAACAAAGATCCAAGTCCACTCCTACGTAGTTGCCTTTAAAATACCACTAGATTGGTATTGCTGTGAATTAAAAATGAAAATGTTCAGAGCAAAGGTGACTCAAGTCCTATTTTTCCTGTTAGGACTGAAAATTCTGTTAATTAACTGAAGATTCAAGTCATCAAATTCAAACGTGGACAACCATTTTCTTTATTATTTAGAGAGATTGCCTCAAATGTTATGGACTTTCAGAGATTTCCTTAATGAAGAAGTGCGTTGGAAAGAAATTCACATCTTTAGCAGCGGTAAATCGTGAGCCTCTGTACATGCCACAACGAGCCATAACTTTAGTAAAGAAGAACGATAAATAATCGCTTCTACCTTTTATACCACCTATTTTGCATCAATTTCATGAAAATCATCCTGTTAGAATTAATACAAGAACTATCTTCCAAGATGGTCAGGATCAGAGTAATCAGTTGTTGAGTGATGAAGAGTTCAACAACGAATACCAATTTGACGAATAGATTAGCTAGTTTTTTTAATATTCATGTTAAAATTGTTTTTTGATATAAGTTTTATTTTACTTACTTGTTTCAGTCTAAAAACATCTGTGCAATCCTAATACACACAAATTTGAATTTGTTACTCTACAATTCAAATTAATTTTCTGTAAAATTGTAAAAGAATGTTTTCAGAGCAAGTAAAATAAATAACATAAAACATTTTAGCTAAATTCAGTTTTATTTTTGTGACTTGGATTAAACAATGCACCTTAATATGAATTCGTTCAGTGCAACACTGATCTAAGTCCATTTTTTTTTCTTAATTGATTGATTAGTTAGGTGTTTTTGAATTTATCATCCATGAAGTATAAGAGAAATAAAATTTAATGTATCACCAAAAAGAATCTAATGAATCCAATTTGAAATAAATAACAAGAAATTACCTATAAACACAAACGCAAATACCTTAATTAATCAAAACTTTGTAAAATGGACTTGGATCACTGTTGTTCTGATACACCCATGTATTAGTTGCCTATGTTCGTTTACTACGTACTGAAAATCCCTATGGATCAATATAGGAACTGAACAAAAAATTGATTAAAAAGTTTCATGTATGTTATTGTTATTGAGAATATATAGTGAATCATTTATACAATTACTAATTCTAATAAACCAAAAACACACCGAATAACAGGGTAGTCTATGCAAATAGAGTATACACTATGAACATCTTTTTGAGTTTGAATATTCGTTTACAAAACAGTACTATTTTTAATTTGTTCCCAAATATGTTTATGTCCTCCTCTGATTTTTTTGCAATAGTTGACAACTAAGACAATATTATACAGAAATTAAACGTCAGAGAAAACAGAGGCCACACCTTCAGAAGACTGCTGTTCTAAATTCAGAAGGAATTTTGTCGAAATTAATATGCATCATTGATAGTTAATGCTAGACATTACACAATTGTAACTATTCGATGAATAGAAGTATTCATTTAGAGAATTCTCAGTTGAATTCATTACTTTCAATTAGGAATATTCAATTTCAAGTTAGTTACTTCAGTAGTAGGTAGTAAGTAGAAAATTTAATTTGAAAATAATTAACCATATAAATTGTGAATGCCTACGTTTCTCTGTTTGGTATATACGAGTATGTTAAGTGCACTATAAAATCATCATGGGTTAATTCAATTTTCAATTCAATTCAATTTCAATTCAATTTATTCAAACAATTTTTTTTTAGATTACATTGAAACAGGTTTACAATTTTCATATTTTAAATATATCCCAGTAGCAACAAAACACCTAGGTGAAAAAACCTGTATGTGCATAATAATCTAATTATTGTTAATTATAGTACTTATTTAAGGTAATTATGACACTTAAGTATTCACAGCCTTGCAGTCTATTAAATTGATTTTTTCTGTTTTTTTTATCACAGAAAATACACGCATCCTAAAAATACAACCCTAAAATAATCACGTAAATAAATCCATATTTGAAAACAGGTAGCCTTTAAATAAATTACTGAAACGACTGATATTTTTTATATTTCTTATGTGAAAAGGAAATTACCGAGGGGGTGACCGCGGTGCAATTTTGGTGTACAACGTCTAGGAATTTTATGCAATTTTTGCAATTTTATGCAATTTTTTGCAATTTTCTGCATTTTTTGCAATTTTATGAAAAATTTTTCGGAATTTTGTCATCAATTTGTGGACTTTTCTGGAATTGTTGCATTTATTTCATAATATTTTGAAAACTTCCATAATATTTCATGATATTATATTTTCTATACCTAGTTCGTTATCGCGTACAAACTGAATGCTAGGGAACATTGGACTGATGTCCACAAGAATTACCTAAATTTTGATACGACTTTTATTTGTGATGGGCAGGTTGCACATGGAAAGATCGATGAAAATTTCAATTAAGAAGAAATATCTCTGTTCAAAGAATATTTTTCTGAAGATATATCCACACCTCCTGATGAGGATATTCCTAAATTTTGAAAAAACTGTGCTATCATTTGATATCCTAAATTTTGAAAAAACTGTGATATCATTTGATATTCCACAAAATCTAGAACCAACAAGTCCTTACCTGCATCTTTTCATGCCAAATTAAAAAAAAACTTTTTTTGCTGATTTCAACGAGTGCTGAAAGAGCCCTTCAAATGTATCAAAATTCGTACCCGGAAAGGCGCTTACTGAATAGAATAATTTTACAAGGCTAGATCGAAATTTGCTACTATACGGATCATTTAATGATCCTTCAGAATGGGAAACAAGTGTAACGGCGGGAGAATGGGAAAGATGAAGCAAATGCATTAGGTATGTATCATCCACTTTGAATTTTGACAAAAGTAATTTTAAAAAATAAGGAAGTTTTAAGGTTTTTTACATAACTTGAATTTAATTAAATGGTAAAAAGTTTGAATGTTTAAAAACTTAATAGACAGTTTCTTTCATTACACGCTGCAACAGTCTGTTTGTGTTATTAAAATAGGCAATTTATTTATATTAAAACAATGGTTAATAATAATTGTTTTTAAATTGTGTTATTGGTAGTCTAAGCCACCTCTGATGTTCTCATTTTTTTAAACTCAATACAACTTTAATTTGGCTTTTTATCATTAAAACGCAAACAAATATGAACATGCGATACATCGTTAAAATCAGAAAAAAATTGTTTTTTTCGAGAAATGGAATAAAAAATACAGGTACGTATTTGAAAAAAGTAACTTGATGGTAATGTACCGAAAACTAGTCGAACCAAATTTCTTTAAAAAAATACCAAATTGAAGAACGCCTAAAATGCATAAATTTTTCTTTTCACTAATTTTTTGTAAAAATTATAATTGTTGAGATATTCAAATCAAATAATTTGAGCAATTTTCGAAAAACCCCCGTAGCTCGAGATAGAATTTTTGTTTTTCAAATATGAAACTAGATTTTCAATGTCCTCCAAAAACTGCAACATTTTTCTAATTTGACCAAGTTCTTATAATTACGAGATAGCAATAGTGCCCATGGCAATTAGGACACCCTGTATACCTATGCTATTGTTTATTTGAACATTTAACTAGGTATATATATAATTTTTAGTTTCATTATTAAATTTGTAAAAATTTTGGAATTTCTCTATGAATTTTCCTGAAATTTTTTTGCAATTTTTTACAATTTCATACAATATTTTGCAATTTGTCTTCAAATTTTTTGTTTCTATCATTTGAAATTTTTGTTGGCAATTTTCTGAAAACTTTTTGGAATTTTTGCAATTTTATGCAATTTTCGCAATTTCTGCAGTTTTTTGCAATTTTTTGCAATTTTTGCAATTTTTGCAAATTTTTGCAAATTTTTGCAAATTTTATGCAATTTTTTGCCAATTTTTTGCAATTTTATGCAATTTAGTATTTTAGTGTACATGATTTCCTAGCGCGGTTAACCCTCGGGAATTACATTATAAAATTTAGGAGCCAAATAAGTAGATTTATTGGTGCCAGATATACATATTGTATTTACACAGGTCAGGTCTTTAAAAATTCACAGATAAAATAAAACAATAAAAAGGTACAAAATCACAGATTTGACATATCTAGTTTAAAATAGTCATCTACACTATAGACTACACATTTAATAAGGAACTTTTTCATCACATTGTTGAATTTGTTAGTTGAGTAATTTCTCACCACTAGTGGTAGCTTATTATAAAGTTTAAAAGACAGGTATCCAGAACCTCTCTGTGACCTACATAACCTGTAAACGGGCAGTCTGATATCAAATCTGCCTCTGGTTTCATACGGGTGAAAATCACCACTCAATTTTGACTCTATAACATGTTTATGAGCATACTTAAGTGATTCAAATATAAACAAACCATAAAATGTTAAAAAACCCAGATTGGCAAAAGCATCAGCACATGATTCTCGATATTTTAACCTCCGCACATATCCTGACAGCCCTCGCTGTAGTCCAAAAATCCTGTCGCTCCCGCCACAACCTCCCCATACCACAACCGCCATACCTCATGTGAGACTCGCATAGCGCGAAATAAGCCACCCTGAGAACGTGCCCAGATACTAGATTGGGAGAGGCAACGCAAAACATATATATTTCTAGCAAGAATACTAGACAGATGGTCACGTGAGAAGCCCACGTGAGCCGTGAATCCAGGTACAATCCCAAAAACTTCACACTTGAGCCATTCAACATCACGCATACTGAAAAAGACCCTCTGAGTCTTCCCCTTATTCAAGCAAAGGCCATTCTCAGCAAACCAGCCCGATGCCCTCGACAGGGCCTCCCCACACCGAGCCTCCGCACAAGCCAGCCCCGACGAGGATACCGCAAGAGTGGAATCATCTGCATACAGTAATGAAAAGAATTTGTCCATGTAGCCTGAGAAATTCGTTAATGAAAATAATAAAGAGTAAAGGTCCAATAATGGACCCTTGCGGTACCCCCAATCGATATTGGGACACTGTCAGACCACTCATTTTTGAAGAAAACTCGTTGGAACCTAGTTTTTTAGAAGGATTCAATCAATTTTACACTGCTATCACAAAAAACCATTACGCCACTAGCTTGCCAAGAAGCCCCCCGTGAGGGAACGCAATCGAAGGCCTTAGTCAAGTCAAGAAACAGGGCACCGAGTACAAACCCTGTTCAACAATTTCAAGGTATATGAAACAAATTCAATAATCGCATCCGTGGTGCCGCGTCCCCTCCTGAAACCAAACTGGTTGTCATCAAAAAGATGTTGCTCCTCAAAATGAGTCATAATTTGACCAACCAGCAACCTCTCGAACACTTTGGACAGCACCGGAACCAAAGATATGGGTCTATAACTTCCAGCATCGTCAATATCGCCCCTTTTTAAGAGTGGAATAGTTTATAAAGCGCCGATTTATATTTCTTCTTGAATCCGGGATATTCAATTTGTGTTCAATATTACCCCTGGTCATATAACCATGGGCAATACAGTTGGACTTCAAACTTTCATGAGATTGTACAAAACAACACACTGCAATATATATAATGTTCTTATGTTATATAAATCTGATGAGTACAGCATACTTGTATGACACAGTCTTCACAATGTAATTCTGCACAGTTTTTAATTGACGCAAATGAATACTATACATACCCCCCCAAATAATATTTCCATATCTAAGTAAGGGTTCAACAAGTGCCTTGTAAATTGTAATAAGGAGTTTTCTGTCTAATATTTCGCGGAGTATGTAAAACTTGAGGATCAAGCATCGAATCTTTTTACATAGATAGAGCACATGTTGGTCCCATTTTAGATTTTTGTCGATAATTACCCCTAAATGCCTCACACAAGCAGCTTCTTTTAAAGTTTCATTTAGTTCATCAAATTGTATTTGATCAAAGTCAGGTCTGTTTGCTGATGTAATTGAAAAAGCAACGTAGCATGATTTCTGAATATTCAATGTCAGTTTGAAAGTGTCCAAAAAGTTTTTGATTTTTATAAAACCAGACTTCAATTTTTCTCTTGCCAAATGCCAATTAACATACTTACTTATTGAACGTAGGAGTGTGTGTGTGTGTTGTACCCCGTTTTTTATCTACTAGAATATTTATTAATTAACGGAAGTTGCAGAAAAATAAATTCAATAAAAAAGCTAGCTAACAAATTTTCAGCATAACATCCCTTCAAGTTCTGGCACTATTGATTTCAATATGGACTGCGTCCTTATTTTAGCAGGTTTTTACTTTGAATACCTGCTTATTAAAATGGGTACGATAAGCAAAGCTGGTCCTAGGACCAAGATAGTTTTTCGTTTCTTGACTTTTTGAGATTCTTGGCAACAAAACCCCAATTTCATATGATATCTTAGATGGGATTGGTTGTGGTTCGAGTCGGTTGGGGGGTTGTCCCCCAGGAGGAGAAAATAAATCTTGTGCTCACGATTAAGGCCGCAATTTTAGAGCATTAGGGTTGAACGTTTGTGAGTAGGTAGTGTTGTACGATATCTTGCCTGAGATAACTTTTGGTACGAATTGGTTAAGTGGTTGACCCCCCGGGGAGGAAATGAATCTTGTTCACACGGTAAAAACCGCAATTTCGGAGCAATGGCGTTCAAAGTTTGCAAGTGGGTAGTTTCGTGTGATATCTTGAATTGGATTACTTTTGGTACGAACTGGTTTATGAGTTGACCCCCCGGGAAAGTAAATAAATCTTGTTCACCCGATAAAGGGCGCAATGTTGAAGTGATAGGGTTCAAATCTAGATAGACTGAAGGCTGGTTTGAATTTGGAAGAAAAATCTGAATTGAATAAATAGATTTTTCAAACTGGATACTGTATGAAAACCTGCTTTTCTAATGAATCTTGCTGCGATAGACTTTTTATTATATCATTTCAAACAAATTTCCTTGAACATGTGGTGAAACTTCAGTATTTATCTCAGTATGAATATAATCTTATCTATCAGAAGATTCGAGATTTGAAAAAAATATACTATATTTCATTTCTAAGCATTCTAAGGTTAAATTTAAAGTTTCAGCGTGTTGTATATAAGCTTGGAAACTTGCAAAAACGCATGAAATTTTCAAGTAAAAATTCGATGGTGTGAGAAAGCAATAAAATTTCCAAATAAAAATAGAAATGGCTTGTGAAAACAATTTGAATCCTCTGAAAGACACTTCTTCAACACTCACTGCCCTCAAATGGAAAATTTCAACTATTTAACTTAATTTGAAGGACTTGTGGAGAAGCAAAAATCCGCTAAAATAGGAGGTATACATTAGGTTACTACTAAAAAAATGAATAATTTTTTGATCTTTTCTTCATATAAAGTCAGTTTAGAGAGGCTGAAGAAATTCACATGAAAACCTGCCAAAAACATGAAATTTCAACAAAATTACAGCAGTGAGAGACCACATTTAAATCCCCTAAATAGAACCTCTCTAACACTTCTAACTGAATTTAGAGTGGCTGTAGAGATGCACGTTGCTCGAATATCCTCAAAAACCACTAAAATTTCAACATAAAAATGCAGTGAAAAAGGAAAATATTGAAACCCTCAGAGAGCACTTTCCCAAGACCGAACGCGTAACAAATTTCAAGCCTTGGCGCTCAGACAAAGAAGTTAATTCCGCGTAAAAGCACTTCCTTAGCATCAACTACAACTGAATCCACAAATTTTCAACCATCTTACTCAATTTAGAGTAGATTTGGGGGTGCAACTATTCTCCATGCACCCTCCAAAAAAGCCCTACAATTCAATTTCCACATCCTTTGGCACCCATTTTAAAAATTTTCGTATCTACCTACTCTTTTTCCCAAGGAATTTATTTAACTTTTGATAGATTTGCTCTGCATCGAGACTCTAGATACCTAGATACCATATTTCAGCTAATTTGTTCTGAGAGGAGTCGCTGGCAATGCCAAAATGTGCCGAGTGAAATTGAATAAATAAATAAATAAATATATATATATATATATATATATATATATATATATATATATATATATATATATATATACATATATATATATATATATATATATATATATATATATATATATATATATATTATTATATAATATATATATATATATATAAAATATATAATATATATAATATATATATATATATATATATATATATATATATATATATATATATATATATAATATATATATATATATATATATATATATATATATATATATATAATATATATATATATATATATATATATATATATATATATATATATAATATATATATATATATATATATATATATATATATATATATATATAATATATATAATATATATATATATATAAATATATAAATATATATATATATATATATAAATATATATATATACATATATAAATATATATAAACCTATATGAATTATTGTAAGACTCTGGTTGAACATAATTTTCTGCGAATATGGAAATTTGCATGCTCCGGACAGGAAAGGAGTGTTATATTTAGATATCCAAACTCAATTATAAAATTTTTTGTTGAAATATTCAGATTCGTTCCTGAATTAAAAGTTGAGATTGTTCACGAATCCACAATAAACAATAAAATTTTTCAGCTTTAAAAATGCTGCTCGCTGGCATTATATCAAGAAAACGAGGAAAATAAGACATGTACCCTCAAAAACTATCACGATACGCCACTGGCGCATTTCATTGAATATTCAGTAAAACCAGCACTGAAATACATTGCGAGGTTAATACTTCATACATGAGGGTAATCACATTTCAACAATCACTTCGTACTAGAGTTAACCTGAGTAATCATTAGTTTGCTTAAAACGTTATCTAATGTTTTTCATGAAAATTTACAAAGAATCACGTTGTCCAGATTCTGGCGTTTCCTTGAAAGTATGCGAAATGCCGTTCGTCAGGCATACATCAATTCAGATAAAATTGTGAAATAGTTTCCCGATCATTTAATTGGCCATTGTATTTGATATTTACCCAAATATTTCGAGAATGAGTCGACGTCATACTATCGTAAATTAGCTATTTAAAGTTTGTTATGAATATTCGTAATATGCTATTATTCTCAACTATCATTCACTGCGTTGTTATCGGTACTAGTCCATAAGGAATTGTTATTTCACAAATAATTTCATATAATTTCACGATTGATTTTTATCGATAACTAACGCGCAAAAATGTTACATCATGAGAATAGTAAATTCCGCTGTTGGAAAAGAAAATATGATTTTTACAGACATTCTACAAGACGAAGATATCGCAAATCCATACCGCTAGCATATAATACTTTGGTTTTATACTCAGAAAGCACTTGAAAAACTTTAAATTATTTTGCGGCTTTCTTCGTTTTTGCCTGGAGTTATCCTGATTTTATCAACATAATATTTATGTTCTCCCAGTTTATACCAAAAAGTCTATATTCTAAACTGCTCAAAATTGCATAGTAATATTTCTGTATACCTGCTCACAATGCGAATGTAGAGTGAATTTTTTCGCTAGGGTCGCAGTAATGGAGGAAGGAGAGAAACTTACTAAATACCAGGGCCGGCCTAAGGGGTGTGCGAAGTATGCAGCCGCACACTCAAGCCTTTTGGAGGGGCATGAAATTGACCAATTTTTGTAAAAAAAATAATAAATATAAATATATATATATATATATATATATATATATATATATATATATATATATATATATATATATATATATATATATATATATATATATATATATATATATATATATATATATATATATATATATATATATATATATATATATATTTATATATATATATATATATATATATATATATATATATACAATTTTGAAGCCATAGGGTTGAAAGTTTGTAAATAGGTAGTTTCGCATAATATCTTGGATAGGATTGTTTTTGGTTCGAATTGGTTGGGGGTTTGACCCCCCTGGGGGCAAAATAAATCTTGTTTACACGATAACGGGCGCAATTTTGAAGCAATAGGGTTGAAAGTTTGTAAATAGGTAGTTTAGTATGATATCTTGGATGTGATTGATTTTGGTTCGAATTGGTTGGGGAGTTGGCCCCCCTGGGAGAAAAATAAATCTTGTTCATACGATAAAGGTTATTTGTAGGTAGTTTCGTGTGATATATTGAATGAAATAGGTTTTAATGCGAATTGGTTGTGGGGTTGAACCCCCAGAGAAATAATCTTGTTTACACGATAAAGGGCGCAATTTTGGTACCATAGGGTTGAAACTTTGTAGGTAGGTAGTTTCGTACGATATCTTGAATGCTATTTATTTCAATATAAATTGGTTGGAGGGTTGACCCTCCGGAGAAGGAAATTAATCTTGTTCGCACGATAAAGGACGCAATTTTATAGAAATAGAGTACGTAGTTTAGTATACCTTGGATGTGATTGGTTTTGATACGAATTGGTTGGGGAATGATCCCCCGGGGAGGAAATAAATATTGTTTACACATAAGAGGGCGCAGTTTTTTTTTGAATTTAGAAATATACTTTTTAAACTGGATACGTTATGAAAACCTACTCTTCTAATGCAGCTCGCTGCGATAAAGTTTTTTTTTTCGTTTCTATGAAGCGTACACACCATATATGAAAGCATTCATCCATCGCTCATATATGAAGTTAGTGGTAATTTCATATTACATTTCCAATATTACAGATATGAGTTACATAGTAATATGAGAGTATTGAACAAGCTCGTCTCCATTTTTTGGATAATTTATTTTATTTTATTCAATTTTTTTATGTGTCGATGGAATAATTAGTTTTTCTTCACATTATTTTCCTTATCTTTATATTTCATCAACATTCAATATGGTTTTTGTTTTAGTTTTGGAATTGTTTCCATCATGTTTTACAATTATTCCAATACACAGTCCTCTTTGTTTTTTGTACTTCCTTTGTTTCTATAATTCAATTTTTAAGTCTCTGAAAATTATAGTACCTACCTAAACTTCTTCCGAATTTCTTTTCACATTCCCATTCACAAATTTTTCGGGTATATTCCCTTATTTTCACTAGTATAGCTACGTTAGTTCTTGTTTGATTATTAGCAGCTTTTCACTTTGCAATCCTGTCTATTAAAATGGATGCAATTAGCGCTTGGCACCAAAAATTCCGATATATCTATATATATATATATATATATATATATATATATATATATATATATATATATATATATATATATATATATATATATATATATATATATATATATATATATATATATATATATATATATATATATATATATATATATATATATATATATATATATATATATATATATATATATACATATATATATATACATATATATACATATATATACCTATATATATATATATATATATATATATATATATATATATATATATATATATATATATATATACAATTCCATACCCCCTCAGACCCCCCCTGGCAGGGGCATAAAATTTGAGTCTAGCACACTTGCAATTTTCGCCTTAGGCCGGCCCTGCTAAATACACATACGCTTTCTTCTCTGATCAAAATAAAGTCTAAATTTAAAATTCATGATGAAAAATAAAGACATTTTGGGAAAAATTGGCAAGTCTAAAAAATTCCAAGTTAAATTGAATAAGTAAAAAGAACTTGATCCCGTTAAAATGAAAACTTGTTACTTACTTTTGATTTATAGTTAATAAATAATTTAGACTTTTGGGTACCTAACCTATCTAATCGAACTAGATGACCTATCCTATAATTTGCCTTTACAATGTAGAATCAAGTCTATTTGATTTTTGATCTATCAAAAATTATCGTAATGAGTTGTTTTTTATTTGATGATATCAAAAAAAAAAGAACACTAAACTGTGTATAATAGAATTTTATTTGTTTTTTGTTGTTCTGTTCATATGGCAAACAAGCGGTTTGAAGTTTAAATAAATGAAAAAATTAAAATATAAACGATGTTTTATTTGATTTAAAAAAAAAATTTACGGGGTGTCAGGGAAAAAACAAAATTTCACAGAAATGTTTGGGGTTTTCAAAATTTTTGTCCGGCATCGGCAATTTAGGTGATGGCAACCCTAGTCATGAGTAATAGTTTATTATGCATAATACCGCTTGTTAAAATAATCGTAGAATGGAAAATAGACCTTATGGGATCGAGGTGAGTATCAAATAGAATATTAGAGGTACTGTATCATAATCATGAACCTATTCCTTAATATGAACATTCCAAAACAAAAACCTAAAGCTACAGATCCACCGGAGGAACAACGTGGAAAATTTTTGTTGCTGTTGCGTGTTTCCGAACTTACTTACTTTACTTTTTCGAGTCCGAAATCATCGCATCTACAGTTTTTCGGCCCAGTACCGGGCTACGTCTATGGCATTTTCGTTCGCAATCCACATTTCATCGATGGAGCACGTTGCACGACATAGTGTGCATTCCAGCAGGTGGTTCATGTTTTGTATCTCCCCACATGCACACAGGCATTGTTGATCTTCCCCAGTTTTCCACCTATACGGGTGCCACGCCGGTTCGTATCCTATTTAGCGTTCTCCATGTCTTCCAATCCAAGTTTGACCCCGCACAGGGTTTTTCATTGATAGGGAAGTTGTCAGGTGGTTCCAGGGTGGCACACTGGATGAAGTTTTTCCTTGATTTAAGCCTTTTTCGTTGCTGCTCCTGTCCATAGAGGACATGGCGGTCATCGAAGGTTTGTTTAAATTTTTCGACGTGCTCTGTGCCCTTTCTTCTGTCGCTCGGCTCTGCAAAACCCGCTGCCCTGTACAATAGGTTGATTGGTGTTGGTTTCATACAACCGGTAGTAATCCTACATGTCTGGTTTAAGGCGGTATCGACCTGTTTTGCATGGCTTGATCTACACCAGACTGGACAGGCATATTCTGCGGTTGAAAAACAGAGGACCTGCGCGGATGTTCTTAGGTTGAGGTTTTGCACCCCATTTGCTTCCGGCCAATTTTTGTATGAGGCTATTTCTAGCAGCTACTTTTTGTCTGGTTTTGTGGCAATGTGTTTCCGAAAATGTACCCAAATGTTCATGATGTTCCTTAAATTTTCTTTATGTTTCGGCAACAAATGTCGACTGTTCCTACTTGTCACCCTTCAAGCTACGATTCCACAGGAGGAACATTTTTGTTGCTGTTGCGTGTTTCCGAAAATTTGCCAAATGTTCCTAAATGTTCCTTAAATTTCTTTATTTTTCGGCAACAAATGTTGACTGTTTCTACTCATCGCCGGTTTCTATTTTGAGCGGTAAACTTCAAAAGAAAAGAGGAAACATTTGTGAAAAAAATCCGTGTTGCTATCGCAGTGGGAACGTATCGAGAACGCAACCAGTAAACATTCGTGTCGCAAATTTTCAGTGTGCAGTGAAGTACGAAAACGAATGAATATATAGCTACGGTTCCACCAGAGGAACATGAGGTACATTTTTGTTGCTGTTGCTTGTTTCCGTGAATGTTCCAAAATGTTCCTTAAAATTTCTTTATGTTTCGGCAACAAATGTTGATTGTTTCTACTTAACAGTATGCAACTATTGACAGATTTAGTTGCTTCTGTGGAATCAAGAAGTTTACGTATGTTGCCATAAGTTTCTACTTTTGGCAACAAGGAGAAACATTCAGCAACAAAATGTTCCTCGGGTGGAACTGTAGCTTTATATTGGTTTATTCTATTTGAATAAAAACTTTGATAGATCTGGAAATAAAAAGATGTTGGACTTGACATTACCGACTTTTTGATAATACCTAAACATCTTCAGCATTGTCTCCATGACTAAGTAACATTCTTAAAAATCATCCATCGGACCCTAACAACTATGGAAAAGAATTCGTAGTTTTCTTCATAGGCGTTTTTGACAATCAGAATATCACGTCGTTGTACGAAACTTAATAAATCTAAGACAGAAGCACGTATGTAACAGACTATAGACGCCAACAGTACAACAGTGCTAGACCGACGTTAACACGGCAGTACTTTCTTATGATTTTTACGAGCGCTTACACTTCTTTACATAGTATAAAATGAAATCGCTTCCGCTGTCTGTTCGCTTAGATCTTTTGAACTACTCAACGAATTTTAATGCAGTTTTCAGCAACAGATAGAGTGATTCAAGAGAAAGATTCATTATATGCATAATACATACATATTATACTACAGAAAAGCCGAAATAGTATATTGTATAATTAGTGGGAAAAGCATAATATTCCCAAACGACTGTGATAATAACACAGGAGTTTGGGAATATGCTTTTCCCACGAATTATACATACTATTTTTTCTCCGATCGTTGATTTACATTTAAAAAATTAATTAATTAAAAAATATTTCATCCAAGATGTAAGTAATCAAGTAAGTTTAAATAGGTTTCTCTATGTTCATATTGAAATATAGAAGTAGTAACCATGGAAATTACTCTGTTATGACAAAAGTAAAATAATTTTAAAGCTGGTTTTGTTTGATTCGTTGTATTTTATAAGGAATTAAAAAAGAATTAGTAAACATGAACAATGATAGTGATTATTTGTTGTCTTGCACGGCTCCTGAACTAGTAGAAGCCGCGAACGTGGCTTCACTTAATTTACTTCCGGCGACATCCAGAGAGAAGTATGAACTTGCGTACCAACGCTTCATGAATTTTTGTAGAAAAAACAACAGTGTATCCTTTTCTGAGAATGTACTGATGGCGTATGTTGCTGAATTGGCTAAAACAATGAAATCTTCGACGTTGTGGGCACATTATTCCATGCTTCGATCAACTTTGTCTGTTAAAAATAATATTAATATTGCCCAGTACCAAAAACTCAGAGCAGTTTTAAAACGTCAAGCTACAGGATACAAAAAATGTAAATATTAACAACAATTATAAAAATTAAAACTATACTTTGTTTCATTTTAATGTAATAATCCATTTGCTACAGCAATGCGGTAAGAATATTACCGCACTGTTATTTTCTAATTGCTTAGCAACTGACCACTATTCTGGAATGTTGAGCTTTTCGCATAGAAAACAGGTCAAAATAGTGTCACTTTTCCCACGATCGGAGAAAAAATATATTTTTGTGCGCTTAAACCGCAAACGCTGGCTAAGCCTTACGAGATAGATCAAAATAATGTACTACGGAATTTTATATCTTAAAAACATCGATAAAAAGTCCTGGATGGTATATATTTATCTCCCAAGTACAACCCACAGTAACCATTTTTATCTTTTACATATTGCAAAAAAAATATATGTTATTTACCAAGCTATTTTTACAATACAGTATTATTTCTTATCCAATTAAATACATTACATACGTTGTACCTTTCATGTAGATCAAAACTACCCTCAACAGCATTTCATTAAAATGGATATCTTAAAAGATATCAGAGATTTAAAAGGCAGAGGCATAGCGGCTGGCGGGCAGTACGTTTCGTCGCGGTTGGCAGCGGTCGGCGGGCGCGGGGTGTGCCGGTGCCGTGTGTCTGTGCCGAGGTCTGTGCCGTGTGCCTATAAATAGCGCATCGATGGCCGGAGTACTCAGCGTACGCTGGCTAGTATTTGGTAGGTCTCGGGTTCAAACCCCGGGGCCGACTGGTCTGCCATGATGTTTTTTCAGAGGTTTCCTCATGGTAATGTAAGTAACTGCCGCTGGGCCAGTATTAATCCTCTGAACCCTACCCACACTTTCTATGTTCCATAAATATCCCGTCTCACCTATCCTTAAAGCACTTGTACATACAAGTGTATCCTCTGATCTGGCTGAAGGAGTTCATCCCAAACTCAAGCTGCCCGCCTCCCTGACACATACTTCAGGGAGGAATGAAACACGTGTGTTTCCCTTTTCCTTTTCCGCGCGGACATACCGTTCGACGGAGGAATGGGCGCAGCACGCATCGGGGTTCGCGGATTTATATTTTCGCGAATAGTACTGTAGATAAATAGTAATAATTTGTATGGCAGAACAACATTTGCCGGGTCGGCTAGTATAGAATAAAACAAAAAGATACATGAGGCAGACGCTGATGCGGATAGATCAGCAAATTTTTTTTACTGATCGTACCTATTTCGTCATTATCTATCTCACTCTATCAAAAATCGTTTTATATATGGGAGAAACTTGAAGAAATGGGACACTTTGGATAGGCATAACTCAAGACGGTCCTGAGAAAATTCGCAGTATTTTCCTGAAAAGTAACCCTAAAACTTATTTCTGAACCCCTAGAGTTATTATTAACTGCCGGTTAATAACACCAATCACCGTCTTTTCAGAATTTGATTTAAAGGCAATGCCTGATCTAACGATACCTACTAAAAATTCCATGAGAATTTGACAGTGTTCAGGTGCCTTTCGTCTAAGGCAGGGAAAAAACGTCAGAGGACTCTGAAGGAATCTAATGCCTCAAGGAAGGGTTGGAATACAAAATCGTTGAAGCGGTTTTACCCAGTCCTATCCAAATATGTGTTATTAGGGTTGTCAGCGAGGGGTTGACCGCGGTGCAATTTTGGTGTACAACGTCCAGGAATTTTATGGAATTTTTTGCAATTTTCTGCAAATTTTTGCAATTTTCTGCAATTTTCTGCAATTTTATGTAATTTTCTGCAATTTTCTGCAACTTTTTGCAATTTTCTGCAATTTTTTGCAATTTTTTGCAATTTTCTGCAATTTTATGAAAATTTTTCGGAATTTTGTCATCAATTTGTGGAATTTTCTGGAATTTTTGCATTCATTTCATAATATTTTGAAAACTTCCATAATATTCATGATATTATATTTTCTATACTTAGTTCGTTATCGCGTACAAACTGAATGCTAGGGAACATTGGACTGATGTCCACAAGAATTACCTAAATTTTGATACGACTTTCATTTGTGATGGGCAGGTTGCACATGGAAAGATCGATGAAAATTTCAATTAAGAAGAAATATCTCTGTTCAAAGAATATTTTTCTGAAGATATTTCCACACCTCCTGATGAGGATATCCTAAATTTTGAAAAAATGTGACATCATTTGATATTCCACAAAATCTGGAATCAACAAGTCCTTACGTTGATGTAAAGGATAAAGAAAAAATTGTTACTATAAGAAAAACAATTTTATGCTGCTTATTCAATGAAAATCAACCACAGTATAAAATTAACTTTCAACTTTTAAATACAAAAACAATTGAAGTTATATTTCATTTCAGATTTAGCTCTGATCGGCTATTGAGAGTGATGTCAAATAAAATAAGCACCAATTTAAACTCATCCTATTCACAACCTTTTGAGATCAAATCAATAGAAAATTATTACGCTGTTTACTACTCAGATGGTATATAGGAAGAGTTATCGGGAAAATAGTTGAAAATTTCATTTTCTTTGCTCCCAAGCTCCTTAAGGGTACCGTAAGACCGTATTCGCATAAATACTTACTCGTACATTATTTAAACAACTGAAAAAAAATTTCAATAACTTTTACATATAGATACAGGTTGACTTAATTGCCATGTCCACTATTGCTATTTCGGTAACTATAATAACTGCAAGATTGGTCAAATTAGATAAAATGTGCAGTTTTTGGTGGAAATTGACAATCCGATTTAAGATTTTTTTTTTTAAATTTCTATCTCAATTCAAATTTTTTTTAATACGGACCTGCATTTTGCATGCCAAATTAAAAAAATCTTTTTTTGCTGATTTCAACGATGTATCACATGTCCATAGTCGTTTGTATTCAAATGGTAAAAAACTAGTATTGAAGTTTTTTGACACTTTTTTCATTTTATCATAGGTTTAATCATAGAGCAAACAGAAACAATTGCTTATAAAAGCCTATGATCCGTAATACATGTGTCGTGTCAAAGTAAGTTTAAACCAATATGGTAGGTTTATTTTTATGTTCTGCAAAAGCATTTCGATGTGCTGAAAGAGCCCTTCAAATGTGTCAAAATTCGTACCCCGAAAGGCGTTTACCGAATAGAATAAGTTTTACAAGGCTAGAGCGAAATTTGCTACTATACGGATCATTTAATGATCCTTCAGAATGGGGAACAACTGTAACGGCGCAGAATGGGAAAGATGAAGCAAATGCATTAGGTATGTATCATCCACTTTGAATTAATTATTTCTGTTTGTGCGAAAAATTTTGGCTTCATTGATTCTTTTTATATTAAAATTAATATTACGATGGAATAAATACTAAGTACCCACAAATTTAAACATACGACCATTGATAAGTTCTTGGAAATTTCTATTAATTTAATTTAAAAATTATAAATATAACATACATGTCATGAAATGTAACAGTTCGAGTAATGATAATTTTGTTGTTCTCAAAATTGTCTGCATTATTTATAGATTAGTGAAAATAATTGGTAATGATATTTTCGTCATTTTTAAAATAGATTGATCATAGGATTGATGATATAAGTAAATTTCTTCGTATTCAGACAAAATATTAACATATCGTACTTATAACTCATTCATACGTATAAAGACACATATAATGATAATAATTATCAGTGAAGAGTTGATCCAATTAACGTATATAAATTCAATAATAAAATAAAAAAATTTCACATTCAGTAAAGAAGAAGCAGCAAAAGAAGTACAAATTTAAGAACTTACTATTTATCAGACTCCCATTTGAAATGCAGGGAGTATATTAATTAAGGATATTAAATTTTCAACAGTTTCAGATTATGAATAATCTAATTATATTATTTGATGAATAACATAGTTATTTCTTATTTCATTGGGTATTCTAGAATATCAGCAACTAATTGTATCATTTTTAAAATATATTATGTGGATCATTCTTCAGTCAATCAAACATTAAAAGTCTGCAAATATTTTCATTGTGCTTCAATTATTATGTTTGACGTATGACAGTTCTACGCTCTAAGATATCTATGATTCAAGATGACATTTGACAGTAACGAATGACAGATGTTTGACGTATGACAGTTCTATGCTCTAAGATATCTATGATTCAAGATGACATTTGACAGTTACGAATGACAGATATTATGGAACAATAGCTCAACATCGAGCTCAACATATACATACTCAACTATATTTTTTCCATTTTTGTTTTTTTTTCCATTGTGTAAGTATTTGTTTCACCTCATGTTTATATATAATATCAAAATATAGTATAAATTCGTTCATAATTTATTTTTCGTTTAAAGGAATTTCTATGAATTTATGAAGATAGTACGGAAATCCCTTGAAATTATTTCAATAACTACATAGTTAATTCGAAATCATTTTTTTCATTATTGATAATAACCATTATTATCAATACATCACGAAATTCAGTATAAGTGATTTTTGAAAAACTTTAATGAGCCGTGAAGTTATTTATAATATGAGTCAATTATAAACATTTATCAATCAGGATTTCAGGAGATATCGTGAAAAGTCTAATCACTGAGGAATTCAGTCAATATAGGCGAGGTTTGTTTACAATAAATAAATGTGATAAATATCAATTGATTATCAATACCTAATCCTCGTATTTTGGGAGGATGAATGCATACGCGGATATATATATATATATATATATATATATATATATATATATATATATATATATATATATATATATAAGAAGAAGGCATTCGACTCGATATACCCCAAAGCAGTAATTGAAGCCCTCACCCATCAAGGTGTCGACAGTCAGTATATAGAAACTCTGGCCAACATATACAAAGAGGCTAGAGCTAGAGTAAGTATATACGACGGAACCCCAGAATTCCCTACAAGCAGAGGAGTCCGACAGGGATATCCAATATCTCCGAAGCTCTTCACGGCCACCTTGGAGAACATCTTCCAAAAATTGGACTGGAACGGAAGAGGTATGAAGATAGATGGAGAATATCTGAACCATCTAAGATTCGCTGACGACATTGTCCTAATCGCGAAAAGCCCTGAAGAACTACAATAGTGACATACTTAACATAGTGAGCAATGAAGTAGGCCTAAAGATGAACTTGAACAAAACGAAAGTCATGTACAATGAAATGGTAGAAAATCACGATATCACGGTCAGCGATACCACACTTGAAGTAGTGGACGAATATATATACCTGGGACAATTAATACATAAGTCTGGTTCACTACTTCCGGAAATCAATAGAAGAATAAAATTGGCATGAAAGTATTAGGACAAAATTCCATCATCTTTAAGTCAAGAATGCCACTCCGCCTAAAGAAGCGAGCCTTCGATCAGCTGATAATACCAGTCATTACGTACGGCTGTGAAACCTGGGCACTAAAGCAAGAGTTCATAAGGAAACTCCAGGTTGCACAAAGGTCTATGTAGCGGTGTATGCTCGGCATAACAAAGAGGGACCGTAAGACAATAGAGTGGATTAAAGGAAAGACCCAGGTAATAGACGTCATCCACAGAATAAAATCCCTCAAATGGCAATGGGCAGGGCACCTAGCGAGAAGGACCGACAATAGATGGACCATAAGGACAACACAGTGGTACCCAAGAGGCGTTAAAAGGCCGAAGAGGCGCCCCAATATAAGATGGGATTATGATAAGCAGGAACAAACTGGTATCAAGCTGCTCAACAACGTAATACATGGGCAGGAATGAAGGAAGGATATGCGAGGAGGCTGCACCGTACTGAACGGTAGACCATAGCTGCATATGATGATGATGATGATGATGATGATATATATATATATATATATATATATATATATATATATATATATATATATATATATATATATATATATATATATATATATATATATAATAAACCAGGATTATTGGGATAGCAGCAAAATTTAAAGAGTACTATTTAAAGGTTATCCAAGCTTTCGGAAATGTTTATTTCCATCTTCAGGGAGAAACTTTGTTGAGATTGTAAAACGTGATTATAATCATATGTTTAGGCACGAGGCCAGTGAACAGAAAAAGCAAAACAATGGAAAACAAGTAAGTAGCTATGTGTATGTTACAGTTTAAGACATTCAATTCTCTATCTAGGACTATGACCAACATTACTAATAATAATATAATTAAAATGGCCGATTAAAGACATAAAAAACAAAAAACTTTATTTCATTATTAACGAAGCAATCTAAAACGGATGACAGATATCATCTGAAGATGATATCTGTCATCTTATCTTAATATTTACAAATGTGGCATTTTAATTTGCCACTCGTCATTTGAGAATTCAATACACCATTTTTCATAAAATATAAAATTAAAAAAACTTTATCGCAGCGAGCTGCGTTAGAGAAGCAGGTTTTCGAAACGCATACAGTTCAAAAAATCTATTCATTCAATTATGATTTTTGTTCCAGATCCTAAAAACAAAAATTGCGCCCTCTATCGTGTGAACAATATTCATTTCCTCTTCCGGGGGGTCAACCCCCCAACCAATTTATATCGAAATGAATACCACCTAAAATATCATACGAAACTACCTATATACGAAGTTTCAACCCTATAGTCCCAAAATTGCGTTCTATCGTGTAAACAAGATGCATTTCCTCTCCTAGGGCGTCAACCCCCCCAAGCAACTCGTACCACAACCAATCCTATCCAATATATCATACGAAACTACCTACTCCCAAACTTTCAATCTTATTGCTACAAAATTACGCCCTTTACGTGTAACGAAGGTTTATTTCTTCCCCCGAGGGGTCAACCCCCCAACCAATTCGAACCTAAACCAATACCATTCAAGATCATACAAAAAAGGTACAAACTTTCAACCATATTGCTTTAAAATTGCGCATTCTATGGTGTAAACAAGAGTTATTTTCCCCCTAGGGGGTCAACCCCCTAACCACTTCGAACCAAAACCAACCCCATCCAAGATATCATAGGAAACTAGCTATTAACAACCCTATAACTTCAAAATTGCGCCCGTTATCTTGTAAACAAGATTTATTTCTTCCCCCGGGGAATCCCATTCAAGATATCATACAAAACTACTTAGATACATACACTCAACCCTATTTCTACAAAATTGTTTTTTGTGCTTGTGTTTATCGTGTAAAGAAGATTTACTTTCCCCCTAGGGGGGTCAACCTCCCGACCAATTCTAACCAAAAACAATCTCATCCAAGATATCATACGAAACTACCTATTTACATGCTTTCAACCCTATTGTTCCAAAATTGCTACCTTTATCGTGAAAACAACTTGAAAATACATAATCTCTTACATACATACATACAAACATATATACCGGGTGTCCACGGAAGGTGGCTCGCCCCTATAACTTTTTTGTTTTCGGAGATAATGAAATAAAACTTAGAGAATCTGTTTGATGCATAAAAGTGCATTTTTTGACAAGTAACTCAACTTCATGCAACTTTCGGTTTCACCGGAAGTGACATAAACTTTCGATTTTTAAATGGGACACCGGGTATATTTTCAATTTTTTTGTCTCCATATGACATTTAGAATACAACCATGTATCATTTGTTACTTTTTGTAACCTTTTTTTAATTTTTTTTTCGAAATGAATTTTTATTCTAGAGGGCTATGGATGCGTTCAAATAACTAATTTCGGCCCTAAAATGTATGTTAAAATACAACTTCACTGTTTTCGATCAAAATCAATCAATCAATCAATCATAAATGTATATTGAAAAAAATTTTTGGGGGGGGTACATGTTTTTTTGCTAGCTAAATATTACCTATGGGCAGTTATAAGGTTCTGAAACCTTCTTCAGCCCTTTAAGTTACTTAAATGATTTTACTTTCCTATCATTTTACATTACTATAAAAAGTCCTATAAAATGATAGGAAAGTAAAAATCAAAATGTTCCAGCTATGTGAAGTTTAATTTTAAAACTTTTATTACTATTTTTTTTCAAATGGCAACATGGTGGCTCGTCGGGTTAAAAAAAAAGATAATTTTATTACTATTAATTTGATACCGCACTCTAGGTATTAGGTTGAAATAAAACTTTCGATAAAAACCTGAAATCCCATAACCTTAGAACTTTCTTTGAATGAAGAATCTTAGTGAGATTTAAATAATATTTGAAATCATCGAGTAGCCTGTGACCAAAACAACTGAAACAAAGCGACGCCCACAAATCTACGTCCCAGGACGGTAAACAAGGCCATTTTAGGACCGAAATTATTTATTTGAACGCATCTATAGCCCTCTAGAATAAAAATTTATTTCGAGAAAAAAATTAAACAACGGTTATAAAAAGTAGCAAATGATACATTGTTGTATTCTGAATCTCATAAGGAGACAAAAAAGCTGAAAACATACCAGGTGTCTCATTTAAAAATCAAAAGTTTAGGTCACTTCCGGTGAAACCGGAAGTTGCATGAAGTTGAGTTAATTGTCAAAAACAGATCCTGTAAATTTCATTATCTCCGAAAACAAAAAAGGTATAGGGGCGAGCCACCTTCCGTGGACACCCGGTATATATATATATATATATATATATATATATATATATATATATATATATATATATATATATATATATGAAACTGAGTTTTTGGTGCCAACGATCATAAAAAGTCACGAAACGAAAAACTATCTTGGTCCTAGGTCCAACTTTACTAATCGCACCCATTTTAATGAGCAGGTTTTCAAAGTGAAAACCTGCTAACATTTCATAAATTCTTTTTTCTAAATTCTTCCTTTCTCTCCCTCTAAGTTTCGGAAACCTTTAGATTAGTATGAACATTCCAAGCCCATGCAGAAGAATGTAGGTTGCGGTCATATTGTAAACATATTGTAAATATTGAATTTTTACGACTTTATCTTGTACCTACCTGATAACAAAACAAATAATTTATTCGAAAATTGCGTATGGCCTTGCAAAATATGAATGACATTGTTTATTCACATATTCAAATAAATAAGGCCGTTCAATTAATTTTCAAATGAAACCTGGGTAAATATACATGCCTAAATTGGAAAATTGTTATCCTTCCTAGAGAGACTATAAATACATTTGCGTATTCCATCAATAATTAAAATAGATATTATTCTGAAAGCAAATGGTCGTAAAAAGAAGTATTCTTTATAAAAGCGGGTTAGCATTTTAGTCGTCTTCAGCCTTCATCACACCGGCTTTCATCATTTTTATTTCAAGTCTGATATATAATATATATATATATATATATATATATATATATATATATATATGTAACTTTTTGATGATTATTAGCAATAACAGGCTTGGTGAATCTCAAAAAACTCGATTTTATTACAAAGTTGACGTTTCGCCACGACATTCGTGGCTTCATCAAAACTGTTTTATATATATATATATATATATATACAGTGGCGCACCCAGGGGGGGAGCCAAGGGGCTTCACGCCCAGTCTCACCACCATCCTTCTCAACTTAACTCTGTAGTTAATACCCTAATCTACCGTTCCATTCGACTATCTGACGACGAACACCGTGAATCAGAACTCAATACTCTAAAACATATATTACTACGGAACGGTTACAACACATATTAAATCAACAAGAGCATACGCAAACACACAAACATCACCCCACCTCTACCACCTTCCAATCCCACTGAACAAGAATCTACACCTAAATTATTTCTTCCTTACATCAAAGGAGTAACAGATAAGATCGCAAGATCTCTCAAAAACACAAACATCAAAACAATATTCACTACTCAACAAAAACTCTCCCATCTGGTCACATCCGTCAAGGATAAAATTCCTAACGAAAATCACGGTGTTTATGAGATTTCGATTTCCCCAATACAAGAACTATTGCTTCCGTCCGATCTTTCAAATCCCGAATTTTCCGTGAAGCTGTAGAAATAGAAAAACGTCCAAATTGTTTGAACACCATAGATGACAGTCACAGACTCCCATCAGCATGGACCCTTCTCAGTGGTCGCCATGTCACACCCAATCAGAGTGCATCCCGCACTGATGAGCGTGAGTACCCGCCCCCCACACCTATAAATACGGCCACGCGACGATCGGCCCGTCAGTTGACTCTGAAGAGTAGGCAGGTTGAGACTTCAGAGTTGACAGGAAGCAGTACGGTTAGTGGAGTAGACAGGTTGAGACCACGCAATCGTATTGTTTCCGATTCCTCCTAATTCGATTCGTGGAGTAGGCAGATTGAGGCCACGATTCTGAATTATTTTCCTTCTAATTCTCCTGAAGATGGCTTCGCAAAAGGAGCCGAAACGTCGAGATTTTTAAATCTTTTACGCGGTTCATTCCGTGAACCAAGTTTTTCATATATATATATATATATATATATATATATATATATATATATATATATATATATATATATATATATATATATATATATATATATATATATTATATATATATATATATATATATATATATATATATATACTTATATATATATATTATCATTATTATTAAATTTTCATCTTGATTCAATTGATTTGAAAAATCCTTAATTTTAGCATCATCTCTAGAAAAAAAAATTTCTACTTATAACATTTCACATGAATATAATATTTTCATTGATGTCAAAACATCCGAAACTTTATCCCTTGAACAATTGCAACTACATTCACAATAATTATCTCATATTTTAAGTATTATAATGACTTGAGTAGGTATATGTATCACACGTTATTTTGTGAATTTATTCAAAACTTTTCATAGTTTGTTAGAGATATTTTTACACAACTTATGCCTTTGTAGTATCACCAAATTCTACAAATCATAAAGAATATTTCTATCTCCGTTTTCCTATCGTATTCCCCGGTAAGTTTATGTCGAATATAATTTAACTTACTCATTCTATTTCATTTTAACGTCCACTATATTTTGTAGCTCACTCAGTTCTCAACCTTGAAATAACTCTACTGATTCTGAAATACCTTTATAATGAAATTCAATAGTATACTTATAATCACGTGTCACTTGATGTATTGTTCGGATAATTGGGATGCTTGTATGATGAATGCTTCTGAAATGACTAAGTTTTATTATTCCAACACCAATAGCAATTGTGATTGTGATAATGGTGCAGTAAATTGATATCACACCTTTCGAATTCGAAGAAGAATCCAATAAATACTCAGCCGACTCCATGTTTTTACTATGGAAAAAATTTCAGATAGGACGAATTTGATAAAAAGTTGATACGATATTGTAATCCTCGGTTAAAAGCAGAGGAGAAATATTTTTTCTAAGTAACTAGAAGATACCGAACATAATGCTCAAAATGGGATTACATAATTTTTATGAAAGTTCATAATATAATCAAACTTTGGTATATTTTATAATAAATAAATTTTGCAATGGCCAACGACATATTTTCTGAAAATGTTCTTCATTCGTCGGAACAGAATTAATAGAAATGCCGAACAATCGCATTGAAATATTTTGGATAAGTTAGGTTCTTGAACGAAAACAATCAAAATAGTAACTGAACAAATTTTAATAAAAACTAAATAAAGAAAATTTTCAAATTTGGTTCCAGCCTCGGTTGCAGCATCATTATTTCTACCATTTTTAGAAGAATTATTTTACAATTACATACTTGAACTCTATATATATATATATATATATATATATATATATATATATATATATATATATATCATTTATACATTCACTGAAAAAAATACGGAAAATACGTTGAATTATCATGACTAATTGAAATCAAATGCAGTTTCTTGTTAAACAATAAAAAAACTCAAAAAGTATTATTGAGAATAATAGTTGGGTTATTTTAAAATTATAAAATTGTAAGCTTTTCTGATTTACTATATTCTTTCGAAATTTCTTTATGTAGTAGGCAAATTATAGTAATTTGGAACATCCCCGAGTTCAAAAAATTTCATGCACCGTAACATTAGGTACCTATTTATTTTTTTCAGCAATTTTTAATAACTCGTGAAGTTTCATAGCAAAATACTGTCAGATATATCAATTACTTTGAAACTCATAGCAAAACAATGTGGTTAAAATATATTAAGTAATTAATATATTTATCCATATCTTATACAAAAAGAAGGCGAAAATAACACATACCAAATTAAAAAAATCGGAAAAGAATAGGCCGACTATACCATCTGCAAATTCCAACAAAAATTTGTTTCTTCAATGCAATTTTATTATTAAAATGTGAAATATTGTGTACTTATCAATCAAGAACAGCTCTGAATGAGCTTTCAAAAGTTTTCACTATCTCGTGCGAAAATTCTGATTTCAACTCCATGTCAACCCATCACACCCAATTTTTGTCAACATTTTTGATTTTGGTGAAATGGAAGGCTCTTTGTAGTTGCTAAGACTAAGGAAAATAGCAAATTTCAATTTTTCTCAAAACGTTTCCGAAATATACTGTAAAATTTCAAAATATCAACCGAAAACGTACTATAACAATGAAGCCATTTTCACCCCAGTTTTATATATTTGGCCAGGTGATTGACAACATTCCTAATAATTGTTTCTAGAATCATTTTAACAATTTTAAATAACCTATGTACATTTTGGAAAAATATTAAATAAAAATATGAATTTGCATTTTGACAAAAATTTTTTTGTTATAACATTAAACATGTTGGATATCATTCGGAAGAGCATAAATCATGCTGCAAAATGATACCTCTTCCAGCCCTCTAGCTCAACTAGGACAGTTCCTAGAGCAATTTCAAAAAAGTACGTTTTCGGTTTTTAGTCGATCTTTCCAAAGTTCACACAGCCATATTTTCGAAATGGTTTGAGATAAAAAATTGAAATTTGGTATATTTGGTATACTAAATTTGAGCAAAGTCTAAAATGTTGAGGTAAAACTTTAATTCAAAGTGTGTTTATTTGACATGGAACTACCCCGAAGTGAACAATGCTGACCGTGTGATCGACCCGTATCATGCGAATTCATGTCCTGTTAATAACCCAACATGAAGCCCTATGACACGTGTCGAGTACGTAGCCAGCATTCAATCAGCGCAACTTATCTTATGATTACGAAGGTGTTATCTACTCTGATGTCCACAAGAGTTAAAAAACCTGTTGTAAGATTTGGTGTATACGAATTCATAAGTTTTTTGAAAATTCAGATAGAAGTCTGTTGCAATTTTACACATAATGAGAATCGAGATAAGACCGAGTATTTTGTAAAGTTTCATATGTTGTACTGCACCAAAAATGCCTCATCCCAGATTCAGTCAGAATACTTTGTGAATAATGTGAAGTGTTGCTATTTCTATATTAAATTTTGCTACCTGCAATGTATACATTGCACGCAACTTGTACTAAAAACTCAATTCAAAATCTTGCCACCAAATTCGAGATTTTCTATTGAATCAATGATGAATAAAATAAGAATAATGTGATACCTAAATAATGCAAGCAATGTATCAAAATGTTTGAGAACAATTTGTTAAAAATATTTTGAAAGATATTCAAGAAATCTACTATCTAGTGCTTGATTAGTGTGTACCTTCAGTTCCAGCTACTTCAAATTTCAACCTAATATCTAGGTATGATATATTACATTCATGAAGCTGTAATGCGATTTTTGTAAAAAAAGCTATAATACATATTTTATATTTGACTTTTTTTTTGTGTAAGGAAGTTTTGAGACAGATATCTTGCAAGATGATCTCTTCATTAGTTTTTGGAATATTATGTTTTGAATCACTTATTAGAAATATGTCCCCCTTATCAAAATAAAATTTCCAAGTTTAAATAAATTTTGATTCAGGATTTCATTTGAAGGAACATTCTTATTTTCGTCTTCTATTTTCTTCAGAGTTAAATATATGATATTGCAGGTAGCTACCTATTAGATAGATAAAATTAGTTTTCAATATTCTACTTTATAGTTTTTGAAACAGTAAAAATTTGTTCATGTTAATTTTTCGTTTGCGATTCAATTTGTTATGGTTGATAATCGCACATAATTGATAACTGAGAATTTGATACCAGACTAACTACCTAATTTTCTTTCTTAATTTACTACAATTTTTTTCAAGTTATGATGGAATTACGAAGTCAGTGGAACAAATTGACGTAATAAATAACTTCAAGTAAAAAAAGTACCTAACATTATTTCCAGTAATATTTATTTCCGACTCGACCTTGATGGAGTCGATTCCGACGTATTATACAGTCAAAATATTCATATTAAACACTGCGTTGTGACAAAGAAATTTACTATGTGATAATGACTAATATTCTATTGACTCTCGAAAACCGCATTCTTAAAAATATTTCAGCTATAAATGGTTCAATAAATTTAAAACTTATATTAAATACATTCGAACAATTTTTTAATTTGAAACACAAGCGAAATTTTTTTGACAACTATATTATTATATATATATATATATATATATATATATATATATATATATATATATATATATATATATATATATATATATATATATATATATATATATATATATATATATATATATATATATATATATATATATATATATATATATATATATATATGTATATATATATATATATATATATATATATATATATATATATATATATATATATATATATATATATATATAATCAGTGTTGTCAAAAAAAATTTCGCTTGTGTTTCAAATTAAAAAAATTGTTCGAATGTATTTAACATAAGTTTTAAATTTATTGAACCATTTATAGCTGAAATATTTTTAAGAATGCGGTTTTCGAGAGTCAAGATTCTTGCAAGAAAATTCTCAGGAAAATTTATGTCCCGACTTTATTATTTCCCGACCGAGTTCCCGATCTATAAACTACCGTTGTCCAATACATCTCTCGCATTTGGTTAGTAGTTGCCCAAGAGAATGAATTATTTTTTAGCAGGTATCCACTTTGAAAACCTGCTTATTAAAATGGGTGCGATTAGCAAAGTTGGACCTAGGACCAAGATAGTTTTTCGTTTAATGACTTTTTATGATGCTTGGCACCAAAAACTCAATTTCATATCTCTCTCTCTCTCTTCTCTCTCTCTCTCTATATATATATATATATATATATATATATATAATTATATATATATATATATATATATTTATATATATATATATATATATTATATATATATATAATATATATATAAATATATAAATATATATAAATATATATATATATATATATATATATATATATAAAATATATATATATATATATATATATATATATATATATATATATATATATAGACCAAGCATCTACACCTAAATGATTCCTTCCTTACATCAAAGGAGTAACAGATAAGATCGCAAGGTCTCTCAAAAACACAAACATCAAAACAATATTCACCACCCAACAAAAACTCTCCCATCTAATCAGATCCATCAAGGATAAAATTCCTAACGAAAATCACGGTGTTTATGAGATTCCCTGTTCCAATTGTCCTCGTTCTTATATAGGACAAACGAACCGACGAATTCAGGTCCGTGCCAAGGAACATTCACTTTCAGTAAGACATTCAGATATCACCAACGCCCTTTCCCAACATCACACCCAAACAGGCCACATTATCGATTTCCCCAATACAAGAACTATTGCTCCCGTCCGATCATTCAAATCCCGAATTTTTCGTGAAGCTGTAGAAATAGAAAAACGTCCAAATTGTTTGAACGCCAGAGATGACAGTCACAGACTCCCATCAGCATGGAAGCCGCTTCTCAGTGGTCGCCGTGTCACACCCAATCGGAGTGCATCCCGCACTGATACCGTGCGTGAATACCCCATTGACGTCAATACTACGTCAATAGAGTACCCGCCCCCCTTCCCTATAAATACGGCCACGCGACGATCGGCCCGTCAGTTGACTCTGAAGAGTAGACAGGTTGAGACTTCAGAGTTGACAGGAAGCAGTACGGTTGGTGGAGTAGGCAGGTTGAGACCACGCAATCGTATTATTTCCAATTCCTCCTAATTCGATTCGTGGAGTAGGCAGATTGAGGCCACGTATCTGAATTATTTTCCCTTCTAATTCTCCTGAAGATGGCTTCGCAAAAGGAGCCGAAACGTCGAGATTTTTCAAATCTTTTACGCGGTTCATCCCGAGAACCAAGTTTTTCATATATATATATATATATATATATATTTATTTTGCCCCCAGGGGGGTAAAATAAATCTTGCTTACACGATAACGGGCGCAATTTTGAAGCAATAGGGTTGAAAGCTTGTAAATAGGTAGTTTCGTATGTTATCTTGGACGGGTTTGTTTTTGGTTCGAATTGGTTGAGGGGTTGACCCCCTTGGGGAGGAAATAAATCTTGTTTATACGACAGAAGGAGCAATTTTGTAGCAATAGGGTTGAAAGTTTGTATCTAGGTAGTTTTGTATGATATCTTGGATTGGTTTATTTTTGGTTCGAATTGGTTGACCCCCCTGGGGGAAAATAAAGCTTGTTTACATGATAACGGTCGCAATTTTGAAGCAATAGGGTTGAAAGTTTGTAAATAAGTAGTTTCGCATGATATCTTGGATGGGATTAGTTTTGGTTCGAATTGGTTGGGGGGTTGCCCTCCTGGGGGAAGAAATGAATCTTGTTTACATGATATAATTCGCAATTTTGGAGTAATAGGGTTAAACGTTTGTAGGTAGGTATTTTCGAAAGATATCTTGGATGAAATTGGTTTTGGTTCCAATTGGTTGGGGGTTGACCCCCTGGGGGAAGAAATAAATCTTGTTTGCATGATAAAGAGCGTAATGTTGGAGCAATAGGATCGAAAGTTTGTGAGTAGATAGTTTCGTATGATATATTGAATGGGATAGGCTTTAATGCGAATTGGTTGGGGGATTGACCTCCAGGAAAAAAAATCACAATTTATTGAATATATTTTTAAAATGGATACGTTATGAAAATCTGCTCTTCTAATGCAGCTCGCTGCGATAGAGTTTGTTTCATTATTGCTCTGAATAAAAAATAAGTTGAAAATGATAACTTCAATTGAATCATAATTCAATTTCACGAATCAAGTGATATAAATCAAACTAACCCTGATCAACGTTCTCTTTCTAAATCAATCTGGAGGTGAGATTTGAAGGTAGGCATTTCCTCGAAATCAACGAAAAACAACAAGAAAACAATAAATAAAAATGACACCGCTTGAGGAAAAAATGGAAACCACCAAAGGATTATGCCCTTACATCAACTCAATCCACGTAACTAATTACAACTCTTTTGCCATTGCTCTCAAAAATTTCCGCTCGTGCACCCCTCTCTACTCTCCCCCCCAAAGTATGATTTTAGATTAATTCACCAAAATTTTGATAGTTTTGTTGTGCAGTAATAACAACCACATAAACTAAGTTTCAGCTCATTTGGTTTAATGGGGGCCGCTGGAAATGCGAATATGTACCGGAAAAAAAGATTTATATATAATATATAATATAATAGGCATACCTATACATAAATATATACCAGACATCAGAGAACTTCAAAAATCATTGCCCAGGAGATATAAAACAGATTAAAAAAAACTTGTGAGCAGCAGAGTTCCCATCACTAAAGTCGTATTTTTCACGCGAAAAGCATAGCGTTGAGATGCGATTCTTACGAATTGAATTACATTTTCAAAAATGACGCTTAAACAGCAAACCGAATAAAAAAGTTAAGAATAATTTATTTTATTAAAAAAAAATTGCATCGTGGTTAAAAAATTTTAAACTAACGAAGGAACGATCCTCAACATCAACTCAATCTATGTATCAAAAATCAACCCTCTGCTGTTAAAAAAAATTTCCCGAAGTGCATCGTGTACTGATGGCGAAGCATGTCGAGATAAGATTTGACCGGAATAGTCTCCGCAAGGGGCAGCACGACTGAGAAAAATGGTTGAGACTACCCAAATACACTTCCTCCTGTGGGCTCTGGCAAATTTTCAAAAACTACGAAAAAACAGGAAATATCATCGTTAGAATGGCGGTGCTTGCAGAAATTTGCCTAAATTTTGATACTTTCGTTCTGCAACGAGAAAAATCATAGCAACCAAATTTCAGCTCATTTGACTAGATGGGAGTCGCTGGAGATGCCCATCAAACATGAAAAATTTTTCGAAAATCGTTGTCTAGGAGGTCTAAAAGGGATAGAAAAACTACTCCCTCCTCGACTCCCGCACCTAACTGCTTTCTTTCGATACACTGCAATAATATGTATTTTATAGGATAAAATACGACTAAAAACCACAACAGCTCCTGACTGTTGACTTTCGTGATGCTGCAATAGTCCATCATTTTCGGAGAAAATGCGACTATCAAATGTAGGTAGTGAGTACTTAGATAACGGATTGTCAAAAATTAACGTTCTTCGCGAGCTTTTCCATATTGCTGTAGGCACACAAAATATCATTCAAAATACTACATGGGAAAGTTGTTATGCTTTACCTATTTACTAAGCTGGAAATATTACTCTTTACAAATAGAAATTAAAAGAAAATACTTGTTTTGGAAAGTAGAAGCCCTGGTCAACGCAAAATGTGTTACCTTAAAAACACTGGTTTTTGTTCCATTTCTAATTGAATTGGATTGACGTCAAATAACGATCGCCAATATTCAATCCTCACAAATAACAAAATTTTTTTGAAAATTGAAAAAGTTGACTGTAATTCTTGGGTTTGAGGAGATTAGGAAAATCGCTAACCTCGGGAATTCGAAAGAAACTCATCACTTGCCTTTGCAATTTCAACTGAGTATAAGTTATTATCATTAATTCGATTATGGCTTAGAAAATAAGAGAATACTTACCTAGATTTTTTCATCTCTCTCCACAATTAAGCAAATCGAGTGCAACCTATGTTACCAATATGACAAATACAGACAAATAGTTCTGAGAGAACTTGCGAACCCGTTCTTTTCGCTTCCCCATTCTAGGATTACCCCGAGGATTACACAGAATTTTTCAACAGGCTATGACTCGAGCTATGGCCACATATATATATATATATATATATATATATATATATATATATATATATATATATATATATATATATATATATATATATATATATATATAATATACTAATTGTATCTTTCTTTGTTAATAGGGATGACCCCGTATACTTGTTCTATTACTATTAAGTAATAGTAACAAAAAAAATTGAAAAAAATTAAAATTTATAAATAAATAAGTAAATTGTTTATTTTGTTCCTGATAAACAAGATGCCTGCCGAAACTTATGTACCTCTGTCAAACTTACATGGCTATTAGTTTTGTCTCATATGGAGTAATTCAATGTAAATTTGATTATAAGTATGAATTTAATCGAATGAACAGTAAACTAATGAATCGAAATATAAGTAAGCAAAAAGACATCGGAATAGACTCGTATTAGTAACAACAACATAATTTCAGACTCCCGAGTTGAATCGGAATTATATCAAGACAAAAATCGTTAAGTAATGAATGATTCAGTACTTAAATTAATTCCTAAGAAACTACTGAAACTGAGAATTTAACAATTCCGAGAGTTGTTTATACAATTCGAATAGTATTCAAAAACAAAATTGGTACTTAGATAAAAAAACATAATGTTTAATCATGACATTTTGGTAGAAATTATGGTGAAACGAGGAGATAAAAGTATCTATACTGAGGAACAAAATACATGAAGATTTTGCGTACAATAAAGTTCGACTTCGTAAGTACTAAAACTTTAACAAATTTTCGAGGATAGATCAAACATCGAAAGTGGCTGCTGGTCTCCAGTGTGAAAAAGTTAAACCAGTAGTTTGGGCATCGACAGAAACACAAAATAAATGACAGTTCTCATTATTTTCTACCGAAATTTTGAAAAAATAAGATGAACATGAGTATCATATGATAGGTACCTAACTCAGATATAAATGCATAATAGTACCTCCTTATACAATCTAGGTATGTTATCTCATTTTCCGTCTATATGTTTCCGTAAAAATATAAGAAAAGTAATCTATCAATTAACTAAACGTTTTCCAAAAAAAACCATATAAGTATAAATCACGCAAATACTTCATGCAAATGTATATTTTACATAAAGCCGTATTTTTTTGTTTCTTCAAAGTATTACAATCCAATAAAAATTATTAATTATTTATTTATGGAAAATTTAATAACTCACTAAGTATACATAACAATCTACCTTTAATTTCCACCATGGACAGTGCAGTGAGATTCCATGATGCTTTTTTTCCAGATGTCGAATGAATTATGGTCCGAGTTAAAAGAATTTCCTAGGAAATTTATAACTCTTGAAAATAATTTAATTTATTGAGCGTCACCTGTAACAGTTGCCTCGATTTCTAAAGCAGAAGAACGCCATGCATGCAAAATGCCATAGGAATTTTGCCATGATACAATATCTCCACTAAGATTTATGTTAAAGAACCTCACCTCAATAAGAACAAGTTCGAATTTTGTGAAAAGAACCATACATTTTAATCCGGATCTACCTAAATATTGTATAGGTATAAGTTTTTTAAATTTGAATAGTTTTCGTCCAGTTTTTTTGATCCAAACCAATGAAAATTTGAAGAATTGGAATAATACATGCAGGAATTATTAGTACGTATTATCAAGATTTTTTTATTATTAATTAATATAATCTTACTCTCAAATTGAAAATTATTATTGTCGTTTTAAACGTACCATGTAGTTAAATAAACCTCCCAGACGAGATCACATATCATCCCCTTATTAATTTGCATAAATCCTGCTAATGAACAGTGGTAAAAAATTTGACCAAATTTCAAATCACTAGCACAACACAGATACACTTAGTTCATAACTCCACGTGTTGTTGGGACCCTGAAGAGCACACATCAACCGGCAAAGGTGTTCTTCAACTAAATTTCCCATTTCAACTCTGGAGCGGTCAGGTACATTCTGAAGCAAAACATCGCTGGAATGCAGCGGACCAGTTTGGAATCATTAATGATTTTTACCAAGTTGAGCGTTCACGTTCACCTCACAATTGTACAGCAGAACGGTACATCCCACGTAACAAGTTTGACTGGTATCCACGCAACTGGAGGCTATACTAATCGTAGTAAATTTATAAATCTGACTGTACAAAACTCAGGTGTGTATAGTACCTGGGTTGAGATTACATTCCTCAAGTTATGTGCTGCATTCCTTGCGGTGAAAATAAATGTAACCTCAAACGGGGCTCTTTGGCGCGTTTTAGTACGTATGTAATGTTTATTAATCCATTCTTATGGAGCTGATGGTTGCTCTATGGAGGGGAGCGAACCATCGTCCTTGATCATGGTCAATTTCAGAAAAATGATGATTTATTCCAAGCTACCAGGAATGCTCATGAATATTGTTTGATATTTTACTAATGAGCATGTTCTGATACATCATTCAACATGGAATTTATTTTTTATATACGTCCATGACTGGAATATATCATCTACATACATTACTAACTTCGTGCTTGTAGCTGAACTCACTTGTTCAGTATATTCATTAGTTTGTATTGTTGATGAGTTTTATATTTGATTTTAATTAAATACACTGAGTACTGAGATGTCTCTCGAGAACAAATATCAAATGAAATGCATAAAGTAATAATTTTGTTTGATACTTATGCTCTGAGATCAATACCTACAAAAAAGAAGATATAAGTATTGAATTTTCAATCAATGAACAAAAAGAAATTTCACGTTTTGGTACACCTATGAAAACAATCCTGAAGATCCCTACATATCAAATTCATCATCAGAGCTTAGTTCCACAACTAAATTATTTGTTCAATACTTCAACTTGAACTAAATTATATATATATATATATATATATATATATATATATATATATATATATATATATATATATATATATATATATATATATATATATATATATTATATATATATATATATATGTATATATATATATATATATATATATCGTATATATATATATATATATATATATATATATATATATATGTATATATTTAATATATATATATATATATATTTCGTAGTATATATATATATATATATATATATATATATATATATATATATACATATATAGTAATTATGTAATTAAATTTATATCGTCAGTACTAAGCATGAATAGGTTCAAACAAGTAGACATGGCATACTTAAAGAATATTGTGAAAAGTTTGAAAAATACAGGCAGTTGTGAGGATGAAATAACAGTCAAGATACTGACAGATGCGTTTGAGGTTTTTGGGAATAGATTTTTAGATATAGTAAACACGTCAGTGACGTATGGAAATTTTCCAAAAGATTGGAAATGCTCTTTAATAATACCGGTACCAAAAATTTGTAATACTGTTAAACTAGAAGAATTTAGACCCATAAATTTAGTGCCACCGTATGAAAAAGTTTTAGAATTAGTGGTTAAAAAACAGATTGGGGATTTATGTGAAACTTTCAGTGTTATTACTGAGTTACAATCGGGTTTCAAGAGAAATTGCTCATGCGAGACAGCACTCTTGAGCGTATGTGAGGAATGGTACAAAGCCATAGATAGAGGGGAAATAGTAATTGTAGTTTTGTTGGATTTCAAAAGAGCTTTCGAATCCTTATGTAGATCATTGCTATTTAAAAAAATTAAATAAAATTGGTTTTCAAGGGGTGGTCAATAAATGGTTCAATTCTTATCTAGATTCACGATCACAAAAAGTTAAGTTCAACGGTGTTGTTTCTGATAGCATTGGAGTGGACTTTGGAGTACCCCAGGGAACTGTCCTGGGCCCATTGCAGTTTTCCTTATATATAAACGATATCGCTTCTCATGTGAAAAAATGTTCTATAAAGCTATTTGCTGTTGATACTATGCTTTATATAAGTGGTAGGGATATCAAAAACCTATCAGAAAGTATCAATCAGGATCTTTCATCAGTAAACGAAAGGCTATGTGATAACAGTTTATCCTTAAATGTAAAAAAATCTAAGTTTATAATTTTGGGCACGGGGAAGACATTAAACAACACAGTAAATGAAAATATAACTATTGAAATTGATAACCAGCAAATTGAAAGAGCAAAAACAGTCAAATATTTAGGTATTATGTTGGATGAAAAATTGAATTTCAACGAACATGTTGATTTGATTTCTTCTAAAATCTCAAAGAAAGTAAATTTTTTGAAAAGAATTGGAGGAAATCTGACAACATAATTACGTAAAGTTGTTGCTATACAAATCAATAATTATGCCACACTTTGGATATTGTTCCACTTTGTTATTCGGACTGAGCAAAGAAAAAAATCAACAGTTACAAAAACTGCAGAATAGGGCCATGCGAGTAATTTTGAAATGTAATAGATATACTCCAATAAAAACTATGTTGAATACCCTAGAGCTGATGTCTGTTAGGCAGAGAATAGTCTTCGCCACTCATATATTCATTTATAAAGTTAAAAACCGACTGCTTACAAATAATGTGATCAAAAATATAACCTGTGTCAGTGACGTGCACGACTACGACACTAGAAATGCTTATTGCTTTTACATGCAGGTTTGTCGGCTTGCTAAATCTGGAAATAGTATCTTTTATGAGGAATTCAATAGATTTAATAAATTGCCTAGTGATATAAAAAGTAGTATGTATTTAAGCGTAAGTTAGCAATGTTTGTTTTAAGTAATATGAAATGTTAAGCCGAAATGTCTAGGCTTCTCAGCAGATGTAGTTTTATGTAATAGCTTATGCTAAAATAAACGATATTATATATATATATATATATATATATATATATATATATATATATATATATATATATATATATATATATATATATATATATATATATATATATATATATATATATATATATATATATATATATATATATATATATATATTTATATATATATATATATATATATATATATATGTGTGTATATATATATATATATATATATATATATATATATATATATCAGAGCTGTGCCAAAGCATTGTGCTTTGTGCTCGTGAAAGCACTCGGAGCCCTTTTGTGCTCCTGAGCACTGTGCTTCCGAGCTCTTTTCAAAAGCAGTGCTTAGTGCTTAGTAATTGAAGTCCTTCAACAAAAGGCTTTGTGCTTAGTAATCCCAAAAGTGCTCCCGAGCACTGAAGTGCTCCCAAGCACTTCTGCGGATTACTAAGCACTAAGCCCTGAGCCAAACTTGTCGTAACACGAATATGCGTATGCGGCGGCGCTATGATCGTGTGTTGATATCATTCCAGTGATAAACATCTCACATTAGTGTCAAGTCAATAAAAAAAATTATTTATAAAATACAACACCCCCTTCCATCAAGTGCTCCTGTTGAAAGACTGTTTTCATTTGCGTCTATAGTAAATGAACCAAGACGC